>CM053402.1:78145532-78223037 GCA_028644305.1 Xerus rutilus | reverse complement strand
TTAATATGAAGAATGTAATCTGCTTATAATTTTGTGCAAAGTTAGAAAAATTATGATTGTAACAATTTTTTTCTATTTGCCTCAACAAATGTTTTCAGTGAATAGTGTGTACAGCTTCTGATAATTTTTTTCTGTTATGTTTGCCAACATGTATTAAAATGCAACTTTTGGGAAAAAAAATAAAATAATAAAAAAAAAAAAAGACTTATAAACACCAGTTTTCTCCTCCTGCTCTTTTAAGAAGTGTGTTTAATCCAGAACATTACTGCTCAGATTATATTTTCCACCAGTTTTCACTCCCTAGTCATAACTTGCTACTGTGTTAAAAATGCTGTTGCTGGAGTGGCTAAGAGTCACAAAAATAGAAAAACTAGAAACCAAGCTCTACAATGGTGGCTGCAAAAAGGAGAAAAGATATATGATGTTAAATATGACTAATCTGTCAAAAATGAGTCCACCAACTGCTACTTGGCTACTGACTCAAGATTTCCCTGTCCTCTTCCCTTTTCTCTTTTCATTTATTTTTTAAAATCTGAATCACATGTGAATGTGAATTGGTTGATATCTGTAAAATACTTAGGTTTATTTTGCACACTTATATTTCTTTGCCACACAACTTTTCTCTCCACCTCTTGCAAGTACTTAGAGGGCAGGGCGGGCCGGTTTTTTGTTTTATAATATTTTGCTTTTTTGGCAATCTTCCCCCTTCTTTTCCACCTGCTACCCAATGTATAAATCTAAATATATCCAAAATGTTGCATGTATCTAGTACATATGCACAAAATACATGATGCACCTTGCAAAAGATTTTGCTCAGAATTGGTATTATTGCCCTAGGTACATGTATGAGTGCACATACGGTGCGACTTCACATCATGTACAACCAGAGAAATAAAAAGTTGTGCTCCATTTGTGTACAGTGCATCAAAATGCATTCTGCTGTCATATATACCTAAGTAGAATAAATTTTTAAAAAATTGGTGTTTGGTAAATTCTTACTCTCTAAGTAAAGCGGATTAAATAAATCAAATCTTGTGAAATTATGTAAATTTAGTAAAATGACTGCATAAAAAAGAAATAATCATTTTTTTTCAAATTACACTGAACAGTCTAAACATTTACAATTATCATATTTTCCAATGTTGACACTACAAAAGAGTCTTTCTAATCGTGTAAAATAACTAAATATTTGTAGGATTAACAGATTTGGTCTTTTGCATTAATAGTTAAATAGTGTCCACTTGATATACACATCACTCATTAATCGTACTAAAATCCTAAGACTAAATTTGAATTACCTGTGAATCATTTTCAGAACTTCAGAAATATTCATGTATTCTTTACTTGCAGCTTTGAAGTCTTGAGAAGATCAAAGAGACTTGTTCAACTGTGAAAACCTTCTTAAGAGCTTTCTAAGACTCTACACAGCATACACATTTCACATATAAGACAAGATTTAGGAGAATTTAGGCCACAGTGGTATAAATGTCAGACTTATTTGCTTTTAATATAAATAATGTAAATGTTCCTCTATAGAAGCATGATCAAAATCTGCTTTTTGATGGAATATGGAAGCAGATGGCCCATTCAGGATGATTAAAGCAGAGTAAAGTATTTTAATATGACTAATTTGGGGAGGGAAGGAGCGAAGAAGAGGGGAGAGAAGGTGTGAAGTTGAGAGAGAGGAGAGGGACAGACAGAGACGGTTTTATTTAAATAATGGTGCTTATACTTAGAAGATCTGGTGATGACTAGGCCCAACAAGATTTACTTTTTCAAATGAGCAAACTTAGGCCCAGAGTTGAGAAGCAGATTGTCACTTTCTTTATGCTTCTCTTTGTTAACACCTGCCTCATTAAATACATGCTTCAATGTCCCAAAAAATAATCAGTCATCTACAAGATTTGAAGAGGAGATTCCCTTCATCTTACTAGAATTCCATGTTAAAATATTTTCATTTTTGATTTGTAAAATGGATATACTTAATGGACAAGTAAATTAATGAGCCTAGAATCAATTTCTTGATCTCTGAGAAATATAAAAGTGAGAAGCTGGCATATTTACCCAAATATGCAGAACTAAAATTGTAGATTTAGACTGAATGCTTCCTTCGATGGCAGTCCAAGAAAGTAGAGTAAAATATAAAAAATAAACAGTTTGGGGAGCTTAATAATAATAATATTAACAGCAATAACTGGATTGATTTACATGTAATCCTTAATGATTATGTGTTATGGGGCAAGAAACATAAGCAATCTGTTCTCAGTTTCCCTCTGCCTTAAAAGGAGTATAATAATGCTAATGTTATACTGTTCTATCGAAGGTAGTAGGAGAGTAAACACTTAAAAGACTTTGTAAAAAGCTTAGAATAAAAGTTCTTTAATATTATTATCATTATTACTTTTATTATTTTTTTTTAGTTTCATTGTTAATCACAAAATTATTGATTCACATTCGAAAACCACTTAGTTTGTGGCCCAATTTTCATCTTTGAAAGAGATTCTAAAGCTTGTTTAATACTATCAAAATTAACAAGTGATTGATTTAAATATTAGAATAGTAACCTTTTCATTTAAAATAGAAACTGGCCACTTACAGAGACATTATGGTATTTGTGAGACCAGATTATATATCCAGGCACACTTGATAACATCTACCAAAGGAGCTAAAAAATAGTAATAACAGCAAATATTGATTGAATGGTTACTACATGTGGAGCAATTATCTCATGTTATCTTGTTGATCCAACACCAATCCTGTGAATTAAGCACTGCTTTTATCTCCATTTTATAGATAAGAAAAATTGAGGCACAGTGAGATTCAGTACTTTGCTCAAGTTCACAGAAAAGCAAGTTGTAGTCAGGAATTGAATGTAGGTCTTTCATGCACTATTAACCTATATGTAACTCTGCCTTCCTACATCTTAGTACTATTTCCCAGAATATATGATGCCATTGCTTGGGATGTATACTGTAATAGAGGGTAAACCTACTCAAAATCATGGTGGTTTTTTAAAGGTATTTTAATTCTCAGTTGTGTAAAAGTTCAGGTAGGTGGTCTGTACAGGTTGACATGGTGGCCCCATCCTCATCAGGAATGCAGGACTGGCTCTAGTTGCTATGTTTCTAGACACAGACCTTTCCTTGACTCCCAACACACTGCCTTTCTGCTGGTGGGAAGAAGATAAAAGCACAACAGCTAAGAGGGTACCTTACTTTTAAATGTTTGGTCCACACTGTTCCCACTTTTTTCCTGTTCCATTGGCCAACACTTATTCACATAACACAACTAACTGCAATAGATGATAAAAATGTATTTTAGATCTCAGATGGCATATGCTCAGCTAGTATTACATTAATATGAGCAAAGGAGGAAACCTCCTATCTATTCCACACTGTTCTAGAGTTAGGTTTGTCTAACTTAATCTAGGAGTCAAGGTTCAAAGTGTTCTCTCCATCAAGAAATTGTTATAAACATCCTGATATACTCCATGGTCTGAACCTGAACTGAGTTTGCATTGGCAATAAGATTTTTCCTCTGCTGACCTGTTACCACTATAGCTCATTTTGCCTTAATCACAATTTATATTATATCTTTCCTTTACCTGACATGGGATACAGTTTTATCTTATATCAAATAGTTTGCCCTTTGTAGGCCCAAGTGACCCTTATCTAATTTCCTTTGATCTAGTTCAATCTTTGCTATCTTGGGCAGATCAAACATGGGTAATAATAGGATTTACCAGTATCAAGTTTTCTAAGACCAAGAACTTCAAACAATGCTTATAAAAATCCAGTTGTCTGGTTTTTTAAATGTTCTGGTTCTCTTTTGATAGTTGTCTTTGGTTCTCCACTAGCTGAAGGGACTGAATATAGCCCAGAGGGATTAAAAAAAAAAAAATTATAGAGATCCAAAAGAAGTAATTGCTAGCTTTTGCTAAGCTATTGGAAGAGAAGCCAGCAATATAAGAGCAAATCCCAAGGCCAGGCGCAGTGGTACACGTCTGTAATCCCAGTGGCTCTGAAGGGTGAGGCAGGAAGATTGCAAGTTCAAAGCCAACCTCAGCAACTTAGCTAGGCACTAAGCAACTCAGTAAGACCCTGTCTTTAAATTAAACACAAAATGGGCTGGGGATGTGCCTCAGTGGTTATGTGTCCCTGAATTCAATCCCCCATACCAAAAAAAAAAAAAAACCCAAAACAAAAAAACTAACCCCAACAATTTAAACTGCATTGGAAAAGCAATCACCTGATCTGATATTTAGTAGACAGCCTTGTAACATTTAGGACAAATGGGATTATTTTCTTTCTCAAAACCAAACCAAAATCAGTAAACACACAAAAAAACAATGAAACACTCTTTTATTCTTCTTCAATTCTTCTTAACTTTTTCTCCTCTTAGGCAACGTTTCAGCACAAATTCATAAAATCATAGCCTCTTCTCCTCTTGACTTTGGATTTGAAAGTGGTCCTAGTTATCTGGCATCTGAAACTCTGCAACTCAGAGAATAGCACCATATCAGTAGGATCAAGTGTGTTACTTCAAAGGTCAAAATGTGATGGCTGTCCAAGTAGTAAAGTCTATTTAGAGAGTAACTTCATTTTCTATTTCCTAAGGAAACAACCAGCTCACTTCAATAAATACTCCAAAATCAAATGGAAAAATAAACATCAGAATGTGCTTTTGGAACACTCATTCTAATAAAGATGGCTAATTGCACTAGTTTTAATATGTAGAATTGTATCTCTTCAGTGCACTGTGGATTTCCAGAGGGTCTTTTCTGCTTCCAATGACATCTCTTCCTGAAATATTAAAGATTCTTTGTGACATAAACAGCCCCAGGGAAAATAGCACCACAGACAAGTTAAGATATAAATAGTTCTTAATAGAAGTTGATGTCAACCTAACACTGATTTGTCAACTGAGTATGGAATACTATTTTATTTTATTTTTTACTTTTTAGTGCTGGGGATTGAACTCAGGGGTGCTCTACTACTGAGCAACATCCCCAGTCCTTTCCTTTTGTTATTTTGAGGCAAAGTCTCACTTGCTGAGGCTGACTCAGACTTGGCGATCCTCCTGCCTCAGCCTCCTGAGTCACTGAGATTACCGGTTTGTGCTATCATACTTTGCTCAGATATTATTTTATTGAGTATAGTGAATAGTATCCTTTCAATGTCCTTAGAAACCAACCTACCTGGAAAATGAGATATTCTGGTTCACTGAACTTTTGGTTACCTGAAAGCTCTTATAATCAGAATTCTTTGAACTTGAGTCAACTTTTCATCTTAGTATATAATTTAAGAGTATACTGAACATAAACAAATTAAAGGATGGGGTTTCAGCAAAATACCAATTGTCAATAAATATGAACAAAGAAGTTATGAGGGATTTGAGCTAAGTAATACTGACTCCAGAATATATACCTAACAGCCATTAATTCTTTAAACAAATAATTATCAAATATCTATTCTCTGCCAGGCATAAGGAATAAACTTGTATAAACAGGGATAGGGGAAGATTCAATAAAATATTACACAAATAAATATTTAATCACAGACAGCTGGATCAATGTTATAAAAACAGAGGGTAACAGACCAAGTACAGCAAGGGTCCTGTTCTCTGCTGGCTGTTGGAGGTTTATTTGGGGTCCTGACATTTAACCTAAAATCAAGCAAAAGAATAGCACTTAGAATTTTTATAGCACAATTCCTGAATTTTTATGATTTGATCCTACTTTTAAAAGAAATATTAAAATTTAAAATTCTGGCTACCTTGGTTTTCAGTCATCTGAGATTTGAGCCTCAAAACACAAAGAACTCCAAAATGTTTGACATTCTTGATGTCTTGGACTTGGAAAATATTTAAGCCCCTTGTTGTGAGCCATATATAGACTCAGAAGGTGAATATCAACTGAAGTTCCCATTATAACAAGCTTGATGTTTTCCAAACCATTCCTGTGGATTACAAACTCCTTTTTATTTTAAGAATTCCCTTTTACTGTGATCTTTGTCTGCTGAATCTTGGAAGATATTTTTCCCTATTACCTTCCTTAGTTCTAAATTTGTTTTAGCCAAGAAGAAAATTTCACATCTCCAGGAGATTGTGTACAATTTATGTCTGATTTGATTCTACAGCAGGTATTTGATATTCCATAATGTCTACTAGCAAGTGTGGTAAATGTTAAAAAGAAAATAAAAGCATAATATAACTTGATTACTTCTATTTATAGTCATTATGGCTTTGAAATAATCTTCTCATCCATCTTTCTTCAATGCAGAGTTATCTGTTACATTTCAGGTTGTTTTCTGTTTTTCTACTTTTCTGTTAAATTTTTGCTTTACATTTTCTAATAAATATGCAGGGAAAAGCAGCTTTTCAAGAATTCCAGTAGATGGCAGCATAGAGCTACTGTTCTGGCAGGGATGTCCTATCATTTTGCTGAGCAAAGTCAACACTGATAAACTTTAGGAAGTCCCTAATACAGAATTTAAGCTGGGTCTGTAAGCCAATTCCAACCCAACTGATAAATATAACATCTTCCAATGTTCCTGTGCAGCAACCAATGAGTGTTCAGAGTGACCATTATAACACTGCAAATAGCAAGTGAAAGGAAAACACATGCACTTCTTTCACACTAGCTGGTTCACTGGCATCATTTGGAAAGCAGTAAAAGAAACATTTATGAACCTGAGTACTCCTTTTTGGTCAGTTAAGGGAAAGGAGCTAGGAACCTAAGTGCTTCCTACAGATTTTTTTTAAAACCAGGAATGATATTAAAAATAGTGAACTGCTGGCAGAACACAGGCCTCTCTGCCATCAGAAAGTTCCCTGGCCCGAAGCACAGGAGAAAAATCTTTATCTCCTTACCATGCTTCAGAGCTACCACAAGCAGCTTTGGCTTATGGCCACAATGGATGCCAGTTAAGAGAGGAACACAAAGACATTGGACTTAATAACTCCCAGCCCTTGAACCAAGGTGTTAGGGTTTGGATGTGAAGTGTCCCCCAAAAGCTCATGTGTGAGATAATGCAAGAAGGTTTAGAGGTGAAATGATTGGGTTATAAGTGGCTTAACCTAATCAGTACATTAATACCTTAGTACGTATAAACTAGGTGGTAACTCTAAGCAGGTAGGGTACAGCTGGAGGAGGTGGATTCCTAGCAGGTGTGCCTTTGGGTTTATATTTTGTTCTGATGAGGAGAGCTCTCTCTATCTCTCTGCTTCCTGGGGCCATGTTCTTAGCTGTTCTCTGCCATATTCTTCTGCCTTATGTTCTGCCTCATCCTAGGCTCTGAAGAATAGAGTGAGCCATCTGTGGATGGAAATCTCTGAAACCATGAGCCCCCAAATAAACTTTTTCTCCTCTAAAATTGTTTTTGTCAGGTATTTTATTCATGGCAGTGAAAAAGCTGACTAAAACACAAGGGTTACAAATACCAAAAGTCAATAAAAAAAATTAAAAATCCATCCTTGTCAAAAGTTTTGACCACATCAGTGGAAACAAGTCCTTTACTTCACATTAAGAAGTTTCATGATTTTTTTCCAAATCCCCCATTTTTTTCAATTGCTTAAATTTTACCTTAAAAATGTTTCAACTTTCAATTTATTATGTTTTTTTAAATTTTCTCCATTCTGTGAGATTTTGTGTGGATATGGATGTGTGAGTTCTCACTATGCCAACAGATTTAGAAAAATATGTACATATTTTTAAAATTTCACCATCATTTTAATTGCTTTCTTTTCACTCATTCATTATTTAGCCTTGGCTTGACTTAGGTTAGGTAAAATTATATGTGGGTTTGAGTTGTTTAGGTCTTACATTTGCTTGTTGGTTTCTACCTTGAATTTTTCCCCTCTCATTATCCCTCTTCACACTCTTACCCAGCTAATAGCCAAATTTTTCTGTTTCTTTTTCTTCTTTTTCAAAATTACTTTTACTTATTTTTACTCCTCCTCCTTTATAGTCATCATCTACTACCTATCTTCTATGTCCATTCTTCCACTTAAAACATTTCAAATTTTCTTTTGTCTTCCTATTCTATTTTCTATTCACTTGAGAAACTGTAATTGCATTATCTGATAGAACTATATATTTTTTATAATTCCTACCTCGTTTGTTATTATGATTATAAACACAGTGAATGATGTAGTAGATACTTGCTATGTAGTACCTAGTCTAGTTCATGGGGTTTTATTATTGGTGCTGATGTTAAATGCTGACCACACCATTCCTATACAGGTGGCAGTAAGTGCCATAGATGTCAAAATAGACACCAGACATTTACTTTAAGGCTATACATCTGTTGCTAACATTATTGCTATTCCTGTCACCCCTTCCCATTCTTTTAAGGGGGGCTAGAAAGTGATTGTGACACTTTGAGTTCACAGAGTAGAGATTGTACTGCTGAAAAATACCCACAACTCAGCCAAGTAATAGTGAATCTCACCCCACATATGATTTAGCACTACCAGAGACTCAAAAAATATTTCAACACGTAGAATATGGGAGAGAAAACCCACAAACAAGACCTCAAGATGGAACAACTAACAGAGGCCCTCAGATACTCAAAACAGAGAGAAGTCCAAGTACAAAAAAGACGAGTACACAAGTACACATGAAAAGATACATGTAAAAGGAGAAGGGGAATTCATCTCAATTGATATGCAAGTCTAAAAATATAAGGGAAGAGGCAAATAAATCTCCCTGCAAAATTTACAATTCCCCAACAAAGGATATGGACATAGATGAAATTCTAGAGAAAGACTACAAAAAATTGATATTCAAATGGTCAATGTACTAAAAGAAGATCTAAGGAATGAATTAAAAGAGCAAATATGGAAGATACGCAGGATATGAAAATATAATTCCTACCCCATTTATGTTATTGTAATTATAAACACAGTGGATAAATAAATAAAAACTATGCAGGATATGAAAGACCATTTCAATAAAGAAATAGAGATAAAGAAAATGAAGCAATCAGAACTGGAAATAAAAAAATACAATGAATCAAATTAAAAATTCACTGGAAAGCATCATCATGGTATGGTTTAAATACGAAATGTCCTCCAAAAGCTCATGTGTGAAACAATGCCAGAAGATTTAGAGGTAAAATGATTGAGTTGCAAAAGCCTTAAACCAATCGGTGAATTAATCCCCTGATATGGATTAACTGAGTAGTAACTGAAGGCAGGTAAGGTGTGGCTGGAAGAGGTAGGTCATTGGGTGTGTGCCTTTGGGGTACATATTTTGTCCTTATTAAGAAGAGCTATCTTTGCTTCCCGAACCTTGTCCTCAGCTGCTTTCCTCTGCCATCATGCTTTCCTTCATAATGTTTTGCCCCACCTCGAGCCCTGAAGAACTGATTCAGCCATCTATGGACTGAGACCTCTGAAACCATGAGCCTCCAAATAAACTTTCTCTCCTCTGATTGTTCTTGTCAGATCTTTTATACACAGCTGTGAAAAAAAACTGACTAAAACACCAACATATTAGATTGCACAGAAAATAGAACTTTAGGTCAGCAGTCCTTGAAGACAGAGTAAATAAACTCATATTCAGTATGCAATTAAAAAAAAATAAGAGGCCATGATCACGATATTCAAGAACTCTGGGACAACATCAAGAGAACACACCTAAGAGTCACTGAGTGAAAGAAAGCATGGAGATAAGGCTAAAGGCATTCAGAATATTTTCAATAAGATAATAACAGAAAAATGTACCCATATTAGAAACAAGTTAACATCCACATACAGGAGGCAGAGAGGTCCCAAATAGATAAGATCAGTACAGAAACTCTCCAAGACACACCATAATAAAAATGTCTAACCTACAAAATAAGAAAAGAATATTAAAAACTACAAGAGAAAAATGGCAGGTCACATTTAGAGGCAAACTACTTCTCAACTCAGACTATGTGGTTGAGGGTCTGGAATGAGCTACTTCAGACAATATCCCTGATGAACATAAGTGCAAAAATCTATAATAAAATATTAGCAAACTGCATTCAAATACATATCCAGAAGATATACAGAGTAACTAAGTGAACTGTATCCCAGGGATACAAGGTTGGTTGAACATATTCAAATCAATAAATGCAATTCACCACATAAATAGAATTAAGGATAAAAATCACGTGATTATCTCAATAGAAACAGAAAAGGCCTTTGATAAAATTCAGCACCCATTCAGGTTAAAAACACTAAAGAAATTAGAGATATAAGAAACTTACCTCAACATTATAGAAGGTATATTTGTCAAACACAAAGCCAACATCATACTAAACAGAGAAAAAACTGAAAGCATTTGCTCTAAAACAAAGAGTGAGACAAAGATGTCCATTCTCACCACTTCTATTCAATATAGTTCTCAAAACTCTAGCCAGATCAATTAGAGAAAAAAAGGGAATTAAAGGGATACAAATAGGAACAGAAGAAGTAAAACTATTTCTGTTTGTTGATGACATGATCCTATATCTAGAAGGCTCGAAAAATTCTGCCAGAAGACTTTCTAGGAGTTGATAAATGAATTCAGCAAAGTAGCAGGATACAAGATCAATATTCATAAATCAATAGCTTTTCTATATTCAAAAAGTGATTCTGCTGAGAAAATCAGGAAAACTATCTCATTTACAATAACCATAAAAAATTAAAATCTTTGGGAATTGATTAAACCAAGGACGTGAAAGATCTATACAATGAAAACTATAGGACACTGAAGAAATAAATTGACTTTAGGAGATGGAAAGATCTGCCATGTTCTTGGATAAGCAGATTAACATTGTCAAAATGGTCATGCTGACAAAAGCAATATGGAGATTCACTGTAATTCTCATCAAAATATCAATGGTATTCTTCACATAAGTAGGAAAAAAGTTCTTTAATTTCCTTGAAAGCAAAAGAGATCCAGAATCACCAAAGTAATTCTGAGCAAGAAGAATGATACAGAGGCACCATAATACCTGATCTCAAATTATACTACAGAACTATAGTAACAAAAGCAGAATGGTACTGGCATCAAAATAGACATGAAGACCAATGGAATAGAATAGAAGATTGAGTCAAATCCACACTGACAGCCATCTGATATTTGAAAAAGATGTTAAGATTTTATTGTGAACAAAAGATAGCCTTTTAAACAAATGGTGCTGGGAAAACTGGATAGTCATAGGTAGAAGAATGAAATTAGATCCATATTTCTCACCCTGCACAAAACTCAAATCAAAGTGGATTAAAGACTTAGGAATTAGTCCAAAAATTTTTTAACTGCTAAAAGAAAACATAGGGTCAATACTCCATCATATTTGTGCAAGAACTGACTTTCTTAACAAGACCCCTAAAAATCAAGAAATAAAACCAAGAGTAAATAAGTTGTCTTCATCAAATTAAAAAGCTTCTGTATATCAAAGGAAATAATCAAGAGCATGAAGAGTAAGTCTACAGAACAAGAGAAAATATTTGCCAGCTCCTTCTCTGACAGGGGATTAGTATCCAGAATATATATTAAAGAACTCACAATGTTTAACATCAGGAAAAAATAAATAACCCAGTCCATAAATGAGCAGAAGAACAAACAGAAACTTCTTAAAAGAAGAAACAAAAATGGTCAACAAATATGAAAAAAATGTTCAACATCTTTAATAATCAGGAAAATGCGAAACAAAACTACACTTGGATTTAATCTCACTCCATTTGGAATGACACTTATCCAGAATGCAAATAATAAATGTTGGTGAGAATGTGGGGAAAAGGTACACTCATACATTGTTGGTAGAACAATGTTAGTGGAATCACTCTAGAAAGCAATATGGAGATTCCTCAAAAGACTAGGAATGGAACCACTGTATGATACAGCTATCCCACTCCTTGTTATTTATCCAAAGAAGTAAAATCAGGCATATTATAGTGATACAGTTATGCTAATATTTATAGCAGCACAATTCACAATAGCCAAACTATGGAAATAGCCCAGATCCCAACAACAGGTGAATGGATAAAAATAATTTGGTATATATACAGAAAGGAGTTTTACTTTCATTCCAAGAAGAATGAAATTATGACATTTACTGGTAAATGGATAGAAATGGAGGACGACATGCTAAGTGCAATACCAGATTCAGAAAATGAAGAGTTGGAGATTTTCTCTTTGAAGCTATAGCAAAATAAGAGGAAAAAGAGGAGACTGAATATCAAAGACATAGTGAAGATCAGTGGAGTAGAAGAAGGAGATGGAAAGGAAGGGAGAGGGATAGGAAAGAGGAGAAAATGCAGAATAATTTTAACAAACTCACACTCTGTGCATGTATAAATATACCATGGTAAATTCCATATTTATGTATATGTATAAAGTATTAATCAGAAGTAATTAAATAAATGAGCAAAAGGAGAAAAACAAACAGTAATGTGTTGAACACAACTATGCACCAGGTATTTTGTTGGTCATTTCACAAAATTATCTCATTCTTTAATAATCCTATCTCATCCCATAATAAGTCTACTAGGCAAAATGGTTAAGATGCAAAATCATATAGCCAATAAGGGGTTGAATTCTGATTTTAAAATAATTAAAATATTGCAGTCAAAGGAAGCATAATGATCCAGGATAGCAGAGGTTATATGTATCAATAGTGATTAGTTCAGTTGGGCTGGTATATAGAGAATCTTAAAGGAGTTAATAAGAATAAAAATGTGCCATTAGCCTAAGGCTAGATGATGGATAGAAGGATGTCAACCTCAAGAACTACTAGTTTGGTCTGTAACATGACAGTTTCATAGAAAACACCACAGGTTTGTGCCTGAGAGAGTAAGAGGATTGGGGTGGAGGCTTGTCATATCTAAACATAGAAAGTTGAGGGGATCAAATGTATCCAACACTAATTTAGAAGATGTCTTATCCTACAAGGTCAGACACAATACTTAATCCCATTTTTAAAGTGGTAGTAGCAGGATGTTAATGTGATACATAAATCCATTAAGCATTTGTTTCAATATGCTTAAAAGTAAATCCATAGCCTATCTTCTGATGTAATGACAAAGAGGGATTAAAATTTTTCATTGTCTTTCTTGTATAAAATGACTTATTGCATTATCTATGATTTCTACTTTCTTCACAGAGCTTAATGACATTGTGAAACAAACTTAGTAGAGAATTCATATAGATTTTTGAAGTTCCCCCTAAATAAGATGTGATCTGACAATATGTTTTAACAACTTGACTTTATTGATCCCAAAGCAGTAAACTGATTTTTCATAAAAATAATAACTGTATTTTCACACTTGTATTTAATCACTTAGTATTTTATTAATTTATATAATTACAATAAGTGCAGCTGGCATAAGCAAATGTGGGAGTCAACACAAATAATACTGGTAAGCATATGTCTCTATTGGTGAGTAGGTACATAATTCCTTGGGCACTTGATTAGCCATAAAAGAAATAGTGCATTTGTGAGGCTCAGCCAATGTAATATATCTTATACAAAAAATAGTTTTTCCATTACTCAAGCAAAGTGCTTAAATAGAAGTCAGATAAGAGGTAATATCTACTATGTTATATATTACTATTTATTTTTTAAATATTTTGTTTTTATTAATATACAATGGACAAATATTGTATATTTGTGATACACAATATAATGTGTTTATACATGTATATATATTATAAAACAATTAACTCAAGCTAATTAATGTACCCATCATCTCATATCCACTTTTTTGGAGATGGGAACATTTAAGATCTACTTTTTTTTTGTTTTGGTACCAACAATTGAACTTAGGGGCACTCAACCACTGAGCCACATCCCAGCCCTATTTTGTATTTTATTTAGAGGTAGGGTCTCGCTAAGCTACTTAGTGCCTCTCCATTACTGAGGCCGGCAATCCTCCCGTCTCAGCCTCTCGAGCTGCTGGGATTACAGGCGTGTGCCACCACGCCAGGCAAAGATGTAATTTTTAAGCAATTTTCAAAGAGTCAATACATTATTATTGACTATGGTCAATAGAAATTTCACTGTACAAATCTCCAGAACTTAGTCCTCCTAACTGAAAGTTTGTATACCTTATAACTAGCACCTCCCTATTCCTTTCTCCCTGCCTCTGTCCTCTGACAAACACAATTCCACATTCTGCTTCTGAGTTCAACTTTTTTAGATTCCACGTATAAGTAAGAACATGTAGTATTTTTTTCTGCGCCTGCTTTATTTCACTTAATATTATGTTCTTCAAACTTATTCAGATTTTTTTCAACCTTCTCTATCATCATTTTCCTTGAATTTTTTTAAACATTTTAATTGAATGATTTCATACACCTCTGCCAAGCTACATTATTCCTATTTACCAACACTTAATCCATGAATTGCCATCACATTAACCCCAGATTGATACACTCTATCCTCTTTTTTTTTTTAATATTTTTTTAGTTGCAGATGGACACGATGTCTTTATTTTATTGCTTTGTATGTGGTGCTGAGGATCAAACCCAGGGCCTCACGCATGCGAGGCAAGCACTCTACCGCTGAGCTACAATCCCAGCCCCCACTCTATCCTCTTTTTAGCTTATATCCTGGCACATGGTTTATATGCTCTTCAAGAGTTACAGAACATTAAGTGAAAAGAATTTTAGAGATCTCAAGTTAAATGCTTTCATCCTCTAATGCTGTTTAATAGAAACAGAAGGAGTCACATATGAACATTAGAATTTTTCATTACTAAATAGACACTTCTCAAAAGAAGAAATTCAAGTGGCCAACAAATATATGAAAAAATAGTCAACATCTTTAGCAATAGGGAAAATACAAATCAAAACTACACTGAAGTTTTATCTAACTACAGTTAGAATGGCAATCATCAAGAATATAAATAATAATAAATGCTGCAGAGGATATGGGAGAAAAGGAAACACAAACTGATGATGAGATTATAAATTAGTAAACCAGTATGGAATTCCATACGAATATTCCTCAAAAGACTAAGAATGGAACCATCATAGGACCCATTTATACCACTGCTGGGGGCTTATTCAAAATAATTAAAATCAGTGTACTCTAGTGATACATGCATACCCACGTTTATAGCAGCACAATTCACAATACTCAAATTATGGAACCAATCTAGGTGTCCACCAACAGTTGAATTAATAAGGAAAATATGGTATATATACACAATGGAGTTTTATTTAACCATGACAAAAAATGAAATTATATCGTTTGTAGAAAAATAGTGGAACTTGGGAGCATTTATGTTATGAAAAATAAGCCAGACTTGGGCACAAAGTCAGTAGTCATATGTATTCGCTCATATGTGGAAGCCAGAGAGAAAAAGGAGGAAAAGGGAGGGATGATCTCATGAAAATAGAAGAAAAACCAGTACAGGAGAGAAGAGGTGCCAGAGGGAGGGAGGAAAGGAGGGAAATAGCAGACCTTGGGCATTAAAATTAACCACATTATGTTATAGGCATGTATAACTATGTATCAAGGAATCTCACCATTATGTATAATTCAAATCCACCAAGAAAATACATACATAACTTTTGTAAAGAGAATTTGCAAGTAGACATATTAGAAAGTATGAAAGAAATAGATGAAATTTTTAAATTTAATTACTTAATTCATTATCTCCAAAATATTATCATTGCAACATGTAAATAATATAAATGACAATCATCAATAAAAGTATTTTTCTTTCTTGTACTGTCTTCAGAATTCAGAGCACACAGCACCTCAGTTCAGACAGATCATAGGTCACAACCTCCAACATGGGTAAACAACAATGCAAATGTAACATAGCCAAGCCTAACAGTTTTCATAGTCTTAATGACTTCCCTGATGTTGCATTTAACTAATTCAAAATATAAGTATACTATAGAGACAATGAAAAAAATCTAAGTATATGTAAGAGAGAATGTAAGTTACTCCTGAAAATGAACACAAATGTAAAAAAACTGTAAATAATACTATATTCATGTTTTCAAAAACCCTAAACTTCCTAAAATTTTGTTTTGAAATTCATTCCCTCTCTTTTCTTGTCTTTAACATTTGTTTCTATGTTCTTGAAGCTTCCTTCCTTTAAAAAATTATTATGTATCATTCTCTTTCTTTCTGCATTTAAAATGCAATTTTTCAATACTATTCTCTAAGAGTAGCAGCTGTCTAAAATATCAATTATCAACATGGGGAAAGAGGAGAACAACCAGGATCTGGAATCATTGTGTATTTAAATACTTCTGATCCAAAAGTAGACCTGCCAGAGTCTTCCAATTGTTGGGACAGGTAAATGCCAGGTTTATCAACCCATCTACCACAGATTAACTTATTCTTTAGGGTAAAATTTTTTCAATAAACTCCCTTTAAGGATCCACTCTGAAATGTGTCCCTGGGACTGTAACATTTTTTACTTTGAATGTAGTATGTTACTTATATTAGTTTTACCTGAAAACCCAACCAAGTCTAAATATAATGGGAAATCAGAATGTTCTACATTAGAATCAGGTTCAGCAGCCCTCACATAAACAGCCACTCTAGGCACTTATGCACGTGAATAAAGTTATGATTTAAAAATAACAGAAAAGAAACTATTTAGACAAGTGAGAATTTGGAACCATGTGGTACCTAGGGGAAAAGTTAGTATCTCAAATCACAGCATAGAAATAAAAAGGAAATTGAAAAAGTGAATTAGAGGAGGTGAGGGGGTAATTGAGTTATTTCCAGCTAATATCACAGAAATTGGATTGCACCTAATTGTGACCAATCCAGATCGTACCAAATGTTTATGTTAATTGGCACCTCCTTACAGTATAGGAATAACTGGCATACAGGGAAGAGTTATTGGCCATGTTCATCAGATGAGCCAGAGTTTTGCTTTTAAAATGCACCCAGCAATCAACAAGCAAATGACTCCCAGAACAATGTGTGGAGAAGCATGCAGAGCCAATTTCTCTCACAGCCAAACTACTCACCACGATTTATCATATTTGGCTTCACATTTTTCAGTCTGTTCTGGAACACATTTGACCTGGCTTTAATTGCGCATTTAAAGGCGATCTGTTCTGACTAGGGCTCCCCAGCTGGGCAGAGATTTCCTGGCCTCAAGCCATGCATAACAGGCAGCATCTCTCCATCTCTGCTCACAGACCTTAGCAATTGTTTCACAATGTAAATGAGAACAGAGGAATCTGTGGGGGAGATTTTTCCTGTATGTCTTGTGGTGTCTAGAATTTTGATTGTTGTATAAAACAGTTGATGGGAGATTTTCATTACCCACTATACTTAGCCTGGCACTTAAAGCTTTTTGAAATGGACCCCAAGTACGGTTTTATATCTTTGTAAATATTAACAGTCTCTCCTGGTCAAATTTGCTTATTTAGTATCTTCTCCATACAAGATACTATTCTAACTTTTGCACCCTTGTTCATGAAATGCCCTTTTGCACTTGGTCTGGCTCTTTTAATTCCATTTATTCTTCAAGGATGGCTTCCTCCATCAAATCACTCTGGGTCTCCTTAGCCTCTCTGCCCTGCCTGCATTTCTAAGGTACTGACAGGGTATAACACATAACTAGTCCTTATGAATTATCACTCTGTATTATTGTTCAAATGTGTTTCCGAACACCTACCATGATCTAGGCTCTGTGTTGGGAGCTGGCGGTAGGGGGTGCAATAGTGAGTAAAAACAGTGGCAATCTACCCTTTTGGAGCTGAAAGATTAACGGGAGATGTACATCAACCAAATCAAATAGTAGTTTTCTCTCCTCTCTGAAATCCTAGCTCTACCTCTCATTTTACACTTGGTATGGATTATGTTCTTATTTTGATGTACATTTGTCTACTTTCCCTAACTAGACTTAAAATGTGGAAAAAGAAAAAATCTCCCATTGACCATTGATGCGTTCTGGGTCCTATAATCCACCAGTACACACGTAACAAGGCACATGTAACTAACATGTGTTACTTTTAATCCCCACTATAATGCCATCACTCTATTATTGACATCTTTGCACATTAGGGATATGAGACCCAAAAGAAATGATGACTGGCCCATGGGCTTGCACTGCTGATGCTGCTAGCCCAGTACATGCACTCCCTAAGTACTGTTGGAATCCGTGAATGATTGAGTGTGTGAAACAGGAAGTAGTTGTTCTAACAACACACAAGTATACCAACTCATTAAATAAAATGTCTTTAACAATAGCTATGAACAATACACATTCAGAGGAAATTCTTGTTTCTTTTCTACCCAAATGTTTTTAAAAGGTTAAGTTTTTCTTCTTTACTTTGCTAGGATCCCTCTTCCTGAACATACAATTACACAGGTTTATTCCTTCTCAGTGTATTTTCCTACATGATTTCAGAAAGCCTGCTGATGGCATGTAGTAACTCAGAAAGATACCATGCATGTGGAGAAAGCCCTTTGATATACTAGAATGTGTTTAATGGAGAGGCCTGTGGCATGCCCTTCAAAACCTACAAAGCCTCCATATCTGATGGAGTAAGCTTGTGTCAAGAGATCCTACTCTTTTATCTTTAAATTAGTCTAAAAACTACTTAGGAATTAGCAGAACAGAGTGCACTGGCTCTAAAATAACTTTCCATTAACACATTCCCAAATTCTATCTTATCCTCTCTGTTGTAGTTTGAGCTGGTATTAACCACCCACAAGGCTAAAGGGAGGAACCTGAAGACCCTGTTGTGCTCCTGGCTTAATAAATTAAAAAAGAAAAAATCATTTTCCTTAAAGGAAAGTAAAAATATCAGTTCTTACTTATGTGATTTTTCTTGTTATTATTTTCTTATTTGGAATTTGAGGATTTGAGGACACATCAATAGTTAGTCGGTTTTAGTAATAAGCCTTATCCTGGGGCAGTGAAGCAATATGGAGCATCATCAAATTTAAGTCAAAGTAGGAAGTGTAAATCTACTCTCTTCCTTTGCCTATAATTGGAATTCTACTTTTTTCTTTTACCTATAATTGAAAAAAAAAAGAATAATTAAATCAGAGAGAAATTATGGTAAAGACAGGTCACCTTACAAAGAGGAGGAGCAAAGGCATAGCAATATGAATACAGTGAGAGAAAAATTCTCATTTTCTACATCTGTAAAATTGGAGCAGGAATAGTACTAAACTCCAGACTACTACACTACAAAATTCTAGAGGATGTCCAGGATTCACACCACGACTGGACATAACACTCTGGACTCATGTATCCTCCTAAAGGACTTGAAAATATTAAATAAGTGTTTGAATTAGCTTTTTTCATCACTGTGACCAAAAGACCTGATAAGAACAACTTAAAGGAGGAAATGTTTATTATGGCTCATATCCTAAGAGGTCCTGTCCATGGTCAGTCTAGGCTCACTCTTTAGCTCTGGGCCTACAGGGAGACAGAACATCATGGTGGAAGGGTATGGCAGAGGAAGGCAGTCCAGGACATGGCAACCAGGAAGCAGAGAGAGCATTCTCTCACTGGGGACAAAATATGAACTCCAAAGGCAATCCCTCAGTGATCTACTTTTTCGAGCCACACCTTACCTGCCTACAGTTAAGAGCCAGTTAATCCACATCAGTGGATTAATTCACTGATTGGATTGAAGCTCTCATAACCTCATCATTTCACTTCTAAACACTCGTGCATTGTCTCACACATGATCTTTTTGGGGACACCTCACATCTACAACATAACTATAAGGAAATACATTAAGTATAGAATAGTTCCTGTCACATGGTAAAAGCTCAACAACTGCTAGTTATATTTTTACGAATTTCTAATTTTCTCCAATTGTTTGTTCTCTACAGCAAACTTCCATACTGACTTCCATACTGGATTCCTATTTCACCCACCAATTTTCTTGAGAAAATTTCATTTGCTATTGAAGCCATAACTCTTTAAAACATCTTCCATAAAACCTCGATGACTGACTTCTAGCTCTGATTATTTTCTTTCCTGGCTTTCCGGCAACTGATTTTCAATGAATTTAGAAAATTATTCTCCTAGACATAAATGGTCCAATATGGAAACCTGTCATGACACGCTCAACTATTAAGGTGAGAACAACTAAAGATTCAGCATGAGAAAAAATGTAAAATAACTCACTGATTTTTCATATTAAGTTCTAAAGTGATAATATTTATGATATATTCTGTTAAATTAAATATATCATTAAAATTATTCCTATCTGCATCTTAGATTGTTAATGAATCCACTGGAAAATTTAACATTGCATGTGTGTCTTATGCGTTTATTGAACTGCCCCGGACTCAACCATTTTTATTTTTTAAAAAAATATACTAACTAAGTACTTTGAGTGATTTTGCAAAAGGCAGTTTTATCCTTTCCCTGCATTTTCAGCATGAACTGATATACTATGTTTTTGTCCTCTGAGCTTGGACACTGTGCTTAGTTCAGCCTTCATCCAACTCTCTGGGCCTCATAGAAACAAACCCAGACATGCCTTCCTCCAGCCAGGTTAATGATGCTGTCCAGGACTCCTCAGTGCTGACTAACAGTAGAATCACTCATGTATAAAGCTTTTCAGAATATCCAGGGACAGATCCTAAACAGCTGAAGGTTTCAAACTCTCCACAGATGATTCTGAGATGTAGCCAGAGTTAGTAAACTTTCCCAGATGTTGATGTTTGAGGGAATTCAACTATGTTGAATACAGTTGTTCAGTAGAAAAGAAAGCATTCCAGTCGGCCATTTCTATTACTCCTCTACAAGGAATGGGAGAGAGAACATGTTTACCACTGGAGGAGTCCATGCCCTGTGCTGATAAAACCATAAAAGGTAACTAAACAAATAAGCCTACTTCCTTAGGTCTTCAAGTCGGATTTTACTGATCTCAGAAGCATATTGCTATTTTAGTTTTTAAGTGAATTGTAATACATTAACTAACAAGATGGCAAATAAATTAAGAAATATAAATAGTATTGCAAATGGTGACTTTCTCATACTAAGTATTGGTGGCTATTTTCTATTGCTTAGTTTTCTTTCATCTTTTGCCTCTTCCCCCATTACATTTCCTAGTGAGCTGCTTATTGATTTTTCACTGGTAATGACAGAGAATGCTTTGAAACAAGTCCCCTTACAGCTAGGAATCAGCTAGAAACTTGTTGGTTTAAGATATCTGTTTGATTTCCTAAGTCAGACCTTGCTGTTAATTTAGAAGAGTGCCTGCTGGTAGAACCCCTACCATGAGCCCACAAGACTGGGGAGGTGGAAAAACTAATTGTTTTCCAATATCACAGCTAAAGGAACTAAAATGGTAAGAACAACATTCAGATCTTTGCATTTAAGAATCCATCTCTTAAGGAGAGAAGATAAAAATGAACCAATAATCAAAACACAAAAAGAGAACATCAAGGGCTGGGATTGTAACTCAGTGGTAGAGCACTTGCCTCGCACGCGTGAGGCACTGGGTACGATCCTCAGCACAACATAAAAATAAATAAAGATATATTAAAAAAGAGAACATCAAGAATTTCTTACCCTAAAATACTCATTTTTCATCAACAATTGACCACTACCCAGCACACAGTCTGGCACATAATAAGTGCTCACAGAATATCTGTTGACTAAAGCATTACTTCACAAATCAGTTAACTATTTCTGAGAAAATGTTGGTTGATATTATAGTAAACTTGGAACTTAAATACAAGTAAGACCAAATAAAATAATTAAATGAATTTTTTAAATTAAAAATTATAGAAATGAATATTTCTATATAATTACCACTTATATTGCTCTTTAGTTGTAAAAGACAGTTCAAGCTCATGTAATTCATGTTTCACAATGAATATACATCAAGCTGGGCATGGTGGCACACCTCTGTAATACCAACACTTTGGGAGGCTGAGACAAGACAATCACGAGTTAGTTCAAAGCCAGCCTCAGCAATGGCGAGGTGCTAAGCAACTCAGTGAGACCCTGTCTCTAAATAAAATAGGGCTGGAGATGTGGCTCAGTGGTTGAGTACCCCTGAGTTCAATCCCTGGTACCAAAAAAAAAAAGCAATGGGAAAGAAAAAGACTGAAAATAAATTGAGAAAAGCTGAACTTATAATAACTGCCTTAGCCATTCTGAGATAGCTGAATTCTAAACTAATCATGTTAAAACTGAGAAGATTACAGGTCCCAAGAAAAGGTTCAGGAAAAGTTGGTCTCAGAAATCTCTTGAAAATCTAAGGAAGAGGAAGAGGAAGAGCAATTGAAGGCCTGTTTAAGAAGCAGATATTCCCCAAATCTTCTCACCAGTTCCACATAGATGAACAGATTTCCCCTTTCTCACTCTCAGAAACTGTAAAAACTCTCTAGACAAATATCAGACATCCTGCAAGGTTGGAAACACATAATCCAACAAAGAGACTTAGTGAACATTCACCTACTGGACCTTGGTGTTCCCTCCAGGGTCATGTTACTAGTTAACACCACTATAACTGTGGAAATAAGACTTGTAGTCTCCGTGGCAGAGACAGGAAAATTCTCTGAGCATTCTGATCAGGACAAAAGGCTAAAGATACTGGCATTTGGGTTCTCCAGAGAAATGGTCCAAGCAAATCAACTTTCAGTGAAGCTCAGAGTTGAAACACACCTCCACCCATGATGATGACATATTCCTCAATATAAGCAGAAAGCTAAGGACCACTCTGTCATTTAAGAGACCTCTGAACGTGAAAGATTGAAGCCAAAGCTTACAAAAACAAAGCCATCTTGGGAAAACAATCAAGCCAAACAAAGGTCCTATAGGGAGAAGAAAATCTCAAAACTAAAATCATATTCTCAGAAAAGAAAGAGAAGAAATTTCAGCTACAAACTATAACAGATCAAAGCTCTCATAAAAGCAGTACAACATAAACCAAAAATTCAATTGAAGGTTTGGAGACAAAATTAAGAAAATCTCTCAAAGAGTAAAGGAAAAACTATAGGGAGGTGAAATGTGGAACTGATAAGGAAACAATTATTCTAGGAGAACCAATATCTGAATATTGGGCCTTGCAGGAAAAAAAAAAAAAAGAAGAAAGAGAAGAGGAAGGGGAAGGGAGGAGAGAGATGAAGAGGGGAGGGGAGGAAGGAGGAGAGAAAAAAAGAAGCACATAATTGAAGAAAAGTTCTCCAACACTATTTCTAGCATGAAAAGAGCCTACTTGGTGCTTAGCATAGTAGATAAATGTAAACCCACATTAAAGGCACAACATTATGAAATGATGGAGACAAATAGAAGCATATAAAACAAATCTCAAGATGCACTTGCCACAGGTGAAACAAATCGAACCAGACAAAGTTGGAGTAGGTTGGAGTGTCCAAGAAAGACATCCCAGGAAGAGGAAGTTGACTGACCACTAAACTGCTCTTGTACAGAGAGAAGATTTAAACAATTAGAGGGGAAGTATAAAGTTAAGAATGGGGGATTAAAAAAAAGAATGGGGATGTTCAATGTCTAGAAACATATGGGAGAGATATTCTAAGCTGTGTGGATTTTTCATGTGATCTTTTCATATGGATTTGTTTATA
Source organism: Xerus rutilus (assembly GCA_028644305.1). Lineage (NCBI taxonomy): Eukaryota > Metazoa > Chordata > Mammalia > Rodentia > Sciuridae > Xerus > Xerus rutilus. Next base: position 78,199,536 of record CM053402.1, on the reverse strand, counting down.
CTGTAAGAAGTATATATTTATATCCTTCATTTTAAATTAAATCTATTTTTATTGGGCAAATGTATATATTCATATCACTCCATTGGCCTTTTACTGTCCTCTGACTCCTAACAACAAATTAATCAAGAAGCACTGTGAATATGAAGCCATTCACAACACTTTAAGTTGGGCCCAACTAGATTTAGCCAACAGTCCACTTCTCCTCTTGGGTCTCCAGTCACTCTATTGGGATTCTTTAGCTGGGATGGAGTTGGAGATTGTAGGAAAGAGCTTGTCTGTTCACAGTCTATGCTCCCGCTTCTGCATTTGCATTTACCTGGTTCTATTACTTTCAGTGACCTCTGCTGGTTTGCTTCCCAGGGCATTCTTCTGGGCCTAGCTTCTACAGACAGCATGGAAATGAGGCTTGTTTCTTGTGAACAGCTTTCACTAGAGCTTTTCAGAGAAATGAAGTTGAGAGTCCTAATGATAGGTTTCTTCTTCTTCTTTTCCTCTTTTTTTTTTTTTTGAACTTGGCTTTATTTTCATCAAAGACACATAGAATGTAAAAATCAATACTTAATTTTTAAGTAAGATTTATTATGAAAAACAGTATTTCAATGCTTATTTGCTGCTCTCTTATATACATAGATCCCCATAGTCAAACACTATAAATCAATTTATCTTATTTCTTTGATACTAATTCCCATATTTAAAATGTTATATTTCCATTTTAAGGTTAGTTATAATAGTCATAATAATGTTAAAGTTGAATACTTAATCAAGGCTTTGATGCAACTATATCAAAGGAGTAAGAGGATGGGAAATAATAAAAGAAATTATAGCTTCATCTTACCTAGCAGAAAATCAGTAGAAAATAATTACTACAGAAAAATTGAAGAATGGCAACATCATCATTAAATTTAGAAAAAAGAAAAACAGAATGGGAGAAATATAAAAGTAAAATAGAGAAAAAATATCAAAAATTGAAAGAAAATTTTAAATATGGGAATAAATGTCTCTAAGGAGACAGCACATATCCCTAGCAAGACATGGATGATATAGTAACTAAGAACCCAGGACTTAGAAGTGATCAGACCAAATGCCAACTTCATCACTTTCTTTAAAACCTTACAAGCAGGATGCAGTGGTGCACACCTGTAATCCCAGTGATTTAAGAGGCTGATGCATAAGGATTGCCAAGTTCAAGGCCAGCCTCTGTAACTTTGTGAGATTTTGTCTCAAAATGAAAAATAAAAAGAGTTGGGGATTTAGCTCAATAGTAGAGTACCCCTGGGTTCAAACCTCAATACACACACACACACACACACACACACACACACACACACAAAGACCTTACAAAATGTTAAGTCTTTGCTTTTTCTTGTGAAAAATGATACAATAATACCAAATATTTACTTTGCTCTGAGGATTATGAGTGGATGTGTGTAAGTCACTTAGCACTGTGTCTGGCATACATAAAATGGCAAATAAGTAATAGCTATTACTCATTCTCAGAAAAGGATTACAGAAAAACCATGCCAAAGAATGTAATGTATGTTGCCCCTCCCCACTCCAGCACATTCTAGAAATGCTGTATGTGCCCTTATTTAAACTGCAAATATTATCCAAGTTTACAAAGATGGTAATTGGTAGAATTTAGATTTGAATGTAAGCCTATATTTGAATATTGAATTGAAGACCACATACTTTTCACTAAAAAGTCCTTACCTGAATTCTGTTAGTGTATCTTCAAAGATTAATCACTCAGATCAAAATCCTGCTCTTTCTCGGATCTCTACAAATCACTTAGAAAAGAAGAGTACTTTGAGGACATGGTGCAGTTGAGAGAAAATATTTGATCAGAAGAATGAATTAAGCAGACCCCCAGGAAGTTTGGCCCTACATAGAGGACCCATCACAGGAGACCCCCAAGAACCAGATGTGCCCACCCAAATGCCAATGCCAAAAAAGTGTGGATGATGAAGAGAAAAGAGGAGAAACTGAAAGAGGCCATTTAGAGCTATGGTAATTAACTACATGAAGGGCCCTATTCAAGTCCAAACACTTCCCAGCTAAATATTTAAGTTACAGTAGAACTCTTAATATTTTATTATTAGTGTTTCAAACATTGAAAGTTAGCTCATCCTAACTAATACTTATTATCAATGATTTATACTAAATATTCTTATGTCTTATACAGATTCAAAAGAACATAAATACAGTCCTTACCTCCAGGGAGTTCACCAGGTGATACTTCTTATTAGACATTCTTAGACACAAAGGACATTAAGAATATATTACACTTCTAAGCCGGGCGCGGTGGCTCACGTCTGTAATCCCAGCACTTAGGGAGGCTGAGACAGGAGGATCGCAAGTTCAAAGCCAGCCTCAGCCTCGGCGAGGCACTAAGCAACTCAGTGAGACCCTGTCTCTACATAAAAAAAACACAAAATAGGGCTGGGGATGTGACTCAGTGGTCGAGTGCCCCTGAGTTCAGTCCCTGGTGTCAAAAAAAAAAAAAAAGAATATATTACACTTCTTAAGAAGCATCTGATGAGTGGTTCTCACTACATCTATGAAAGAAACTCAGAAATCAGGATAAGCCTGTGAGTTGTATAAACCAGGGAGAGTCTCTTGAGTTAAACCTTGAAAATGGACTTGATTCTTACTCATAGAAACCAAGAGTAGAACAGTAGCTACCAAGGACTGGGGGATGGGTGGGGAAATAGGAAGATGTTGGTCAAAGGGCATAACATTTTCAGTTATAAGCTAAACAAGATCTTATTTGTAGCATGGATGTTGATGAATGTGTTAATTTGTGTAGTCTTTACACAATGCATGTTTTTATAATATCATCACATTGAGCTTGCAGTTCTAATTTGCCAATTAAACATTATAAAATAGGGGCTGGGATTGTGGCTCAGTGGTAGAGCGCTTGCCTCACATGTGTGCGGCACTGGGTTCGATCCTCAGCACCACATAAAAATAAATAAATAAAATAAAGATGTTGTGTCCATCTACAACTGAAAAAATATTTAAAAAAAATTATAAAATAAAAAGAAATAAAATGGATTTGAATAGAAATGAAGGAGATATCAGGATTTTGGGACAGGTGAAGAAGTGAATTCATGGGCATAAGAATGCCAAGGTGTGTTGAAAGGGCAGTGATTTGCTTTAGCTGGAGATGAGAATCCAAAGTGAGACGTTATAAAAAATAATACTGGGAAAATAGGCTATTGCTGATAGTAGAAAACTTGAAATGTTCAGCTAGTGAGTTTGAACTTATAATAGGAGGAAGGTATTAAGATTTGGGTTTTACTTGCTGGTTTATTGTTCTAATAAGGAAACAATGATTATAACCTTATTCTTCACACTTTGCTCCAGTTTGATCTGTAGATTCAAAATGCAAACTCAATATATATCCCAAAAAGTTTTTTGTAGATGTTGACATACTGATTATAAAATTTACATGAAAAGACAAAGGAACTAGAAAAGCCAATTCTGAAACTCTGAAAAAGATAAAAACAAAATCATAGGCCTCACATTACCTGATTCTAGGACTTACTTAGTCTAAAGCTACTATAATCAAGGCAATGTTGTCAAAACTATAGACACACAGGTGAATCAGGAGCCCAGAATTAGGACTGCACAAATATCATCAACTTTTTGACCAATGTTCAAAGGCAATACAATGGTTAACAAATGGTGGTAGAATAAATGGACAGTCATATAGGAAAAAAAAAGACTTTTCTTCTCACAAACACACTATATAGTGTGTGTGAGAGAAACATATATATTTCTACTATATTTTACATAGTACAGACACTCTGGAAAACCATTTGTTAGCTTTCTTGAATGTTGGGCATATCCTCAGCACATGATGAAACAATTCCATTACTAGATATTCACCCAAATGAACTGACAAATGTATATTTGTACCCCTCTATTCATAATTGTCAAAAACTAGAAAGAACTTCCAGGCCTCCTACAATGGGAAAATAGATGAACGAATGCCAAACATCTGTAAAATGTAATGCTAGAAATATTAATTCACACAACACTGTAGACTGGGAGAAAAGGCACATTGCTAAGTGAAAGAAATCAGATCCCAAAGGATATATTTTTTAATATTCAGGAAAAGGGAAACTATTGAAATGGGAAATAAATCAGTGGGTGCCAGAGTTTCTGTTTGTGGGGATGGGCTAACTCCAAAGGGATAGTATTAAAAAACTGGTAGGGAATTAAAACACTTCTGTATGATACATGACTCTGCATTTGCCAAAACTCATGACACTACACACAACAAAGAGTGAATAATAACATACACAAAAAATATTTCTATTCCACACCTTACTGATTTTTATGTTCTCAAATTAAAAAATATGTTGCTATAATTAAGGAATAGAACAGAACATCTGAAGAACTGGCTATTGTTTACCAGACAAAGTATACAAGTTCAAGTCAACTCACATTTGCTCCCCTTATCCCTTTCCCATGAATGCAGAGACCAAAATTCAGACATAATTGATTTAATCCATGACCCCACTTAATTTCTCCCCTGTGCAGGAAGACATGGCTCCTATGTGTTTCTTTTATGTTCCTCAAAGTATATTTTGGATCACATAAGCCTCAAAAGAGACTCAAAAATTTCAAGAAAAATAATTAAGGATTAAAATTCTCATTGAATAAATTAATTTGTTTTGTCTGTTTCTCAAACTTATTTGAACTAAGGATTTTTCCTTCATGTAAATATTTTTAACTTTCTTTATAACTTGTTTCATAAAATAGTACACTTTGAGAAACATAGATGGTGGAATATACTTTTGCTCATCAGATAATATGAGAATAATTTGGAATCAGAAAAAAATTTGAGATCTTAGGGAATTGGAGAGGTTTATATTAATTTTTGTGCTGCCTATTTAGAGACCATTCATGAAACCTATTTATATATGTGTAACTCTTAAAAAATAAACATAGTTCACATGTTCAAGTCCCAGAGATGGGCCACAATCTGAAGAACCCAATTTTTGTGTCCAAAAGTAATTTGAAATTAACTCAAGTTCTTGATTTTCTTGTATACCATGAAAGGGATGTATAGTCTATACAATAGTTTTTGGACTCCCCTTTTTTCCTTTTCACTGCATTTAGCTAAAGCTACCTCCACCTCTTTCTTCTTAATGGCTCTGCAAGGCTCCTACAACCCTCACTACCTCTTACCTTTTGGTTCTGTTTCTTTACTCCTTTACACTTCAATTATCATCTCTGAAATCCAAGCAATTATCACCTTTGAACTTCCTTTACAAATGACTAGGTGGGACTTTTCTTAGGGAAGGAATGAGGGGACACAACTGCAGGTCCAGGCAGAATCCTCCTTAGCAGGCAGAGGAGACAAACTCAGAAAACAGTCACTGGTTAAGAATTCTATCACAAACCAGGAAGGGGCATACTTCTCCTAGAGGAAGGCATTGTAGCTCCAAATGAGGAGCTATGAGGGATTTGATCATTCTGAACAATTATAAACTGTAAATAAATGAGAGGATAACACTTGGAAATTGTGGCACTCAAGGTTCATTTAGGCAGGCAGAGCTATTGATCATCCAGGGATTGTATGGTAGGAATTAGACTCTGCACAACTGTTGGAGTAACAGAGGAAGTGAACATTCAGAAGTGAGTGTTGAAGCATTATAGAAGTCACCAAGCAATCTTGCTGGAGCGTCAGAGCCCGTGAAAAGTTGGAACTGTCAGAATGTTCTGAGATGCCACGTGGAGTTTACGGAATAATCAATGGCAAGTGTAGTACGTATGTATCCATCACCTCCAACGATCCACAACCCAGAGTCTAGGGCTGGGACCTGGAAGCTATTGGCATCAGGGTAAGAAGAACCAGATGACATGGAACAGAGTGAGGACAGAATGGAACCACAGGGCCTACTGTGTCCAGCTGTTACCACTGCTGCCAGAGAAGATTAAGAAGGAATGTTATTGCCAACCTTCTGCATTCTAGATTGAATCTCAGGAAAGTTCCTCATTGGCTTTCTCTAACCTAGGACTGTACATGGAAAAAGATGTGACTTTAAGCTTGATAGATTACACAGAGAAACTCAGTGGTTATTTCAGAAAAAAATAAATAAACAAGTCTCCTTCCTGGTTGAAACAACCTTCACAAGATTCATATTTAACCAGTTTTGGAGGGATTCCACTCAATGTTAAAGACTGTACCGGATTCTCTCTCCCTTTCTTTTTCTCACATGTGCACACACCCACACACGCCCACACACACACCTTCCTTAGCAGCCTCATACCACTTGCTATTTGTTCTCATTTCTTCTGGTCATAATGAAAGACAAATGATGAGGAGTTCAGACAGATCTGATGAGATGAAAATAGTGGTATGATCGAAAGACAGACTGGGTAATGAGTAGGAGAAAAAACTCCAGAGTTTCTTGATGCAAATTCTGGGTCCTACCATGTGGGGCTCAAGTAATTTTCAGTGAATTACTCAATTCTATTCTTCAGCTTTGTCATGGCAAATTTCAGATAATACTCTACCTCGTGAGGTTGTCATAATGATTATATGTGAAAGCACCTGAGGTGAGACAAAACAGAAAGCTTAATCTAGAAATAATAGAAAATAAGCACTAGTCAGATTCCTATATGTGCTTACCAATACATTTTTTTAAATATTTCATTTTCAAGATAGAATGGTTTAAAGTTTAAAGTTATAGCTGTGTATTTTAATTTACATTCTCTTTCATATCAATCAAAATTTTTACATCATTTGTTAATATAAAATATACAGCTCCAGAACAAAGATATTCAATTTTTAACACTACAATGTGAAATAGAAGATAGTCTGAAGTAGGTATGAACTGATACAAACAACTCTAAATGACTGAATCAATAATTTAAGATCATTGAGTTAAAGGCATAGGTAGCACATTAAGAACCTAAACATTTAAGCAGGGCGCGGTGGCGCAAGCCTGTAATCCCAGCACTTAGGGAGGCTGAGACAGGAGAATCACGAGTTCAAAGCCACCCTCAGCAATGGCGAGGCACTAAGCAGCTCAGTGAGACCCTGTCTCTACATAAAACACAAAATAAGGCTGGGGATGTGGCTCAGTGGTCGAGAGCCCCTGAGTTCAATCCCCAGTACCAAAAAAGAAAAAAAAAAAAAAAAAAAGAACCTAAACATTTAGACAGGACATTTCACTTCCCTCTATATTGTTTAATCTACACACTGTATAAAGATCCTGTTAATTACAGTTTCATAATCTGGATTTTTGCCTATGTTAATGTCCACGCTTTGGGCCCTTCTCTTTATTACTGCCCAATAATCAATAGCATCCCTTGCCCTTTGCTCTTCCTTTACAACTATCTGTCTAAATGGCACAATCTTTCATTTTGCTACTATAAGCATGATCCTACTGCTCTCTGACCATGTCTGCCCCATCTTTGGCACTGGCTCTCAAACACTTGCTGTTTTGCACTACCTCCTGACATGTCCTTTTCTGTAAATTTGATTAAAGCACAATGTACTTCCCTGGATAATTTACAAGGCACTTGAGAAGAGAGTAGGTTTTAGTTAGCATACATTGGATGAATTTTAACTCACAACTTAATATTTTTCTTTCAATATTCTCTTCAGTGCTATTGGTATTGGCAAGTACTTTTTACCTGAATTAACTGGAAAGGATTCTAGTAACTTTTCTGCTCTATGTGGACACATGAAGAAATAAGATTATGGATTGATTATATATAGCTAAGCTCATTTTATATTAATGGCTTAATCTTATCTGTTTACATTATTCAGCAAAGTATAAATCAGATTTAAGTTATTCAGAGTGAAGCATTTCAAGGAAGGACAAATGGGCACCTGCTATCACATTTCAAATGTCTATCACATTTCACTTATATTACAACTTGTTTGACTCCTAATCAAAGGATCCACTGAACTAGAAGACAATAAACAATCTCAAGAAGTGATATCATCCTAGAAAGAAGGTCTTGAATGTGCTGAAACATTCAGCTGCTGCCCAAAGTTATTCTTAAAAGAGCCATGACAATTTGCCAGATATTCACTCTTTAGGAGGCAGTGCTTCATTTGGCCAGTAGATAGCACTAAAGATATTCCAATAAGTGGAGAGAAGGCATTGGTGCAATTATTACTCTACCAGGGAAACATTAGACGAATTCATTTTAGATCAGCAAATGAACAAAATAGAAGTCCCCAAATAGTTAGAAATTGGAATTTTTTAAAAACCAAATCCCAGTTGACACTTAACATAAACTTGTACTTTAACATGATAAGAAAATTAGCCTACTTGTTTCCTAACACAATTTCTCTATGAAGGTAGGAAGGTATCACACATTTGACATAGACTGAAATAAAACATGAAAGCAGTACTTGAATGGTAATGCTGAGATCCAGAGAGATCACAAAGTAGAACATGCCAGTTGCATTTCACAGAAAGAATGAAGAAGTCTCCAAATGCAACGTCTTGTAGTATTTATTGATCCTGCAAAAGGGCATAGTTAAAAAGTCACATGTATTTCACAATGCAGTGTTTTAACAACTAAAAGCCTGGCTGTACACAAAAGATGGATCATGATAACCTAAAGCAGGGTGATAGGACCCCCCAAGCAGTGGCTACTATGTTTTGACAAGCAATGATGTCCTAGGGGATTAAGGAACAACTCCACTTTCCTTTTCAGGTAAGAAGCAGTTAAAAGATCTGCTCATGTGATTTTAAACCATAGTCCACATACAGAAATGTCAGTTATCTACGTCAGCGAGAATAGATCTGTATTTAAATAGGTGATGTCCAGTCAAATACAGAATGTTTAAGTATGAGAGAGAAGTCCAGAATTGAGAGTCAGTCAAGGATCTCTCAAAGAAAAACTGGAGGCATGTGAGCAAGGAAAGACTACGCTGAGGAGAAAAGTCATTTGAAAGATGTTCGTGAAAAAACTAAAGAAAAGACTTCAAATTTCTTCTGTAGAAAATTGGTGGTGATGGAAAAACCAGTTCTTATAAAAATTAGGAGAAGGTTTTTGTTCTCCACTCTCCAGGATCAACTTTCAGCTTTTTGCATCTTCTGTCTCAGCTCACTGCAATGAGCACACTCTGGATAGTCAGCTCCGAGTCTGATTCAGGGATCTTTAAATTTAGCCTCTAATGGCCTAAGACTACCTTCAACCTTTGAATCTCAATTCATGTAAGTCATTAAATTCCTTTCCACTGTGGTCGTTTGTGTTTGGGCACTTGCAACCAAAAATACCTCATTAGTACATGGTGCAAAATCATGAGCAGAGGTGATGAGGGTGAGGGTGTACTCCAGTCTCTTTTCATCCCAGGTTATAGTCTTGCCCCTCCTAGGAACTCTACATATTCTCCAGTCAGGAAATTTCCATTTGACTAGCTAAGAAAGAGTTTTATTAGTATGTTTTCCCTTGCATAATCAATGTAGCACAGGAAGTAGGCACTCTGCAGCTCCATGCCATTCCACAGAGTAATAAGCCATAGCTGGAAAGCCACTGACCCTGGGGGTTAGTCTTGATCTGCTATACCTGGCTATGTGACCTCAGAAATATCTCTTTCCTTCTCTGGGCTTAAATTTCTTCCTGTATAAAGTGAGCAAGATATTATAATTCTATGTGTCTATGACTCTGTATCCCTACCCTGTCTCTATATATGAAGCAACATCCAAAGCAGGTTAAGTGATGACATACACCATATTTGATGTACAGGTAGAAAAGGTGACTGTTTAGTTAACTAATCATGCATGCGTGGACAGTGCATAGGAACACACATGGAAATAGAGTGGAAAATGTATGAAAATATGTCTGATTTGGTAGAGCTGTAACATTAGCACTCAGGAAGAAGCTCTCTAATGCCTTGTCACTCCTGAGTGATGTGCTCTTGACCCAGCTGCCCTCTCATCACAGGACCTACTGGGATCTTGCCTGTCTCTCTTCCCCTCTAGCCTCTCTTCTGTTGTTGACAGTTGTATCAACCACCAACACATTCCTGTTACCTCCTTCCAATATCCAGGAGAAGAGAGAAGAGGCAGTGTTATAGTCACCAAAACCAGGGAGAAAAATAGTTTCACTACAGGTGAAACTGATTTGTGTTGGAACATCGAATAAATAATGCCACAAAACTATACAAATCCTTCAACCATGCCTAAATATCTCTAAAGAAAATATCCAGCTCTGTCCTGAGAAGGTCCTAGAGAACTGAGAATAGGTCCTAATGATATTCTGTTAAAGTTTCAGTGTATTTCAACATTTCTTCCCCACTTCTATTTGAAAAGGAAGGAAAAAGGAAGGAGAGTAGAGAAGGAGGCAGAAAGGAAGAAAAGGAGGAGACAAATAACAAGTTCTTGGTAGAGCAGTAGTTTCCAACCATGGTTGTATTTTGAAATCTCCTGGGTGAAAAATATCACTGTTCCAGCTCACCCTCAGAGATGTTTAAGGTGTCCAGTGATTCCATTGTACAATCAGGGTTGAGATTTAATGCAATACATTATATTTAAATATTGACTAAAGAATATTTGATTGTTAAAGAAGAGTGGGACTCAAAAGGATTTTAGGTGCTCAGAATTGCTACTGAAAAGCCCACCAGCCTCACTGCAGAAGTCTAATAGGCTGGAAGCCTCTCTTTGTATTTTCTTTGTACTTTGGGGGAGTACTGCCTAGTTCTCAAATCCTGAATCCCACTTCTCTGAGGGCTGTGCAGTAGTCCTATGCCTTGTCATTCTCCTTCCTGCTCATCTTTCTAAAATTATTACTAGATCAATGCTGCAGGCTCAGTATAGTGGGAACTCTTTTCCTGATAGGAATATAGATTCTGTGGCTTTTAGCATCCATAGATCATTCCCACATCTCTTATTAGCTAGAGGTTCATTCGTTCACTACATCAAAACTTTTATAACTGCTGGCAAGTTGAAAAATATCTAAGGCAGAGTGATGAATTGGAAAAAGTAGTGCACTGAGAATCTTAGAATCTTGAATCAAGTCACAGATTTGCCCGTACCTCTTCGGGTGACCTGAAGCGATTCACATAACCTTTTGAGCCTCTGTTTCCTTAAATGTGAAGTGTGAAAGTTGGATAATATCTCATATCCATTGCAACTCCGAAATGCCACACTGCATTCTCCTTTCCTATCCACCTTCTGGTAATGCTGCTAATGAGCAGCAAATGGTAAGAAAGTAACTAGAGGGAAAAAGCACAAGAAAAAAGCTAATGGTCCAGATAAGCCCCAAGTTGACAAATCTGCTCTGCAAGCATTTAACATATCCCTACAAGTTGCACTTTTAAAGACTACCATGGGATCATGTGACAGTAAAATTCAGTAGGTTCTAGCTTCTGCCACTGGTCTGTATGAGAAGATCATTCTTTCTCTCTCACACTGTGAAAATCATCCTTACAGAATGAAAAAGCAATGATCTGACTCCATAGTTAAGTTGACCAAAAGAGAGAAAGTAGTGCTTTTAAAAAATTTCTCTAGTCTGCTAGGAAAGTTTTAAAATATTCAAACCCCAAGTTCAGTTCACTGTTCCTTTACAAAGCTCTTACACCCACGTCTTTCCACTCCTTTCTATCCAACTACTATGACCTTCTCCTCATGCCACCTCCTCCTCAAGACATCCTGCATTCTACCACTGCATATATCTTTATGCCTCTTGAGGTATGACTTGCCTACTCCAAAAATGTTTTAAGACTCCTTATTTCCTGCAGATTAAGTCTAAACTGTTTATCTTGGCATTCCCAGATCTCTGTAGTCTAGCCCATAAACCCACCTTCCCTCTCATGTTTCCTCAACACATTTCTTATCCAGTCTGGTCTGCTTTTGGTCCACCCATCATCTATGGCATCAGAAGTCCCTCCACTCTGCTTTTGCTCATGCTCTCCCTCCTCTATGAATTGCCTTCCCATTTTCTCCAACATAGACTAGTCTTGGCCATTCATGAAAGCTGAGCCAATTAGCATTTCATCTCTTCCACAAAGCACTCCTGCTGCTCTATGATGATCGGCGATCTTCCCTTTTCTCCCCCTGTACAAGTCAGCACTTATATATACCTGTATTGTCTACTGTGTTTTATTGCATGTTTCCTGGTTAGATCACACGATTCTGGAGAACAGAGACACCTATTAAATGCTTTTACCTTTCCGCCTCCCTCCATCCTTCCCTCTTTTGTTTTTCAATCCTTTCTCCTTCCTTTCATTTTCCTGTCATTTGTACAGTAGATTTTATGTGATCTAGAAAGCGATCAATAGTCACTACATAAACAAAAATCAACAGCAATACACACTTAAGCCAGTGAGGTCCTCTGTATTTCTCTTTTACACAGCCTAAGTATTGGGATGTACAAGTTTTCTTGTGACCCTTAAATTTCAGCCTGGAATTCCAACCCCCTCAGTATGTTGGTTTGTGAGAAAACAGTATTACAGGAACACATATCCAAATTTAGGTTCCATTTTTACATTTTAATGTATAAGCTTTCCTAAAAGCACAGAAATGATCTAAGAAATATGAATAATCTGAAAGAAAAGAGTGAAGTATTCCAGTATTCTAGTCCTCTTAATTACTTATTTTGATGTGTTTAATCATGCATTCCTCATTTAGAGAGTTGGTGATAACAGAATTGCAAACTACTAAATTAAGAAGGGATCTTATTTTCTGGATTTACAAATGAATCAGTTGTGGCTCAGGCACAGATATTTAGCCTAAGTACCTTATCTTGCAAAGTTGTTTGCCCTCCTTCCAGTTCTAACTGCACCTTTTCAGAAGGAGGTTCCATCTTTGCCAAACACTTTCTTTTAAGTCCTTTTGTTTCCTAAAGTTGTCTGTAAATAAAATGAAACCCTATCCAGAATTGGACAAGAAGCTTAACCAATAAAGACTTCTTTCAATTTTTGGAAGTATCTTATTTGTGATTCTAGAACAGACTAATTTTCTAGAAGAGGTAGAACTAGGCTCCAAGTCTTGGTTCAAAAAATGTGAGTGAGCTATAACTTGAGATATTCAAATAGTTATTTTGTTTATTTTTGAGTTGGTTGCAACGAAGAGTCTAAAGCTCAGCAGAAGTGCTATAAAGGTAGTGTATCCTTTGCCATAGGGTCCTAGAACCCTCAAGTCAGGTTTGGCATGGGTTAGGAAGGATACATGGCCCTTGTTTGCAGCAATCCCTCCATTTAGGTAAGGGGTTGTACTGGAGGGATAATCAACTATTAACTTAGGGACAATACACTTACCAAATCACACTGGGATCCCAGAACACTCTGGAATAACCTCCCTGGCACAATGTCAACACACCCTGTGAAAGGATGAGTAGGATTTTCCCTACTTAAATCAACAACCAATCCCCCTGCCTACTTCAAGTACAGTTCTGGACTAAATTCCTTCATTTTTATTTTGGAATCAGGGGTGGTGTGAGGAAGCGAAGGAACTTTTTTTAGGGGTGGGGCAGGGGGATGTCTTTAGAATACAAACCAAACTACTCTCTTTGTTTTATTTTGTAAAGCTTGGAAACAATTGCAATTGTACTTTTCTGCCTTAACATGTTTTCCTTCTGTAAGGGCTTTGCGTCTCTAGATGTGAGGGCTAGCACTGCCTTTCGTTTTCTGTTGAAGCAGCAGCCTAGACTCTCATCCCTGGAGAAGTGAATCTACCTCCTGGAACTTAGGTTTTCCATCTGTTCAATAACGGGGTTGATGGATGGTCGCTCAGTTCTCAGCCATCTTAAATGTTGTGGGAGTCTGCGAGCCCCACTGCCTTTGGCTGATCAACTCGAATGTCCAGCACAAAGATAGTTAAAGGTTAAGAATCTCTCCAATGGAGAGTTCTTACACAGAGGTCGAGGCACACGGTCGGTCAAGGTTTGCAGACTTGCTGGGCCTCTAAGATTCTTCTCTCCAAGATCTCCGGAGTGGGAGGCTGCAGCGTCCTTTCCCCTCTATCCCGCTCGCTCCTCCCGCGCCCTAGCAAAAGGGATCTGCAGAGCGTATTTGCCGGTCCTGATCACCCAGCTGTCTATTCTCACTGCCCGGCCACTGCCACTCCTTGAGATCCCTTGAGGTCCGTTTTACTTGCCAACCCCAGAAATCCTTCCAGCTGTGCCAGCAACACCTTGCACCTCTTGCCCGCGGCTCTGCGAGGGAAGCGCTGCTGCAGAGTAGGGTACTCTGCTGGCTTCTGGAGCTCCAGTCCCACCTCCCCGCCCTAGTCTTTTCTGCTCACAGCTCCACGCCCCGCCCCAGGACCCTGCCGTCGCCTTCTCGGACGAACTCCCTTGGTGCTTTCCCGGAGCTCTACTTCTAGCATCCACCCAGGAAGAACCCTTCCTTCCCCCACCCCCGCAGCCTTCCTAGCCAAAGCAAAAACCCAGTCAGTGGGCAGGGTGCCTGGGACAGCCAAAGCTCCCGGACCAACCCTCTTTTGGTGGAGGAATTCGGGCTGTCGCCTCTGGGGCTCTGGTGCTCCCACTGGCCAGGCGCGTTCTGGGCTGCTAGGCAGCCACCTGGCAGGGCCAGATCCCGAGAACAGCCTTGCACTTGAACCCAGCACCAAAGCTCCGGAGTCGCTGCCTCCGGTCCTTGGGCAACCCCTGAGCTTACCCGGACCCCAACCAAGCCCGAGTACCTGGCGCGGGTGGAACCCCGCACAGCGTGCGGAAGCTCAGCAGCCCGACACGCTCTTTTCCGGCCCCCTCCGAAGAGGGGCGCGCGGGGGCCCGGAGAGGCACCTCCCGCCCGCCTACCCTCCCCTTTTCCGCGCCCGCCCACCCGGCCTGCGCTGCGCGGCTCAGCGCTGCGCTCGGATTCTAGGAGGGAAGTGCGGCGCTCAGTCCCTGGCGTCCTCAGTCCTGCCCCCAGAAGTGGAGATGCGCGAGAGGCAGGCGAGGGCGCGCAGCTCCTGAGACGCCGCGCTAGCCGGCACCATGCGCCTGCGGCCGCTGCCCCTTGTTGTGGTCCCGGGCTTGCTGCAGCTGGTGAGTGCCCGGCCCGCTGCTCCGCTCCACGCGCTGGGGAAGCGTTTCGGCGGGAAAATCACGCTGGTGACTGACTCGCAAGCGGAGCTTGGGGCTGCTTGAGAAATGGGGCTGGGGGAAGCTCGGAGTGAAGGAAGTTTTGGATTGCCTTAGGGCTTGAAAAGGAAGGAAAAAGTGGGGACTCGAATAGAGGGGACCTAAATGCGAATGAAGGGCTTAGCAAGGGTTGGGATTTGAGGGCTAGTATAAAGTAGGCAGAAAGTGGCCGGAAGGGAGGTGCTGGAGAAGAAAAAGGTTTATTGATAAGCAGTCAGTGAGAGGGGGGGAGTCCATGGGTATGATGAGGATGGGTTGAAAGACCTTCCTGCAGCCAAGACATTGAGAAACTTGGCGGTTTTTATTTTCACGTGTTTGGCCCAGATGCCCTCGGACACGTCTTTCAAAACAGCATCATGTGTCCTATTTCGCAGGGCTCGGTGGAGGATCCTTGATGGGGGAAACTTAAGCAAATGACTGATTTTAGGAAGCAGCTTGAATTTCTTTTCATTTTTTGTCTGGCGCTGGGGACTGGGATGGGGTTTTCTGCCGGCTGGGAACGCTAGGTAGAACTTTGGCGCCCAACTCCACGCAAGAGCCCTCTCTCAGACGTCTCTAAATAGCCTTTTTCTGGAGACCTCTATAACCTGGTCTGTAGGGCTCCGGGCGATGTCGAGGAATAGGAAAGGTATTGAAAGGTTTGCCAGCGACACTGGGCGACTATTCGCGTTTGGACGCATGGATTTCCCAGAGACGCGTCACGCTCTCCTCCTCCCGATATATGGCTCTATACTATGTACTTGTATACGGTATGTTTTGCTAGTTAATATAAGATCGATCCAAAGTAAGACCTTCAGAAGCAACTTTTTAAGAATATTGTAGAAAGAGACTGCTTTGGCTTGGCCCAACTCTTTGATGGATTTCTCCTGGTCATTTGGCACCTGTCTTGCTTGATCCAATACTATTAAAAAGGTTTCTCCCCAAGCCACTGTTTCTTTGATCCTCATACTTAAATTTTACATACTTAGCTTTGGCTGTTAAAACCAGAATAAAGGACGCAAAAACACACAGAAAAACAATCTGTCCTCTTTCCTCTTCCTTTTAGAGGGAAAATCAAATAACTTAAGAAAGTTTCTTTTTGACAAGTACAATATTGTAGAGGCAGAGGCACTTTCCAAGTGTCAAGGGTGAAAGAGACTGTAAAAGGAGGAGAGACAACACCAAACAGTCTATGGGTCTATGGTCCATTCTGTTACAACAGAGATTAACTTTACTGGCACAGTGTTAACTCAGACATTCTTTAATGGCATCAAGAAGAAAATGCAGTTTTCCTGAATGTCCTAGAATAAGCCAGCACATACTGGTTATTTACAATATAGCATGTTAAAATGAATTTTACATCTAAAGCCCTATGCATCCAGAATATATGCCACATTAATTTTCAGTATTACTTGCTTTAAGAAATTTTTAATCTGAATTTCAATGAAAGGTGAGCTAACAAAGCAGCATTTGTATGGTGTAAGAAAAAGCCTGGGGGAAGTCAGGTACTTATTGTAGGGTCATAGAATACCTTTAAAAATCCTAGTTCATTAATTTTGCATTCAGTAATCATGGACTGTATTTGTTCCATAGCTGCTGTGTTAGGATCTTAAAAATGAAATGTATTTGGGCATGTGTTGGGGAAAAGTTCTCCTGTCAGCTACTATTTTGGAAATGTTAGATTCTTCTCCCCCCCTCCGCCCCCCCCTCACATACTCAATAAGGACTAGGAAATGCATCTTGAAGGGATTATATACCCTCCTTAAGAGCTAGATTCTAATATTACAGCATGGATTGATTGATTACTTTTTAAGGAAGCTTATGTCAAATTCTAATCCATTTTTGGATTGTGCTAGGGTTGTAATGTTTTTTTCCTGAAGCGCTTTATCATGGTAAGTGAGGTGGGGAGCTGCAGCCCTTTGATAAGCACACAAGCCTTATACTGCCATCCTCTTGGACAATAAAAGGCTGTTTACATTCTACACATTCTTAGAGCTGTTTCCAGCCTTATAACACAAGGGGGTTAGGATGTGAAAGGAAAACAGAGTGGTTGAGCAGGGCAGATCTAAATTGTAACATTGCCCAATCCCACTATACCCCCCACCCTAGTAGATATCAAAAAGGACAGATCACAATTTGTTTCTTTGGATGGTCATAGTTTTGTTCTACCTTTTCCAGCTGCTGTTGAACTTATTTTTTTAAATTCTAAAAGCAAATGGGTGAATTTTTTTTTTTTTACAATTGAGAACTAGTCTTTTAGTATTCTAGGAACCATAAGTGCTCAAAAGACCTGCTGTCTGCTATATAGATATTTTAAAACTTGTTGAAGGGGGAAGGGTGGGCTTACATTATTTTGTAAATTGAATTTTAGTCTTCCATCTGCATTGCCAGCATGAAAAATATACTATTTTTAAAAAGATGCTAAATATTTTAAATAAGTATTGGATAAATTTAGGCAAATTCAGTATTTAATTACATGAAAATTGCCTGTTTCATCTGAAAGCAGTAACAGGGATTTGGGCCCAAATAAGTCACCAACCACATCATACTGTTAGAACAATTAGAATGTTTTTACTTATTTTTGTGATATTTAAAACATTTTAAAAAACAATAAATGGAACTGATAAATGTTGCAGGTGGCCTTTGAAGAATGTGTGTATGCTCCCTGTCTTTGCTCAATTTTGCTGGCTTAATGTCCCGCCTTTTTAACAGATAGGTTGCTGTAGCTAATAAATGAGATGACTGGACACTTGCAAAATTTACATACCCACCTTGATATTCTTATTCAGTAGCATTCTTTTTTGTTGTTCTTTTTAGATATACATTACAGTAGAGTGGATTTTCACATATTATACATACATGGAGTATAACTTATTCTAGTTAGGATCCCCATTCTTGTGTTGGTACATCAGTAGCGTTCTTTATAAGAATATTGATAGCACATTATTTCTTTTCTGACACTCAATGAAGAAAAATTATTTGAAATAAATATTGTAACAAAATGAGTGTTGTTTCATGACATAATACTGTAATATAATGACATTTGCTCTAGTTTGAGATAAAATGTAGAAGTGATTTAAAACAGGTTTGTTGAACATTTCAACTCATTTTTCTGTGATACAGTGCCAGATTTATAAAATGAAAGCTAAAAGTGATGTAAATAAGCAAATTTTTAGAATCTTATAAGCTAGGAACACTTGTGATGTAAGATAGTGCAATTTTAAGTTCATCTTTGTTATGCAGTACTGTTTTACATGAATACATAAAGGATATTTATATTTATTTTAACTAAGTAATAATTTTAATACTTGTTTGGTGTGATATTCCTATTTATTCTTTGTATTGTATTTACCATAAGTGATAACTCATCACCAACTTCCATTCAAAAATCACAATTTCCTTCATGCAGTCCTGATCTATAAATGTCAAAACAGCATTTCCCAGGGTAGGATCAATAGTTATCTGTTGGCTAGATGACAATGCAGAGGAGAAAAAAATACTCCCATATTATGGTTATGACTGAGAGATAGCTGGGAAACAGCTATTTAAAATTATAATTAATATATGAGCATCAATGTCTTATAATTTTTAAAAATAGTAGTTAATATTAGCCACCTACCTCTCAGTAAAAATTGAATTTCCTTGGCCTATTCCGAGATTATGGTACTTGATCCAGATTTAAATGCCTTCTACAGGAACTGACTCCTCTTGGGAATTTACATTGCTTAACAGATTTTTGAATTGAAAAGAAAAGTTTTTTAAATCTTCGTTCTATAGTTTTTCTGAATTTTCTTTCTTTTTATTGTTTCTGATTAGTGGTCAGAATGCTAAATAAAGTAGAAGCCTTTTTTTTGAAAAACCTTTCAGAGGTTTACATTGCCCGCTTCGAATGCATAGTTATTACAAAGTAAATGAATTAAATGTTAATTTTGTCATGTGTAACATGATGCTTTGAAGCATACATTTATAATATATTACCTACTTTTTATCTATTAAGGAGTTAATTTATGCATCTTGAATGATTTAGTCATTTAGTGGTAGCAATCAAAGGTGAATAAATGTGTCACGGGGTTGTGATTTTATAAAAGCTCTAGGATGTCTCCTACTGTTTACATATTTTGTAGACTCCTTTACCTGAAGCTTTGCTGGGTAAGATTTGAAGAAAAAAAAAAGAATTATAGCCACATACTCAAGTGCCTACAGTTAAAGCTGTGTCAGCATTTCTGTGAAGAATCTCATTTCTATCTTAGCCATAAGCATTATTACTGGTTTGAAGCTGGCATTTAATATCTTGATTTGGAAGTCAATTATTTTAAAGCTGCTTTAAAAAATTGGTCCAAATGATTCTGATCACTCACCCATGTGAGGTTGCTCTCTAGGTATGCTTTTAGTGTGTAGGATGGTGATTTAGAAAACTAATTTTTATATTATTGACTTAATGACTAAACTAAGAGGCAGAATCCTATAGTTATGACTTGTATATGATTATAATCTAAGTTGTGATAAAATTATTTTAGATAATCTTTTTTCAATTAACCTATTGTACTGTTGTGTGACTTTGTAATGCTATTTTATCAGAAGCATTTTTCGTTGTGTCAGATTCAGGTACCCTAATCAGTGTTTTTTATGAATCTTTATTTTCTAACAGTCTATTTAAATTTTGTATTACTGGTGATATGACCAGTGATGTGGATGACAACTCCATTCTTTATTTGAAAGTTCTGCTCAATAAAAAAGTGATCTAAAGTAATTTACTGTATAGATTTTTATATTATGGAAAAAATTCTAAGATTTAATTGACTGAAAACATCTATTTTATGCTACTTTAATTTGTGAAACTCTAAATGCAGACCTGTAAACAGATGCTTGGTTCAATATGCTATATACAATTTGTATACAATAAGGAATTCTGTTTCTTTATAGAGCTACCATTAAAAACAAGTTTTGTTATTTTAACCAATGCTATAGGAAACATTTTTTCCTTGTCAGATCATTCAAGTTCAGATTGTCATCTTTAAAATTGCCATTTTTTGTCAATCTTTCCTTTATTAGACATACGAATCTATAGTAAGAGAATTGGGATATTTTATAAAGTGAAACCACAAGGATAATAATGTTTTACCTGTTTTTAGCCACTTATAAGTTTCTTTCACACAAGTTATCAACTTCTATTCTCATAGTAAGACTAGAAGAGAGAAGATATTTTAAATGTTTCCATTCTTGGAAAGAGCAATGATTATATTATCGAAAGCTATGAGTTCTATTTCTGAATAAATTGAACATTCAGCAAATATAACTATCTGTCTTGAACTAGACTTTGCACTGAGACTAGAGCAAGCAGTGAGAACATAACAGTAAACAAAACAGACCCAGTCCAAGTGTGTGAGTGTGATGTGTGGGCGTGTGTGCTCACAGGAGTATGTGCTTGGCTCAGGGAGATCACTTACCAGCCACAGATCCCATAAAATGAGGTCATTATTGATAAAGTACATGAAAAATTATTTCTAACATCTGTTTTTATAGATATATTGTAACAGTGATTTGGGATTTTTCGTTTTATAATTTATATCTTTCATTACTGTACAATTTAAAATATTTCTTATACACAAGTATAATTGATTAAAATGTAAAGTTTACATGGTGTTTATGCTGTTAACTACATCAAAAATAATACATATACTTAGAAGTAGATGTAAAATACCGTGAGACTGATTACTGTTATCTCTGCTTCTGGAAAAGGAAAATTCAACTAAGCAAAGGGAATTGATGAGCACTTTTTTAACACATATAGTCAAAATCAATAAATTTTTAAATTAAAATAGTGCATTTGGGGTTTTCCTCCTTCATACCTTTTTAAAATTGTAAACTACTAACATCTAGTCATTATTCAAGTTTAAATAAAAAGTAAATTGGATCTCAGTTAAATTCTAATTATTAAGTAACATTACAGCTTCTTCAACCAGAAAACTAGCAGGTGGCTTCTGTATGCCTCAGTATAGAGTATATACTATTTAAAGCAGAAATTCCTTTAATGCCAAAGGTTTCATGAGTTCAAGTGTGTTACAAAATTTTGTTTTATTTTACTTTATTTATTTATTTTTTGCGGTGCTGAGGATTAAACCCAGGGCCTTGTACATACATGCTAGCCAAATAAAACTATAAAATAAAAAATCCTAGTGTGCAATAACTGTCAAATATGAAGAAAATCAGCAACTTTCCTAAACTTAGGAGATAGTCCAAGTGAAACAGAAAGACTAGTCCTGAGGTTAAGTCCAACTATAAACATCACAATGTCTTTCCAAATGAAACTTGACTTTGTGATGTTATTGTTTTGGGAGCAAATAAATTGATTTCAAAGGCCATAAAAACACTCACATGTTTTTTTATGCAAGAATATGCAAGATTATGATTTTAAGATTAACACAAATAATGACAATTTTTAATGCTAATTAGTTTAAATTGCATAATATGTATCTTTATCTGCTCAAAACAGTGACATAAGAAATCATGCAGATTTTTTGAAGATCCTACATGTTCCTTTATATTATTATTAATAATGACTGTGAGTTCTGATCCTGAATTCCATTCCTCATTTGTATGTACAGACTTAACTGGTGAAAAGTTGATGCATATTTTCAATTGTTAATATATATAGTAAGTAAATAGAGACTGAAAAGCACCATTGAGCATTCTGTAGTAATGATAGCAATAATATGTATTAATGGTGTTTTGCATTTGGATGGTCCAGACTGGAGATGACTGGGAGTGGTTTAAGGACTAGGGCCACAGAAATGGAAAGGTAGGTGAAGTTTTCAAAGACATTTTTTCCTTAGTCTTGAGTTTATATGTTTATATGTTGATGACTCTGAGTTTCTATCCCATTGGTTAGGCTCCCAACCGCATTTCTCTAATTTACCATTCATTTTGACTTGGATGTTGTACTACCAGCTCATGCTTAACATGTCTAAAGCCAAACACCTTTTCTGAACAAGTGCCTTCCAACATTCATTGATTCCATTCTTGAAGTTGCCATCTCCCTGTTTTTGATGTCAGGGTCTTTGTACTATGACAAGTAACTTTGTGTAAAGCACTATATAGTTTGTAAAATTCTTACATGTATTTGGTTCCATGGTGATCTTCACATCAGCCCTGAAAGGTAAGTAGAGCAATAATTCTATCCATTTGACAGTTGAAGAAACAAAAGCACCAAAGACTTTAGAAGCAGACTGTAGCTGCAGGAATAGTAGATTGAATTGTCTGCCTTATTCAGCCCTTGGCTCATGGCAACATCCATTGTAGCAGACTGTGGGGTACATGATGAGTGCTGTCTTTTTAGATACTCATCATGAATGCCCAGAATGATGGACTTAAGAGGTGTTTCTCTGAAATGCACTTTTCTGCTCGGCAACCACACTAAGGTAGCAAATCTCAACTCATTCCTCTAACGGATATTTTAAACAAGTCTTGCCATAAGGTCAGACAGGTCAAACAGAATGTGTACAGATTCTTGGAAGATGCTTCTTAATCTATTTTGCATTTAACCTCACTGAGTCTACTTGCCATATGTTCCAGCTTATACCCAGCTTTCATGTTAAATTGATGGCTAGTAAATGTGGCTCCAGACAGCATCAGCAGAGGATTTTAGAGTTCCCCTAAGTTCTCAAGACCTCTTCTGTATCACTCCAGATAGAAAACATGAGATGCAGACAGGAAATACATAGGTTTTCTAAGGCGCATGAGGAAATGAGAAAAAGCCGTTGAGTACTGGTGAACTCTAGCCAGTGCCTACACTTGTACAGAATTCAGTGCATTATATAGAATTGTGTTTGCCTAATAGCATATTACTATTGCTCTCTTTCTTGCTTTTTATGAAAATATGTATATTTTTGTAAAAGTAACATTATAGTGGATGTTGTTGCTCTTTATCCAGATCCCTTTTGGGGATGCTCTTTGACTAAATGTAGTTAGAGCCACAGGTGCTGTTTGCTTCTCCTGGAAAACACTGATGACTTAATGTGCCACACTATGGGAAGCCCAGCTCATTTGCCCAGATCTGAGGTATAATGGGTACTTGGTGTTCCTGCAGGAGCAAGCTGAAGCTACCATCTGCAGGACTTTGATAACACACTTCCATGGCTTTCTCCTGGTTCCCCATCTGCCCCCCAATTCCCCACCCTACTTCCTTATCAGACTTTCCTGGAAGCATTTCAGTTATAAATCACTTTCACTCAAATACTTGTATCAGTAAACACTTCAGGGGAACCCGACCTAAGATTTCTGTTTAAGATTTTCACAGTATTCAGACATTTTTATAGCAGCCATGGTCACTCCTACCTGCTTTCCTCACACTCAGGAGTAATCACAATTTTTAGTATAATATTTTTTCAAAGATAGTATAGATATGTGTGCTTTTGTCATAATAATATGTACAACATAGTGTTCTGTAACATGCTTTTCAATGCAGTGATTTGTTTTGGCCTTTTTAATACTATGTAGAACAACCTTTTGTGTTTTTGCAAATTCATAGTGTTTCATGGCATGAATGCACCATAATATAGTCAGTCCTTAATTAATATTTTGATTGTTTTTAATTATATAACACATTTGTAAGTATATCTATACAACAAATTCATAGAATTGAAGGTGCTGGCTCCATGTTGAGAATTTACAATTTGTGTTTGTGTAAATATAATTTTTTCCTAAATGCTTATAACAACATATAGTACTACTTATAAAGTATATGCATGGCTATATCCCTACCAGAAATATTGGTGGTTTTTCTAAACATGTTGGTCTATTCCAGGAAAATACTTCATTGTTTTATCTGTAATATATTATTTACTAGGAATGTAAAATGTTTTTATAT
The DNA here is from genome assembly GCA_028644305.1 of Xerus rutilus. Lineage (NCBI taxonomy): Eukaryota > Metazoa > Chordata > Mammalia > Rodentia > Sciuridae > Xerus > Xerus rutilus. The sequence goes on along the minus strand of CM053402.1, from coordinate 78,175,619 downwards.
TTAATAACCATTATTTATTTCATGAATTACCTTTTAAAATAATCCCCCATTTTTCAGTTTTCTTTTTTAAACAGCCTTTTAACTTTTATAGTTTCTTTTTAGTATTATTTTTGCACAATTGGTCTAATTTAATTTCTCCTATGTTTTATACATTATGGTATTGTTATGGATTTTTTAAAATTTTTTTTTAGTTGTAGATGAACACAAATATCTTTATTTTTATGTGGTGCTGAGGATCGAACCCAGTGCCTCACGCATGCGAGGCAAGCGCTCTACCACTGAGCTACAATCCCAGCCCCTGTTATGGATATTTTTTATGCTTGACATTTTAAATTGATTTTTGCTAGAAGAAAATTATTTATTTTTTGTATATTTATGCTTATGTCTGTTCTATTTCTGAACTGGATTATTAGTTCTAATAATTTTTATTTGATTCTTCTGGATTTTGTCTAGACAATCATATCATCTACAAATAATATTTGGCTCTTCCTATGGAACATTATGTCTCAATTTTCTTAGTATAATGGATAGAACCTTCAAAATATTTTGAATGGAACTGACTTTAATTTTTTCTCCTTTTCCAACTTTAATGAAGACTTTAGTAAATATGAAAGTTGCTTTTAGTTTCTTATACATAATCTATCAAGTTAAAATAAACTTTCATATCCACATTAAAATGAATTTATATCAAGAATAGAGATTGATTTCAGATGCCTTTTTAGCATCTCTCATGATCATATAATTCTTAAATGTAAACCTGTGTATTTTTTATTTATGTATATTTTTATTTATGAACAATTTTCCCAATATTAATCTGTTTTCTGTAAGTCCAGATTGTCTATATTTTAATAGATTGATGTCTGTTTTTACATTAGTACATTAGTATTGCATTAAGAATGCTGACTAGATATTTATAAGTGAAATACAGCAAATGTGAAACATGCTAGGTTTTTGCATCAGGATTATGCTAGGATCATAATTAGAAAGACTTCAATTTTTTTCCAACTAAGTTTTGGGAAAAATTAAAATTAGAATTGTTTTCTCCTTGGAAGTTTGTTGGTAATCATTTAACCCTTTTAAGCCTTTCTGCTTTGAGAAAGGAGATTTTTTAATAAACTTTTTATTGTCTTTATCACTACAGATCCATTAATAAATTTTCTTCAATCTTTATTGAACCTTTTTTATTAATTTTGAAAGAACTTTACACAGATTTGATTTTCTTCAGATTTATTTAGCATGAAATTATGTGTACTATTACTTTAATTTTTAAAAATGTACTCTATAATTGTGCATTTGTACACTATATTTCCCCCCAAGTTTGTATTAATCATTTTGGAACAATGAAAGCTAAAGGACTGCCCTCCTTCTGTCTCTGGGTCTTAGCAATGTAGATAGAAAGGCTTCGGTGGCAGATTCCATAGATAAGTTACTAAGTTCTCCAGGCTGGATTAAGTCTAGGGTAAAGAATGAGTGTCCAGAACCCACCTGGTTTCTTTCCGTGGAGGGTGTTGTGGTTCCCTGCTCTAGTGCCTGCCTCGCTCCCCATTCCGGCTGCATTAAACCTGGTGGTAGGAAGGGGCTTGCGGTGAGGATGAGCCTCAGTTTCCTGATCAGGTGCTATTTTCCTTTGCCTTTATGTGATTCCAGGCTGCTCAGCACATTTGGGTTTTTCCACAATTCTGATTCACTCTTCTTTATGTCTTCCAGAGAGCCTCAAATTTTGTGAATTCTTTCATTACTATTTGTTTTTTAGCACCTCAGTGCATTCATTCCTGTTTCTGAATTCCTAGTGAATTTCTTTGGGATTTGGAGAGGAAGACAAAAGTAAATGCATTCATTCAGCTTCCCTCATTGCAACTAGAAGTCTTGTAGGCATTTTTTGGCTTATCTTTCTCATCCCTATAATATCAATTCAGTAATAAAATCCTGTAAAACTTCCTTCTGAATTTCTCTGTAAACTGTCTCTTCCTCTCCATTCTCTGCCATTTCATCCCTACCTCAACCTCTGAGCTGGTCTACCTTATTCCAACATAAGCCTTCTAAATTCGTTGCACATATCACAGAATCATCTTTCTTAAATTCTCTTTTGATTTACTATGCCACTCCACTAGTAAGAATGAGATTGTGATTCTCTCTTTTTAACACATTGAATCTAAATTCCTCTTCCTGGCTTTCTTAACGTTAAATCTCTCATACAATATTCATCACATACTCTTAACTGCAGCTAAGCCTGTATCCTTAATGCTCCATGAATACTTCAGGATGCAGAGGAAAGCATAGGTTTTGGTGTCAGACTAACTTGTATTTTGGCATTTTCTCTGGTGTCTTGGTCAAACTAATAAATCGAATCTCAGTTTCTTTCCTCATAAAATAATTGCAATTATAGCTGTCTCAAAGTGTTAATGATGGTTATATACAAAAATGTAAAATATCTGGCATAGCATTAGCTGAAAAAGTGTCAATTTTCCTTTCCACCGGTACCAGCTAAGGTTCTTCATGTGCAAGCAATAAAACCTGACTCTAATGTAAGCAGAAAGAAATTCAGTGAATAAGTTCCTAGCTCACAGGAAAGGTTGGAGAACCATACATGTCTAGAACAGAATCTGGGGCTTAGGTATCAGGAAATTGTCAATAGCTAAGATGATGAATAAGTGCTAACCATTTTTCCCCTCCAGTCTTGCTTTATTTTATTTAAGAGGTCATGTCTTGGTTGAGGGTGTCTGGTTGGGCTGCGTCATATGCTTTGGCTTGAGAAGGTATTGATCTGATGAACAGCTCCACATCCTAAGGAATCAGCACCCTGCTCCAATTAGAGAACTATTAGTGATCTAGAACTAATAGTGATCACTATTCCTACTGCAGGAGGAGGTCCATTAGAGAAAGACACAAACAACTCCAGAGAAGACCCATTCTAGCTTTCCAGAAGAATCAACACGGTCTTCCATTCATAAGTGGACATAGAAAACCAGATTACCAGACACATAAAAGAAATCTTCAAACGGAGAATAAACAAGAAGCAAACAAAGCAAAACCAGAGAGAGAGGGAGAACAAAGTACAACTTATCCTGGAAGAAACCAGTATCACAAGGAACAGATTTTAATTTCAAAAATCTTCAAGCAGTCTTTTCTGAGAGTTAAGAAGATATTGTGTCCTGAATGAAAACAGTTTTCAATAAAGAAAGTCAACTGGGGAACAAGTAGCAATTCTTAGAAATGAAATACGTAAATGTCTACAATAAAAAGTCAAGGAATAAACTGAAACGAATAGGAATAAAGAACATGCTGCTGCATTGTAAAGTAGTGGAAATTTCCCGTGACATGGAGCCAAAAGACCAAAATGAGAAATATGTGAGAAAAGATGAGACACAGAGGATAGGTGCAGAAAACCCAGTAAAGAGCCCACAAAAAAATGACAGAGGAAATAACATAGTTACAGAAAAAGTGTTGAATAGGCTGCTTTAAAAAAATGAGAAATTTTTCTGTGTTCAAATGATAAAATAGGAAATCCTGAGTGCTTTCAGAGAAACAAGATAGATTACTGTTACAAAACAAACACGTCTCATTAACCACATTGGATGTTAGAATCAGTGGAATAATGCCATCAAAGTTGTAAGGGTGAAGGGATATTGAACTGACAGCCAAATTATCAATGAAGTATGAAGAAGCAGGGGAGAGGACAGAACGAAAGGAAAACCAAAGAAAGAAAAATAACATTTGGGGCTTGCAAGAATCTCAGAGGCATTAATGCGCTCTCCATGTAGAACAGTCTTCAAAGAAATGCTTCAAAGCAAGAAAGGAGTGCAGAACAAAGAGATGATGTGTTCACGGTTGCAGTCAAGTCTTATGTGATTCAGTTAGCCTCTGACTCTGGAAGGCATGGGGTCCCATTTCTTTCTGTGATGCCGGTGTGGTGGCTCTACAGGGCATTCCATTGAAATAATTCTCAAGTTCATAAATGTTATTGTCAGTTTGCTGTGTTCCAACTGGGTTTTTACACAAAGTCTGATTTATTTAAATATAGCTGAAGTGTAATATAATAAATATTGATGAAGTGTAAAAATATGGAGGTAAAAGGAATGTAAAAGGTGAATTTAAGTGTGCATGCCAGGTTCCTTATCTTAAATAGTAAGATGTTAATAGAATTAGGAATAGGCATAATGTCTAAAAATGACCAAATGCCAGAAGAACTAAAAGTAATACAACCAACAAAAATTCAGTGTGTAAATTTGTTTTCTGTGCACTTTCTGTTTCGTTCATAATTTAAATAAGTTAGAAAATATATTTAAAATTAAGATCTAGAAAAGGAATTTTGATCCTAATCTTGATTTATTTTTGACCTCAAAATGTTCTTTTTCTGTAGTGCTTTTTGATAAATATTTATAAATCAAAAATTCAAAATAAAAGTGTCTTCTTAGCTGGGGGATAGCTGTCCAGCAGAAGAGAAGACTTCTTATGAGATCAGGAGCTCCTCACTACAAGAGGAAAGACAGACACTCTGGTCATGCTATAGGCAGGGTTTATCAAGCCCCAGCACTGCTGTCATTTCGGTTTTTTGTTGTTTTGTTTTGTTTTGTTTTTTTCCCCTGAAGGGGGAGCTCTTCTGTGCATTGTAACTAGCATCCCTGGTCTCTAACCCATAGATGCCAGTAGCACCTACTCCCACTGTGGCAGTCATACGTCTCCAGACATTGCTGCATGTGCCCTATGGAGCGGAGTGCCCCAGTTGAGAATCTTTTATGTAGATGCTTCCTGTCTATGTGAAAAGCTGGACCAAATGACCTCTTTTGGGAAGAAAGTCAGCACTTGGCATAGAGCCTTTTGTTTTCAACAACACTTTTGTGTTTCCAACTCAGGTAAATTTCCTTCCGTTTAGTTCAGTTCAACTAATATTTTCAAGTGCCAGGTCTGTTAGGCTCTGTGCCCAGTGCACACATCTCTATTTGACATATTTTCCTTTTTAAGGGAAATAGATGATGAATGATCCCCTGATATTTCTCGTGCTGGACAAGCTTTCCTTCTCCAGTAAAAACTGTCACACATTTTATTTTGCCTCAGGTACAGATCTTACCAGTTGCTGGGGCTGGCTCAGAAATTTTTAGTAAAGTCTTCTAACTTCCATATTTTGGAATGCAGTAATGAGAGAGAAAAAACTTTGTAGAAGACAGCAAATAAAACTGAAAATAACAATCATAAACATAAGGTGGTTAATAAAATGTAAACTAAATCACACTTGGCATGCATATTTGTTATAATAAAAATATAGTGGGCTCATATTCTTCAAAGGATTTATCACAAAATCAGGTTGTATTTTGGATAACAGAACTGGAGGGCAATGATTTTGAATTTAAAATTTGAGTCAGTATATTTGAGATTTTAAAAAGTAGCTTAAAATTATTAAGTTTATCTCATAGGAGCTAAATTTTACTTTATTTTTATTGAAAAATTGGGTTTTTTAACTTTACTGAAATATAAAGTATAAGTTATTTTATTTTTATAAATGGTATGAATCAATTTATTCTACATAGAAATGTATTTTCATTTTTTTCCTTTAAGGCAGTTCTCATTTTTTAAAAAAATGCTTCTATGAAGGTGTCTTATGAGAGTTGTTGCATATTATTCCCTGGAGGTGAATATTATAATTGAAAAGTAAACAGAATCACTGTTGGTGTTAAAATTTGAAATATGTTTTTATGAAATTATAGTTATGCATAAATAACGACCATATTTATTGGGATAAAGTCTGAGAACTGCAGTGGACTGCAGCTCAGTCCTTTTACACATATGTTAGATGAAACTCCACTTACGCTCTTGTAAACCCTAGAGTGTGTTGGGGCGCCCTGGACAGAACAGTTTGTTCCTGCACCTGCCTTTATCCAACACATGTATGTATACACAGATAATGGTCTCCTACTGAATTTCCCTCCACATGAAAGGCTGTATCTTTTCATTAGCAGGAGGATGTCTTTTCTCTATGTTGACATTAAAAGCCTTCCCCATGCAGACGCCTAAACAGACCAGTATTTACTAATGTACCTTTAGCTCCAAAGATTAATGTAGGAAAACATTTTTGGTGAGATACGCACACACACACACACACACACACACACACATATACACACACATACATATATATATATACACACATACATATATATACACACACATACATATATATATGTTTTCATTCATTCATTCACTCAGTAGTTTGAGTATGTACAGTAGGCATGGCATTATGCTAAGCTTTTCATTAGAATATATTCCTAAGGACAAATATTTTTTCCTGGTAAATTAAGTATCTTTATTTAAAGAATGAAAGTTTTGAGTTGGTATTTGTTTTTTAAGATTTTCCTGTTAAGACATACAGTGCTAATTTACAGCCCAATTGCACTAAGCATCTTTATTATACCTAGTTTTTGTTCTCCATTATATAGTTCTTGACCTTGCATTCTTTTGCATGTGGTCCTGTTATATATGGCTTATGTCATATGCTTTCTAGATATTTTTGACAGTATTGGGGCTAAACATTCATTTCCCAGATATTTCACCATTGCTATTCCAATATGCCTATAACACTAATTTGGTGAAATTGTTTTAATTCTGTGGGTATGAATTTTCTCCAAACTTTTCCTTCTGAAAATTCAGGTGGTTGGATTCATTTATTCCCAAATGCTAGTCCATGGGCCAGCTACAGCAGCCACAGTGAGGGAGCATTTTCTGAACCTTCAGGCATGTTGTATCAACATCTCTGGGACGGGGCCAAGGCACCAGGTGATACTGAGACCCAGCCAGCTTTGAGAACCCTTGGACCAGATGGTCTCATAGATGTCCTTTGCCTTTATGAATTCATGGTGCTTTTGGAGCCCTGGTTCCTGTGAGTGGAACATAAGCCAGCCCCTAGGGAAAGAGCTGCAGAGACACTGATTACACAGCCAGTGAGTGCCTCAGGAAGGGGAATACCACAGGGCATGAACGGTGTTTCTAGCATTGCAGATATCTCCCCCAAGAAGTGTTAACTGCTTCTCTCTGGTCTCCTCTACACTCTATACCTCCATTGCAGCATCGATCTCATGAGGGTGGAATAATAGTACACATCTTTGTATATTACCCTCCAGGGAAACCTGTGAACACAGAGAATTTGGATGTCAACCTCTGTAATGTCCCAAACCAACCATATAGTAGGCATCAGATAAATACTTGAATGAATGAATGAAATCACACAACTGATTGAAAGAAATCACACAACTCCCCTCACAGGTTGTGCCTTGGAGCCAATGGAAAGGTACCTGTGACAGGTTACAGGGAACAAGTTTGGGCAGCATATTAAATCTAACCCTGAAGTCTCCTTAGCTCACTGTCATTTATCTTCAAAGTGTGCCTGAAACCCTTTCCTTTTGGAGCTCTGAATTTATATAGAAAACATCCCCTGTTTTTAACAATATGATTACTTGGCTCTTTTGGGATAAGACTTCTATGCCTAGGTTAAAGTACTATATTAAAATAGACTATTTCCTCTTCTGACTTTTTCAAGTTTAACTATTTTCTACTGGGGCAAAGAAAGAGAACTAGTTAATTCTCTTTTGTAAGTAAATATAATAGACACAAAGTAAAATTTGATGTTCATTTACTAACATCCACTTTTTAATTTAGAATGTCATCTTCATTATTGACTCACACATTACTTCTACAATATGCCGTGAAGTTGTCTCATTTACTATATTGATGCTTGCATGAATATAGAAATAAATAATTAACATGGGAAATAAATGGTATTTCTAAAGTTTAGATTCCATTGCTTGATAGAAAAATACCATGCAAATAAGAGTAAGCAGTCCATAGTTTTAAATTGACCAAAACTTTAATTCTGAGATTTTAGTGCTTGTCTGTATAAATGTCCTTCTTTATTTCCATGTTTCTTGGTGAGGTAATAGGTTTAATTTGCTGATACTTGTGTATCAAGAATACTTAATGTAGCTTAATTTATTGTCTTTTTATATTCCAGTCACTGTGTATCAGGCTTTTGTTCATTGTTAATTAAGGTGATTATTTCATTAATGACAGTGAAAGTTTTCAAAAACCAAATGATTTTGACAGTCATCACTTTACCTAACTACAAACAAATACTATTAACTTTCTTCTGACAGTGGGACATCTCCAAACTTTCCTGCTGTAAATGGAAGTAGATTCAATGTAGTATAATGCTGTGTATAAACTGATACAGCCTGACTTGAGAAGCTGAGAAAGGCTCTGTGGGAAGTCGTGCCTCTTCTCATAGTACTAAACAAGCCTGTTTCAGTAGTAGATCTTCCTTCACTTGAAGAGTATTATCTGTAGACTGCCTTTTCCCACTTTTAGAGGGATACATTCCTCAGTTCTATTTCATGAAGACATTCTCTTTCCACCACACCTACTTTAGTCAGTCAATGAGGGGACTTACAGTCTCATGCATGAACAAATTTTCTTCTGAATTCTAAACAAGAAACATATTAGGGTGTAATAAACCCTTCCTTCATATTGTATCACATTTATATAGTGGGCCAGAATTAAAATGGTGAAGGCATGTGACCAAGTAGATGAGCAAATTCTCTCCATAATACTTGGTTTGGATTTATCTTTGGATTTAGGCTGAGGTGATGTGACATCTGACTAACCTAAGTTATTCAATGAAATGCCTGCAGTGGAACAGCAATATTTTATCTGTGCCTGCAGTGGGCAAAGGCTGTGATCTTTAAATGTTATCAATGAGAGATGTGAGGATTTTTTATTAAAAATTTTGGGGTGTTAGAGGCTTCTGGGTAACATAAATCATGGTGGGCGGTACCAGTATTGGCATATAATCTGATTCCTTTGGTGATGTGACAAACGTCATAGCTCATGATTTCCTGTGACCTCAGGTTGGCCCTTTATTGTCATACACTGGAGTGTACTTCCAGGCTTTTGTCTCCAGATATGTCAGAGATAAGTTAGAAGGTGCATCAGAAAAGAAGCAAGAGCTGTATCTTTGTCCTCACATCTGTTCTTTCCTTCCTTCTTCTCACATACGCTCAGTTCTGAATCTGCTTAGTATGATTTCCCACAGAAATTCCTGCTAAGTTTGTTCCTTCAGGACCCATATTGCCCTGGCTGCTTCTCAGTTCTGTATCTACTTTTTTCTGATCCATGAAAAGAAATTCTCCAAGTCACACTTGTGCCTGACCCTTATGCTACTTTGGATTTTAACCAGCTAACTAATCTAGGATTTCTGCCTTTGTAACCCTGTGCTCTCTGAAATGTGACATTTCTGTGTTTAGCATTACTCTCTTGACATCGTCTCTGAACCCCTACCAGTGCTTTACACGGTTAGCTTTTGACCCCTGCCTTTTCATTTTCTAAATCTCAGAACTTCTAGGCTTCTCTTTAGCTGAATCTACCAACCTTCTTTTATATCTTTAGATAATACATACACTTGAATGCATAAGATGAAAGGTGTTTTGCTTTAAATATATACTTCAATCAGAATCTTTGAAAGTTAAATATTCTCATATCTGCAAGGGGCCGGAAAATCACTTTCCCAACTTTATTTTAGTGAACTTTGGGGGTGGAAGAAGGTGTACTTTGGTACTAAAGCCCAAGACAGGATCCTCCTTTCTCAGCTTCAGATGGCACAGGAAACCCCTTTCAGATTCCCAACATGCTCTCTCAGAATAGCACTCATTTCTGTGCCGCAGAACATGCTTCAGCTTCTTGCTTAAAACCAACAGGAGGCACAGCAGATGTATTAGTAAATCAAAGAGATCTCAAAACCTTGAGGAAATGCAGCCAAATAATATTGAAAAGCTCTGATGCATAAATGTGACTGGAAGGATACTCTGGCCTCTGACACATGGGGACTGGACAGGGAATTGGGTGTGAAGTCCACGCTGTTGCTAGAGCAATCAACAGCCATAGGTGATTGGTGAAATCAAGCAACACAGATCATAAAAAAATTATTTAGAAAAGAGGTTAGCTATGTCAACAAGAGAACATTTTAGAGAATGCATTGTTGAAAGAATTAGTTGAGGACATTCAGAGCCCAGGTAGGGAAACTAAAGGAGGCTGGTTGTGCTCAGATGGGAATGACATTTGAGCCAGACAGAGGGAGTAGGTTTAGATCTTCAGGGATCCTGAGGTTCAGGCAGAGCTCTCTTCTTCACTGAACATGCGTGTAGGAAGGACACTGACCTGGCATGGTTACTCACCAGGTGGAGACTTGCGTGTGCAGAACCTGTACATTCAGAGCCTGGTAAAGAGCTGCTTTTGTCCTGGATTCTTGCTTAGCTAAGGATGCTCAAGACTTTGTCCTGAGTTCCATTCCTGTGCAGAGTTGAAATGATTGTTCTCCCACCAGCTTTTGGCTTCAGAAAGAAGGTCCTTATCTGATCTGTCTGGAAACTTTTTCAGTCTCTTCACCCAGTTTATAAATCTGTATATGAATCTAAGAAAACAGTTATCAAATTTTAGTACACAATGGGCTGGGAAAATTGCTAAAAAAAATAGGTTATTTGGCTCTTGCCACAAGTTTGAGGTAGGGACTAGGAATCTGAATTTGAAGCAGCATGTAAAGGGTTTCTGTTGCATATTTAAGGGACAACACACACCGTCTTTTGGGGAGGAGAGGAGGCTATGGGTATTGAACCAAGCATGCTTTACCACTAACTTACGTCCTCAGCCCTTTTAATTTCATTTTGAGACATGCTTTTGCTGACTGGCTGAGGATTTCATTAAATTGCCCAGGCTGTCTTCTAACTTGTGATCCTCCTGCCTCAGCTTCCTGAGTTACTGAGATTACAGGCATGTGCTACTATGCCCAGCTAGAAATGACACTTTGAGAAACACTACCTTAAATGAATCTGCCTAGCATTAGAAAACATTCTTCTAGATGCATTATGTCTTCTACCTATGGATCCTGACAACATTCACTCTCCAGAGCAGAGACCTTTGTGCAGTGGATGAAGTGTGGTTCCCTGGACGCCTTGAGTAACTTCTCAGGATTTCACCCTTGGTGAGCACATTTCTAACACACATTTCTTTTTAAAAGGTCAGGGTGAGTAATCTTAAAACTTCAGCAGATACTGAGAATGGGACAGATTCAGATGTAATGTGCAGCAGGGAATAAAGGGGAATGATTTACGGATGAGTTTATTGTTATTCACTAGTAGTTGGGGAACTATTTGTTTTATTGGTGTATCACCCCTGATATATACTGATTATTTTCCCAGTTTTGAGGGACTGAACAAATTCAACGAGTTTTAATATTTTATTTGGAAAAAAAAAGTTCTAGAAGTAGACTTTTAATTTGAACCCTTATTTAGAATGCTTGTTCATTTAAACACTTCGGAGAATATTGACAAAATGTATCGCAGACATCACTGGCTACGTGTCCCAATCTCCACTTATAACTTCTTTGTTCTTTATGAAATTCCAGTTTAGGTGGCTTCTAAGATACAGGCATGGCCAATGGCACACAAGTATGAATTTACTAAATGTTACTTTCAGGAAGCCTCTACCATTTTGTTTAAAATAAGAATAAATTGGGCTGGTATGCTTTTTATCCTTTGGCATTTTCTCTCCTTTCTACCTTCCAACCTGTAAGCTAGACTTGAGGCTAGGATTTGCAGCAGCTGCGTTGTGAACATGAGGCAGCAAGCATGAAGTACTGTCCCTAGCCTGCCTGCCTCAGGCCTTCTTATTTCTTGAATCCATGCCTATTTAAGCCTCTTTGTAAGATTTTGTTATGAGAAATCATTCACTGTCCTGATGCAGGTGAAATACTAAACATTTTATGAAATCTGCCACCTTAATAAAAACACTCATATGCAATGATAGTTATACATCATTATGAAATGAGCATGTTGGTTAAAGAAGAAGAAAAAAGGAAAAGTAAAGAAAAAAATATTCTTAAAAACCATGTACTAGCAGGGCACATTGGTACACACCCATAATCCTAGCTATTCAGGAGACCCAAGGATCATAGATTGAAGGCCAGCCTTGGTAACTAAGCAAGACCCTATCTCATAATAAAATAATAAAATTTAAAAAGGGCTGAAGATATAACTCAGGATAGAGTGCCCCTGAGTTCAATCCTAGTACACAAAAATAGATAAATAAATAAAAAGAAAGAAAGAAAAAAGCATGTAGTAGTCTCATGGGGTTCAAAAAGAATTGCAAAGAGTGTTCAGATACCAGTCTTCCCCTCCACCCCAGTAAGCATGGCCATAGTTGTTTTATTACCTGAAGTGGGTAGTTGCATAATGTTTCAGAACCAGAGATGGGGATAGTGAGTTTAGCTATCTCTGAAGCTAGACAAAGAAAACACTTCGATGACATAAGCATATTGTGATGCAGAAATTGGACCAGTTCTTCCTTTCTCAGAATGGAGGAGTAAGAATGGCATGGCTTGGAGTCACCAAGTGAACTTTGTGATGATGTTCCTGGTGTGGTACAATTGGTGTGAGCATAGTTTGTTCACCACAGGTTCTCTAGATGTGTAAACCAGTCAGGGGAATAGGTCTACAGTGCTGTGCTCTCAGATTATGAGCCTTTACCTCTTCAGAGCTGGAAATTTGCATCTGTGAGAATGTGACTTGACAAACTTAGGATATATTGTAGGCAGGACTTTCAACCAAAAGGCTTATCTCAGGAGTTCAGTCCTGTGGAGACATGAGTCAGGTACAGGAAGAGTATTGTGCAGAGAAATCTTGATTGGTGGCAGGAAGTTGAACTTCAGTCCTGGCTCTTCCTGTTGGTTAGCTCAGTGACCCTAAGCAAGTCACAATATGGCTGAACTTCAATTTTATCCCCTACAAATGAGGAAATATATGAACTTTAAAGTTACATACAGACCCCAGAATCTATGATTCAGTGTTAATTTCACAAGAGTATGAGGAATATGATTTTTCAGGCTAGAACAAAATTCAAGCAGAGGCCTAGGACCCCAGATCATTCCTTGGGAATACCGTTTAATATTATTATAGATAGAGGTCAGGCAATAATATTGAAAAGAGTGACAAGATTTTTCAAAAGTGGTACAGTTGTACTCAGTGGTTTTTTATATTTTTCTGGAGTTCTTTGTTGTAAAAGGATTTTGACCTTTTTATGAGATTTAGTTGGTGGATTTAGGAGATGATAAAAATTTTCCTAAAAACTTGAGTCTGTCTGAGAGTCTTAACAGGTTTGTCCCTGGTTCATCTTTGTGCCACTCTGTCATTCACACAGCTGCTGAAAATCACATCTTAACTGTAGTGTCCTTGGGCTACCATTCCTGCTGCTCCCATGACCCTCAGAGAAAGTTCATTGGTGTGTCTGTCTGTCTGGTTTCAATCAGGCAAGCAAAACCAGTGGGAGATGATCGATAGACAGATATTTAGATATGGATACACATATACATATACATATATACACTTGGTTCTACATATCTGTAAGTTATGCATCCATGTAACCAACCAAAGATGGAAAATATTTTAAAATTCCAAAAAGTTTCCAAGAGCAAAACTTGAATTTTTCAGTGCTATGCACTGAGGACTATGCTAAATCACATGAATGAGATCGTATAGCTGTGCCCTGCTGTAACCTCTTGCTATTTCATGGATCCTGAGCCTCTTTTTAGCACTTGTGTGAACATTGTTCACCTGCAATTCATTCATGTACTTGTAATTAGGCCTACGATGGTTGCATCTGTAGTGAACATATGCAGACGTGCCTGTCATTATATAGTATAACAACTATTTATAAGGCATTTACATTGTTTTATATATTATAAGCAATCTAGAGATGATTTAAAGTATGTATGAGGAAATGCACAGGTTATATGCAAATCCTATATTGTTTTATATAAGAGACATGAGCATCCATAGACTTTGGTGTCTTTGGAGGGGCAAGTCCAGGAACCAATCCCCCATGGATGCTGAAGAAGGATGGAACATACATATATACACATACATTTATTTATAAAGAGAATGATTTGTTTGTGCTTTTGTGTACATCATTGGATTTATTATAGGCATTTGGCCTTATGCTGTTTGAGGGCTGATTAATTACTCTGTAAGGCTGTTTCCTGTGTGTCTGATGCTGGAGTTTGAGGTCCAGAGGAGGCAACCAGGAGAGAGACCACTAGCAGGCTAGAATTGACAAAAATGAGCTGGAACCCCACATGAATGGACTGAAATCCTTCCGTTTTTGTTAACTCTGAGCTTAGGTACAAGGATAACCTTCAGAATAAATCATCTAAGCCCTTTTGCCAAAGAGTTGAATGCTGATACCTAGCCAGGAGTCAGAGAAGGTGGAGGAAGACCCAAGAGAAGGTGCAGTGAGTAGAGACTGAGCCGCTGCTTCATGTCAGTACAGCAGTTCAGCAACATGTGTGAGCTGCAAGACAGTGGATTCCTTCCTTCTGCCTTCTGAAGCTCACAAAACATCTATCTTGGCTCTCCTACCTTAACATGCAAGGAGGAAAATTCTGAGAAATGTAGTTCAGCCTCGCCAAATTGACCCATTACAAAGCCTTTGCAGTGGGGAATATGAGGAAATATAAAGCAAATTTCTTGCTCCATAGAACTTTATAGCTTTTTAAAATTAATGGAATCTCTGTAAAGTACTCAGCACAATTCTTATAAACTACTAGTTGCCCTTTCCAGGTAGCCTTGTATCGTGGAAGACTTAAACCCACACCTAGTCTTTTCTATTTAAGTCATACTGCCTCAGATTATAGACAGTCTCACTTCTACAAAATAATGAATAGTATATCGTATATTACTTTGCCTAGTGTGAGTGTTTAGTTATTAAAATGAGTGGGTCTCCTAGCTGCTGAGTGTTGCTTCATTTGTTTACTGGGCCAAAATTAAGGTTATAACTTAATGCAATCAAATACCTCTTAATCCACTTGACTTGTTTGCCAGCCTCGCTAGCAGCTAAAAAATTAAGGATGGGCAGAGCAACTGGAAAAAAGAGGCTAAAAGATTTCCAAAAATTCTAGGCAAATTCTGCCTCCAGATTGCTTTGCAAATATGTTCATTTGGGGGGTACATAAAGGAACTGGCACTGAAAAATCTGAAAGAAAGTGTGGTTTTTGCAGGAAGAATTAACATAACTGCCATCCGTTGGCCCATTCTCAGAGAAAAGGCCTTGTCCTGATAATGGAAGACTGGCATATTTATATATTTTTATCAAAATGAAAAATGTTTGTGTTAGAAATTCTACCTAGTGTAAAAAAAAACAAGAAAAGGGAATCATGTTCATGATAGAAATGACACAATAAAATTGTCTTGAATCATGGATTACAAGATTGCAAAACTAGAAAATCCTCCCCAAATCAACAACTGTAAAAACTAATAAGTGATTTATTAGTTTAAATTAAAAAAGGTCTCAGAATATAAAGCTAATATACAAAGGTTTATTTTTTTCTGTATGCAAGAAAAGAACCATTGGAATTTGAAATTTAAAATAGCAACAAAAATAATGAAGTACTTAAGTATGATGCTGATAGAATACGACAGGATCTATATGAAAACCCACAAAACATTCATAAAAGAAAATAAGTAAGATCTAAATAAGTGGGAAGTGGTATGTACACATGGATTGGAAGATTTAATATTGTTAAGATGTCATTTCTTCTTACCTAGATCTACCTATTCAATGCAATACGCATTAAAGGCTATTTTGCAGATATTCACATATTGGTTCCAAAATTTACACTGAAAGGCAAAGACCTAGAATATCCAACACAATACTGAAGACGAACAAAACTAGAAGACTCACACTACCTGATTTTAAGATTTTCTAGTTTGCTTCAGTATTATAGTTTTGGAGAAAGAATAGATACATAAATCAGTGGAACAGAATACAGATCCCAGGAATAGTAAGCTGGGGTCTGACTATACTTTCACAGGTATAGTCAGCTGATCTTTGACAAGGCAGCAAAGCGAGCTCAATGGAGAAAGGAGTTTGTTTTTCAACAAGTGATGCTGAAGCAGTTGGACATCCACATGCAACATATGTACCTGGACACAGACTTTAACACTTCTCACAAAAATTGGCTCAAAATGAATCATAGATATAAAATACAAAACAATAAAACTTCTAGAAGGTTGGACAAAATCTAGGTGATCTGGGGTTTGTTGATGAAATTTTAGATACAAAGCCAAAAGCAAAATTCATGAAGAAGAAAATTAGTAACATGGATTTTAATAAAATTAAAAATTTCTCTGTATAAGCATAAGAGAATGAAAATAAAAGTCATAATCTGGGAGAAAATATTTGCTGACTACATCTCTGATAAAGGACTTGTATGCAAAATATACAAGGATCATTTTTGTTTTGATTTTGTGATGAGGTATCACTATGTTGCCCAGGCTAGTCTTGAGCACCTGGGCTAAAATAATTCTCCCTTCTCAACTGAGATTATAAACACACACCACCATGCCTGACTTATGCAGAAAATTCTTGAAATTAAACAATAAAAGCAATTAAAAATGGGCAAAGGATCTGAACAGAAACCTCATTACAGAAGATATACAGAAGGCAAATCAGTATATGAAAAGATGCTGTACATCATTTGTCTCCAGAGAATTGCAAATAAAACATTATGAGATACCACTACTCACTTATTAGAATGTTGAAAATCTAAAAAACTGACAATACCAACTGTTGAAGAGGATACTGAGCAATACAAACTCTCATTCATTGTTGATAGGAATGCCAAATAGTATAGCCACTTTAGAATAAAATTTGTCAGCTTCTTACAAACCTAAACATGTTTTTTATGACCTAGCAATTGAACTCGGTATTTATCCAACAGATGTGAAAACTTATTTCCACACCAAAACTTGCATACAAATACTTACAGCAGCTTCCTTTATAATTACCTGAAACTGAAAGAACACAGATATCAAGAGGTGAACAGCTAAACTATGGTACATCCGTATAATGGAATATTATTCAGTGATTAAAAATGAAATATGTGAATAAATCTTAAACGTATATTACTTAGTGAAAGAAGCCAATCTAAAAGGCTGTATACCAGATTGACATTATGTAATATTCCACACAAGACAGAACTACAAAACCAGTAAAAAGATCACTGGTTGCCGAGAGCTCTGGAGGCAGGGGAGGGTTTGAATAGTGAAGAACAAGAGCAGTTTTAAGACAGTGAAACTATCCTGTCTGTTACAATAATGAAAGATTAGTGACTTTTGTAATGCTGGAAAGTAAGAAAGTACTCAAAAACAGAACGCTGCAGGCCTACATTTTTAAAAAAAATGAAAACTCACATCCTCAATGATAGGAGTATGGCTAAAGGACACAGGTGCTAACTGAAAGAGTTTCCTGTGGCCAGAATGGAACAAGGTGAACAACAAAATAAATTACTATTAGATACAAAGTATAAAATAAACACCCATGAATCTTTACAAATACAAGTTACTGAATAACAAATGGGGCAAAATAAACATCTCTTGTGCAGAATTTCAAAATGATTTATATAGATACTCCCCTATTACCGAAGACCTCATCCTAACACGTGGTCTGTGCAGTGATTTCCTTCCAAAGAGTACCTGGAAAGGGGAAAAATAAATCTATGCCAGAGAAACCTCCCAGGAGTTGCTACCTCAGCTAGATGATCAAGGTTAAGTTCCCCATGAGGTCAGGCTGATGGTATATATTCTTAATACACTATTATGGAAATTTCTGCAGTGTTTGTACACATGACTCAAATGTGATTATGAGAAAAACGTCAGACAAATCTCATTTGAGCATTTTATAGAATACCTGGGCCTGCATTCCTCAAACTGCTACTGTTCTCAGAAACAAAGTTTGAGAAACTCACAGCTTAGAGGAGCCTAAGAGACACAGGAACTGAATGTCAGATGCATCCTGGGTGGGATCCTGGAACAGAAAAAGGATGCCAGGGAAAAACTGAGGAGATATGAAAAAGTGCAAACTTTAGTTAATAATATCTGTGCTGGCTTTTCAATGACAAATAAGCCATACTGATGATGATATTAGTATTATGGGAAATTAGGTATGGGGGATATGGAGACTTAGTACTTTATCTTTGGGATTTCCTAGAAATTTAAAATTTTTTAAATAAAAATTTATTTAAAATATTTGAGGACAGGAAATCTTGTACATGCCTTAGTTTTATTATTTCATCCAGTCCCCCTGACCCCACAGGAATAGTGTTTATCTTCCAGAGGATAAGGAGGCTGATGTTGAGGGAAAATCAGATTTGTGAGAACCCTTATCTCTAATGATATTTGAGTGGAAAATAAATCATAGGTGGACTTTTTCTCTTCACATTTCCTTATAGGTGAATTAAAACATAATTGGATATATGAGGCCTTTAAAAGCATGTTGTTTTCTGGAGTTTTTTTTTTCTGTTCTCAAAATTTATTTTTAATCTCTTTTATGCTTCCATTTCATTGTTCCATGTATATTTGAGACCAGACTCAAAGTAATTTAAATATCACAAAGATTCCTTAAGTTTTGGTTCACAATCTCAATGATGTCTGTTACCCAGTTTAGTATCCAGTATTTAATATTGAGCATCAGATTTCAGATTTAACATAAAATTTGAATTCAGTATTACTGACACCCTTTCCGATGAGAACTGAAGATACCCTGGGGAAAAATGACATAGTACCAGTAATTTTTTAAAAAATCTAAATACTATGAGAGGATAAACAAATCCTTTAACCATTAAAGTTAATATAATCTATCATAAAATCTAATTTATCAGATTTATCAGATAAAATTTATCTGGTGGCCAAGGAAAAAAAAGAAACCTGATTAAAATCATGTCTCCTTTGAAGAAGGAATGCAATTTTTCAGAGAAGCAAACCTTTCCCTTGTTCTAGATTTTTTTAAAAAATTGTTATTGAAAGTATTTTAAGAAGTTTTAAAAAATTGTTTACAATGGTTTCATAGCCAATATGAAAATAAAATTTATATGGTTGTTTTCTATAAAATCTAACAGGTTGAAGCTATAATAATAAAAAGCTACTCAACATACATAATTATTAGAATGATATTATAATCTGGTTCATATATATTTAGTACACTCAACTCCAAATTTTAAGTCACTTTTACGATAATGTTAGATGACCAAGAAAGCTATATAAAGAGCTTATTCCTGAAATGATCTCCTCTATGTGTTATCTTTCTCATCTGAGCTTTTGTGGGGGGCTCAGTCAGAGAGATCTGTGTATTCTCTGATATGTGATCTGTGCTGTTCATTGATTCCTTATACAAATATTTCTTCCCATGTACCTTCTATGTCCTGGTTCATCTGACAAGCAGATACTTGCTCTTATGAACATATATTGTGGGAGAGACAAAGTCGATCATCAGGAGACATGGGCAATAAAAGATGCTTTTAGGAAAATCACCCAGAGTGATGAGAAACAAGACAGAGGTGTGTGGGGATGGCAGACACACTTTCATAGAGGTAGTAAAAGAAGTCCTATATGATATGACATCTCCACTGAGACCAGAGTGAAAGGAAGAAGCCTGACATGGAAATAACTGAGGAAGGGTAATCTGTTCCTAGAAAGAGGAAACAGAGATGCTGTGGTGCCCATTTATTTCTTCTTTGGGTGTTAATAGGTTGAATAACAATATCAAAATAACAATGTACACCTTTTAAAGCAAGGTTGCTGAGGACCACGCTGGCATCCCAACATCTAACATTACCTGGTTTACCAAGAAGCCTTTCTGCCTCCTCTGCTGATGGAGCATTATTATAATGCAACTTTTGAAAGTGGCTTAATAAAACAGAGAATTGTGTCCCTGGAAGGTGTAAACAGACTTACATTTTACTTGAAATATTTTTCACAAGATGGGAAAGATTTTAATAAGAATAGGCTTGCTTCTGCTAAAAAAAAATGTATTGAGAGACAAACTTGCTCTTTATTAAAAATAAAATTTTCAAAGCTAGGAATGAGACTAAACTATGAAGCAACTTGGTAAATTAATGGACCCACTGTCTCTAAAAAATAAGATAACACAGTAAATCTAATTATAATTTCAGTTTATCTTTTTAATTAATCATCTCTGAACTAAAGGGTTGAAATGAGGAAAATTATCTGTATATAACCAATGATAGTGTGACATTAGCAAGAAGTGTTGAAGAAGGTCTCCTTGCCTTATCCAGCAGGATTCCTGGGACCTCAGACTTTAGAGCATATTTCCTAGAACTAGAAAGCTTTATGTTATTACTCTATAATTATGTTACATACCATTCACCAAGCAAACATATTTCCAAACTTGTCACAGTTCTAACAGTTAAGCCTAGTTTCTACCATGGGGATTTATTTTATTCTTTTTACAGTCACAAAGCATTTGCTAGGAACTATTTAATAAACTATTTGCTTAACTCAGTGCAATCAATTAACTCTTGGTAGGTTTTTCTGTGTGCTTTCTAAACGACCTGAAAATGCGTTTTTTCTTTCCAATTGTTTTTATTGTGTTCAGGAAGGTGTATTTGCATGGACACAAAATGTTATTACTCAATCAGGCTTGCTAGGTCCTTCAGCTAAAAGATCTGTCTTGTGCCATACCATGTGAAAAGCCACAAAATAGTCTAGGACAATAGAACTCACCACTATTGTTATAATTTGCAGTGAGGACCTCAGTATTTCTGCTTGACCTACAGCCTATAATATTTACATCTTTTTGTTGTTGTCGTTATCTTGAAGTTGCTGGAGCTGTATATATATACCTTCTTTCCTTTAATTTAATTTTGAAGTCATATTATTGTCCAATAGATTTGTCATCATGCATTTCTCTGTAAGGCCTTACATCTTATTCACCTTTGTGTCTCTCATACATAAGTATAAATCCTGGCCTGTATCAGCACTCAACAAGTGCTGAGTCAGTTAGTGAATGAATGAATGGATAAAACATGAGATTTCACTCTGCTAGTACATATTTGTAGCTACACTTGCTGGACTACATCCATAATTATAACTCTACAACTTGACTATTTACTACATATAGTTTTTTTTTATTTCAGGAACTTCTTTGATTTTGATATCTCAAAATAATGAGATATTAATTTTTAACTTGCTTATGCCATAGGGTATATTTGGACTGTGTGGTCATGTTCTGAATTAAATTAGTTGCGTATTTTTCAAGTTTTTTTTAATTCCATGAGAGATAATAAAAATAGAATACAACTTTCATTTTAACAAAATGCTTCCTTTGAACATAGTAATTGGTGGACTGTAAAAACAAAAACAAAAACAAACAAACAAACAAAACACTCAGTTTTCACCATGGAAGAGAATAAAATAAGAAGACCAGGATTTTGGAAGCAACAAAAGATCGCATTTTTATTTTTATCCTGTTTGAGCCTCACATTACCCTGCATATCACTGCATGTGTATCACTGGTGTATTTTCTGTTTGAGACCAAGGGGAATGAAAGTTCAAATTCAGGTATAATCAGTGAAGGGTTCTGCCTGCTGTCTTCTCTGAGGTTCATGGTTAATGGACACCTGTGGCCCTGTTTCTGGCTTCAACCATAATATTTTCAATTGTACAATTTGACTATTTACTAGATAGTTTTTTTTTTTCTTATTTAGAAACTTTTTTTTTTTTTGATACTGAGGATTGAACTCAGGGGTAATCAACCACTGAGCCACATCCCTAGCCCTATTTTGTGTTTTATGTAGAGAGAGGGTCTCAGTTGCTCAGCACCTTGCTGTTGCTGAGGCTGGCTTTGAACTCACAATTCTCCAGTCTTAGCCTCTCAGACTGTTGGGATTATTTAGGAACATTTTAATTTTGATATTCCAAAATGAAGCAACCTATGATATGCAAAACTAGACAAGCCCTTTATATAAGCAGTACGCTCCCTGCTATTGGTTTAATGTAGACACCAGGAAGCACTTTCATTGGTCTTAAGTCTGCAGAGGAAAGTTGGTTCATTTAAATACTCCCTTACAAGAAACAAGAGCACTGTGTGCTTTCACAAGTAAGTATTTCATGTCAGTAAATTTTATAATTTTATTCTGACCTTATAAATTATAATTGTAACTATTTGTGATGTAAAATAATCATTTCCCCCCTGTAGTTTTGGCAACTATCCTGAAAACCTTGGATAATTTTGCCACTGTGTGTGAGTGTGTGTGTGTGTACTGGACACCAAAGCCAGAGCCTCACTCTGCTAGGCAATTGCTCTACCATGAGCCACACCCCCTGCCCTGGCTTCTTGTTTTTTTTTTTTTTTTTTTTTTTTTTTTTTTTTTTTTTTAAATTTTTTTTTTGTAGATGGACACAATGTCTTTATTTTATTGCTCTGTATGTGGTGCTGAGGATCGAACCCAGGGCCTCACGCATGCAAGGCAAGCGCTCTACCGCTGAGCCACAATCCCAGCCCCTGGCTTCTTGTTTTTAAACCAAGAATTCTATCTAGAATGCAGAGGCAGATGAAAGACAATGTTTAGGGAAATCTCTAATTCTTGAACTTGTATCACATTTTCCTTTTTTTTTAAGTAAACAATTTACTCTCCAAATGATCAAGATCCTTTATTGGAAAAATTTAAAACATTGATATATAAGATAAACTATATGAAAGTAATTTGAAAAGCATACGGGAATATATAAGGTATTAGTAGTAGTAATTTTACTCATAAAACCCCTCACAGTTTAGGACCAGATGAACTGAGTCATAAAAAATTGCAGCCTTTTTTAAAGAGAAGTAGTAAAGAAGCAAAAATGCAAAACTACTCTTACATTGTTGTATTATAAAATCACAGAGTAGACATTAAGCATGCTGATCATAATGCATAATTTTCTCTATAAAAATGCTACTCTTAATCTAACTTCAAGTGCTTTACTTTGCACATTAATTCCTCTCATTCTTGGGTTTGCAGTAACATGCCATCTTTAACTTTTAAAAGTTAATCCAGTATTCAGTTTCTACTTCTGCTATTGAGATACAGCAATTCCTTCTAATGATAAGAAATACATCTTCTATGGTATATTATTCTGTCTGTGTATATGTGTGTAAATCTCTAGCCCATTTCTATTCATTTCCATATTACTTCTGGATTGTGTACTATATTGGAATATATACTATATCTGGAATATGTCTATTTATGAACAGTGTATAGACATATATTTTTCTACACTCTTTTTTGTTGTTTGTATTGTCATTCTTGTTCAAAGAGTGAACCATGATCAGGAGGCAGTTGAGAAAGTTGCCTTTCTGGACACCAGGATGCCTCATTACAGTGCTGACCTGCAGAGGATATAAATGATGATACCAGTTAACTTTAATGAGCTCTCACTCTCAGACACAGGGCTAAGAGCTTTACAGCAGTCCTCACACAGTCCTCTGAAGTAGACGTAACTGTTTCATTCCTGGGTAACAGATGAGGAAACAGGCCAGAGAAGCTAAGCAAATTTTCGTTGCTCATCATCCCTTTTCACTAGTGACACACTATAGCATCACTAGCATCTAGCACAGTGACTGCTATATGAAAATATCCATAAACATTTGGATAAATGAACATATTACATGATTTGCTCTACTAAATGACAAAGCTGATATAAAAGAATTCATAACATCTGATTCCAAACCTGCTCACCTAACCTCACAAGTCATGACAGAGGGAATATGTTAAAATGATCTAGAAAATCCCAGAAGCAGTGATCAGAGCAAAGAGGGCCTGAGGCTGAGAGTCTGTAATTCTAGGTACATGGGAAGCTGAGACAGGAGGACAAGTTCAGTACCATCCTGGACAATTTAGTGAGACCTTGTCTTAAAATAAAAAAAATAAAAAGGGCTGGAGAGGTTAATCATTGGTAAAGTGTCCCTGGGTTTAATCTCTAGTATTGGGTGAAAGAAAGATCTAAGAGAGATGTGGATGTAAACACAATTCCCAGGCAGGGTAAATTGTAGCAGTTAACCTGGAGGGAAGGGTAACTGTTTAGACAAATTGTGGTGAGACATTAATGTCTGTAAATGGGTTTGTGAGCTGTTAGCATACATTTTTTGTGACCAGGTTGCATCAACCTCAAGAAGGGAAGGTACTCCCCCAACCATCCTGCTTGGATCTTTGTCCCAGAAAGGATGTGTCCATCCAGTGTCTGCCTGATTTCAGACAAAAGATCCTGAAGTGCACTGATACATATGTGGATGAGATTTATACCCGCCTTTCTATATCTCACTCTCTCTAGAGCCAGCCAGTGTATAGCAAGTCCTCCAGAAGGACAATAGTGACATTTTTCAGAGAGGATCCATTAAAACCATGGTGGTATCATAGTCACAAGGGGCACAGGTCATCATCAAGGATCAGTATACCATGTGTGGCTCCTTAGAAGCCTTTGAGATTAGAGTTTGATTTGGCTCCTCTGTGGTCCACCAGTTGGTATAAAAGCATGGTCCCAAAACCAGGGCATGTGCCTCACTGACTGCTTGTCCTAATGTATCAGCCCCTCCTCAGCCAGTTTCAGTATACCTCATTTCTGTAAAGTTTGGTAGGCAAGGTCTTCAATTTTCTCACCCTGCCAGTTCTCCATCAGCCTTACTAGGAGGCAAATTGTCATAGCTTTGTCAAAACTGAGGATGTATGATAAATGTGCAGGAATGTTCATCATGTTACTGGTTATAATAGTAAATAAATAATTAGGAACAATTTAAATGTCCATCAATAAGAAAATGCTCAAATAACTTGATATTTACCTCCATAGTGGACTAGTTACCCCTAGGTGAAAGGGTGAAAGGGGAATATACTATATTTGATGAGCTCCTAAATTGGGTTGGCATGCATATATATATATT
Organism: Xerus rutilus; assembly: GCA_028644305.1. Taxonomy (NCBI): domain Eukaryota; kingdom Metazoa; phylum Chordata; class Mammalia; order Rodentia; family Sciuridae; genus Xerus; species Xerus rutilus. The sequence continues at coordinate 78,150,824 of CM053402.1, read as the reverse complement.
TTTTTCTTTTTCTTTTTTTTTTTTTTTTGGCACTAGAGATTGAACTCAGGGGCACTCGACCACTGAGCCACATCCCCAGCCCTATTTTGTGTTTTATGTAGACACAGGGTCTCACTGAGTTGCTTAACGCCTTGCCATTGCTGAGGCTGGCTTTGAACTTGCAATTCTCCTGTCTCAGCCTCCCTAAGTGCTGGGATTACAGGCTTGCACCACGGTGCCCAGCTGCCATTTATATTTTTAATACAAAGTTTCTTTTAAGGTTTAGGATAAGGGATACTGACTTATTAGGCTTGGGGCCAGTTGCTACACTTATCATACAGTCTCCTGCCTTTGTTGTCTCCTGCTTTAAAAATACATTTCTTTAAAAATACATTTCCTGCTCTAAAAGTACATGTGTGAGGCACTGAGTTCAATTCTCAGTACCACATATAAATAAATGAATAAAATAAAGGTTCATCAACAACTAAAGAATTTTTTAAAAAATACATTTCTTTGTAGGAAATCTACTTGGTGGAAAAATAGAAGGAAGTATTTGGTACTTCTGCCAACTTCTATGGAGTAAAGACAACTCTAGGAGTGAAATTCTAATGTGAAATGAATGGAGTGAAATTAATGATGTCATGTGATTTTAGGTAAGAGAGGCCAAGGGAAAGTAGAGTGGGAGCAACAAAAAGCAGGAGTCTTATGTTGCCTTCCCAAATGCTCAGCTCAGTTCAGCATTTTTGTTTATAAGAAATATGAGCTTCCTGAGGATTAGCAATATCCTCATCTAGTGGGCAATCCTGGTTGGTTGGGTTAGCAGTTGGCTTACTAGGCAGAGTTTGGCCTCCAAAGTTTGCTGTTGCGCAGAGAGCTACCACAGACTCACCATAAAGCCAGATACAAGTTACCTTTAGTTCTTGAAATGGCTGGAGCCAGGTACAGTGAGGGAGTGTGGAAAGTCTTGGCCAATTTCTCTCCAAGGGAAGTTCCCAGTTGTAGAAGTTATATCTCCAAGTCCCTGCAGTCTGTGAAGTGCGTCTTCTCATAAACTTTGGCATTTCCATCTAATAGCTCATTCTTTCTTATGGTGCCAGAAGGGGCCAACCACAGGCAGATAGCAGAGGGATTAATGGGGGCCATGAAGAAGTCTCTATAGGTACCTAGGAGCATCTCTGTTATTATGACAAAATTAATGAAAATGGAGAATTTGGTGGGCTTGGCTGCTGTTATGGGCTAACGTGCAGTATTCCCCACTCCTTGCTAGAATGTGCCCAGAGTGCCAGTTTACTCCATTCAGATAACTACACAAGAAATAATTCACTTGAATGCTGCCACCTTCCTTGCCTCCTCTCCCCAGGACTATGAGCATTACCACCAGAATTTGGGGATCTGTGAATGGCGATTTTGACCATCTCTTGGCAGACTAGGCAGCCATGCTGTCTCCTAGGGATGGAAGGCCTACATGTCACCAAATGGCATTAAGATCCTTTAATTATTTTGTAATCATGGACCATATCATGCTTATTTTTTCCATATATTTTGTTGTTGCATTTTAATTCTACATAATGGTGGGATTTGTTATTACATGTTCATCTATGTGTATGATAGAGCAATATAATTTGGTCAATTTTATTGCCTGGTATGTCCCTTTTTTCTCTCATACTCCCTCTCTAGTTCCTTTCTTCTACTCTACTGTGCTCTCTTCAATTTTCATGAGATCTCCACCATCACTTTGTTTTCCTTGTTCTTCTCTAACTTCTACATATAAGGGAAAATATGTAGACTTGACTTTCTGAGTTTGGCTTTTTTTACTTACCATAATGTTCTCAAGTTCCATCCATGTTCCTTCAAATAACAATTTCATTCTTTTTCATGGCTAAATAAAACTTCATTGTGTATATATACTACATTTTCTTTATCCATTCATCCACTGACAGACACCTAGGCTGGTTCCATAGTTCACCTATTATGAATTGTGCTGCTATAAACATGAGTTGTAGTTATCACTACAGTATGATGACTTCATTTAGGATAAACACGGGGGAGTGGTATAGCTAGGTCCTATGTTCCATGCCTTGTCTTTTGTTTTTGTTTTTCCTTTGTTTTTTGATACTGAGGATCAAATCCATGAGTACTTAACCACTGAGCCACATCCCCAGCCATTTCTATTTTTTATTTTGAGACAGTCTCACTAAGTTGCTTAGAGCCTCACTAGGTTGCTGAGACTTGTCTCTAACTTGTAATCTTCCTATCTCAGCCTCCCAAGTCCCTGGGATTACAGGTGTACACCACAGTGCCCAGGCTGTTGCTTAGTCTTTTGAAAAACCTCCATACTGATTTTCATTGTGATTGTACTAATTTACAATTCCAACCGTGTAAAAGTGTTCCTTTTTCTCTGCATCCTATCATTTATCATTGTTTGTATTCTTGATAGCTGCCATTCTGACTGGAGTGAGATGAAATATAGTTTTGACTTGTGTTTCCCTAACTGCTAAAGATGTTGAGCATTTTTTTATGTATTTATTGGGCACTTGTATTTCTTATTTTGAGAAGTGTCTGTTTAGTTCATTTGACAGTTTATCAATTGGGTTATTTTGGGTTTTGGTGCTAATATTTTTTAGTTTCTTATACTAAATATTAATCCTCTGTCAAAAGAATAGCTAGCAAAAATTTTCCCCCACGAAACATATCACATTTAATAAATAAAACATTATGTTATAATTACTGTCCTGCTGTTCTCCTTCTCTCTCCCTCATTTCAGTTTTTTTCCAAAGGAAGTAAAAAATACAAAGTATTTAATTAAAAAAAATAAATAAATGAAACTTCATTGGCTAATGCATACCCAAAAGCATGCTTAACTTCAGTAATAATTGGTAGCAAAAAAAAATAATCTTATTCATTTATATATTGGAGAGAAATTAGACAAATTGACATTGTTATAACCTGCTGGCACAACCATGCTGTAAAGCGATTTTTTAGTGTATAGAGCAAACCCTATGATGTACCTGGTTCTGTTTCAGGAAATAACTCTTCATTCTTCCTTTCTAGCATAAACCTAGAATCATTATTTATTTAGTTTTCCTAGTTAATGTCAGCTCCAATCAAAGCAACAAGGGGAAGCCTGAGCAGGTTCTCTATTAGTCTTAAGGGCAGCAGGAATAGAGGCGTGGTAGGAATCTGGCTGCTGTTTTCATCACTGCAGCAGCTGTACCTATTCCTGTAGCTTTGCCAGCCACATATGGAAAGCTGACAGCTGGGCACATGTTTCTGCACTTACACTCATAAGGCTGCCTGGCTAAGAATCCTGGACTCCTCTGGGCACACAACCATTTCACTCTTCTTGGCATGTGGGCATGGATATATTTGGGAAAAGTCCTCTGGAAGCAGCAGTCTACACAGAGACCCAGTGCCCCAGCAGAGAAGAAGTGAATTTGCCTTGTTGGTCCTCATGTTGGGGAGCTGGAGCCTAGGAGAACAAATAGTCCACATAGTGGAAGAGACCAGACCTTCAGGACCAGAGCCAAGAGAGAGTGACTCAGGTCTATAAGGCAAGAGAGGCTCAAGAGGAGGAAGAAGGATTGGGGCACCTGAAGGAGGGAGACCTGGGGAAGATAAAACAAGGAGTACAGATTAAAGAAATAGCAAATGCAGGGAGTCTAGGGTCAGCTAGACACCTATCCAGTGCCAGATCGTGGAGATAATCAAAGAAGAGACTAAGAGGTGATTTGGGGTATTATTGGGACAGCCAGTTTATTATACAAGCCTCTAACAAATAATGTGAAATAGAGCTAACACCAAAGATAACAATTAATTACCCTTCTCTCTCCCTCTTTTTGGTCCTTTTCCTTCTCACTTTTATTTATTTATTTTTTAACCTAAAGGAGATCCATTTGAAATCAGTAGTTAATTCAGAGACTATCTGTACTACTTAGAGGAAAAACTGGTCACTTGTTTTATTTATGGAGACGAAATTCTTAAGAAAAGTAAATTGTAATACACACAAATTCATAACATTATACCTACTGAAAGCATATTTTTATTACATTAGAGTAACTTCTCTACTAATAATCTTCATAAAGATAAGGATACTTAAAGACAACGAAAAAAAAAGATTAAAATAACAGGATAGCTTCAGTCATTTTTATAACAGTTTCACTGAGATGTGATTCACAGACCATAAAATTCACTCTTTCAAAGTGTATGCTTCTATTTTAGTATATTTAAATAGTTGTAAATCCTCACTACTGTCTAATTTTAAAACCTTTTCACCACCCCAAAAAGAAATTCCATACTCATTGAGCAGTCACTCTCCATCTGCAATCCATTGTTTCTCCAGCCTAGGCAACCCTTGAGTTACTTCTCTCTATATTTCCTTATTCTGGATGTTCCATATAAATGCAGTGTAGGTTGCTATTGACTAGCTTTTTTCACATAGCATAACATTTTCAAAGTTTATCATGCTGTTACAATGTTTGGCACTACTTCATTCCTTTATATAATTTTACAGCACTTTACTGTATGGACATACCACATTGTGTTTACCTACTCACCAGTCAATGGACATTACTTTCAGTCTTTCTAACTGCCCAAGAAACCCTGACTTCAAGGAAATACCTCCTCGTACATGTCATTTCTTTTCTTCTTGCATTGTGTAGCTTTATCTAATCAATGCAGATTAACTGTCTTTGTGAGAACTAGTAAAAATTTGGATACTCTCACAGTTCTCTAGAAATACATTTCTAATTCCTATCTTTTGGCCATTTTTAAAATGTGAGTTGCAGGTGTTCACCAGAGGGAATATTCCTAACAAATTATTTCATTAAATGATGCCAATACACATGGATAGAGAAGTAGAAATGCATAATAAAATATTATTGCCATTTGTGGTTGCCATACCTAAGGCCTATCAATATTTGTTATTTTTAATCACTACTCTATCTCTATTGTGATGTCCTCCATGTTTTTAAGGTCCATCTATAGGCCTCTTGGATCCTGATGGACACTGAGCTTCAAAACCATTTTGTTGTCTTTGCCAAACTCAAGCCAGGATTTAAATTGACTACATTTTTTTGTTTATTCATCAAATAATGTTGGCTTGTACTGCACCCAATAAGTGGAGATCTCTGCTTGCTATGAGCAGATGCAGTTCAGCTAAGTAGGAGACTTGCTCTGCTTATCTGTTTGTTATGTTGATGTCTTATATTCCCTTCACATTCACATTTATAGAATCCACTTTTGTCTTTGGACACTCCTAGTGTATTTGTGAACCTTAGAAGTAAACCTTTAATCTCATATTATCTGATTCATAAT
>CM053402.1:78037379-78145032 GCA_028644305.1 Xerus rutilus | reverse complement strand
AAAAACTCCTGTGTCAGTGCAGTAATATTCGAAAGTGAAATGATTGCCCTATGAGAGCTGTAACTGAATCAGTGCATCCTAGTTTGAATGGACTGACTGGGGGTTAGTGTAGGCAGGTGGAACATGGCTGGAGGAGATGGGTCACTGGAGGCATGCTGATCGGGTGCATCTTCTCTGTGCTCCCCCCTTTCCTCTGCTTCCCCAGTTGCTAAGAGTCGAGTTTTCCTCTGCCACTGCCCTTCTGCCATGAGGTTTTCCCTGACCTCTGACCCAGAGCAAACGAGTCAGTTAACCATGGACTACACCTCTGAAACCATGATCCCCAAATAAACGTTTCGTCCTCTGAGTTGTTCTCATTGGGTACTTTGTGCATAGTGAGAAAAAGCTGACTAATACAGAAGGAATAGGAACTAATGTTTTTGAGCAGTTACAGGCATTTTGTCCACTTTGTCTTATTCTTGGAAATAAAATTCTTTTAGCTATATAGATCATTAATTGGCCATTCATCATTAAATCTTATCAGCACCATCTTCTAAATATATCCAGAATATAACCACGTCATAACACTCCCACCTGCCTTCAATGACTAGGCCTTCAATGCTCTACTGGATTGTGTAGCACCTCCTAAAGATTGAAATCATCTCTTCTGATGTGCCTTGCAGTCTGCACTCAACCCTGTAGTCCAAGTGATTTTCAGATAAGTCAGATGGTGCTTCTGCTCTGCTGAGTGACTGCCCATCCTTTTGGCCAGTTTAGGAGATTCTGGCCTGGATGTCTGCCATGCTTACTGGGTGAATCTCCATGCTGCCTGCACATGGTCTGGCCTGCACAGCTTCCTTGGGCTCTTCTCTGCTACTTTTCACTAACTGGTGCCACTTCAACTATACATACCTGCTTGATGTTCCTTTTCCCAAGCCCAGCTTTCTTCTGCTTCAAGCCCTTTGCACTTGCTGATTGCTAGATGGGGAATTCTCTCAAATCTTACTTCCTGCAAATGTTTCCGACCTTCCTTGACCATCTTAAATAAAAGTCCATTCTCAGATCCTCTCTATCCCCTTGCCCACTCTGTTCTTCACTACATACACCAACCTTTCATATATGTTTGTTTTGTCTACTTCCACTACTGTGGGAATTTCATAAAAGAGACGCTAATAAATCAGATTGACTTCCTGGGGGAAATTAGTTTACTTACCTGTAATCTAAGTGTAGCAACTGGAATTCATCCCCCAGTCTGGCTGTCTCTGCAGCCTCTGCTCTTTCTGCTAAATCAAGGCAGCTGACATTGAAGCAAAAATAGCCATGCTTCATCCATTGCTATTGTAGGTCTGCAAATTCAATAAAGACAGAATACTCAAAGCACACTGCACTTTCATATCTACCTGCTGCATCTAAATCCTGCAAACTTACAGGCATTATCCACTTGCTGACAAGGTTACTCAGCCTGGGGAGTTTAAGCCTTTATCAGTCTCAGGCTTTCTGGGAGAGAGTAGAGAGCAAGAGTGAGCCTAACAAGGGATTCCTTAACTCCCATAGTTTGTGTCACCTCTATAGGTATTAACATGCTCTTTTTTTATTAGTTTTTTTCCCCCTGCACATATCATCTCTCTCCCATTGTGACTCAAGAAAAATAATGTTTCTTTTGAAATAAAGTAATCTTCCTTCATGCTGTATTAATACACAACCCTACCTCCAAATGCCTAAAATGTATTTTCTGTACTATTACCAGGAGGGTCTTTATAAAACATAAATCTTATTATTTTACGCCCTCCTTCATTTTTTTAAAGACTGCACACAACAAAATCATGATTCCGTGACCTGGCATACAGCGTCCTTTCTAACTGAATTCTTGTGCACCTCTCAGCCTTCCGCCCAGCTTTCTCTATGTGAAAATTTTTAATTTCACAGTATAAAATTATATAATAAAGTCCAGTAGACATCTTTCAATTTCACACTTAAACACTTAAAACAACCAAACAAACAAACTCCAGACACTCTAAAAAACTTACCTTCTCTGCCCTATTTCTGTCTGTTGTACATTTCTGGTTGTCATTAATATCTAGCACCTCTTGAGAGCCTGCAGTGTGCTGAGCATTGTTTGGGGTGTTTTACACATTGTTGAGTGACCACACACAGTCCTTCTCAAAAGCATTCTTGTTCATGTTTCATATATAAAGGAGCTGAAGCTCACAGAGTATGCGATCCCATAGCTTGAAATTGGGAGAGCAGGGTTCTGAGCTGCATTTTCTTGCCACAGTTAGAGTGCCTGCCGTCTTGCACCTCACTATGGTGCATGTCACTATCTGCCCAGAGGATTCCACCTCCTCCTGAGAGCCAGTCTTGTCACTGGCAGAGCTTGTTCTTTCTCTTGGCAGCTGCATGCTTCAATGGCCTGGGCCATCAATTTTGCTGTTATATAAATAGTTTATTGTCTGTGAAAAAGAATATGACTGGGAATTGTGTTTATCACATAACCATCATGGGACAGTCAACTCTTACCCTTAACTACATGGCCTTGCTTCTCACCACTGCCTCAAGGCTGTCCAGGTCATGCTTGAGCTTTGCTAGCATTTGCTCATTTAGTGTGCCATGAGCCCTGGTCAGTGAGCACAGCCATCCATGAACACCCTTGTTTTGTTGCACTGAGGCGATTTATAAGCATACTTATTTTCTGTCAGTGAGAGTAACACTCGTGGGTTCTGTTCTTCATGTCATCAGTAGGAAACTGGCTTTGAGTTGTCCTTCCAATGGAGGTAATTGACATGCTGGTTTTTTATTTTTTTTAATATTTTTATTACAGTAATAATGCATGTCTCATGTATTTCGAGCAAATTTTGAAAGATTTATATTTTGTGATGGGCTGAATGATTTGAAAGTTCATACAGAAAAATAAATATAAGAATTCCCAAGAATATATGAAGGAGGAGGAATAATGAGATGAAACATGGAATATCAGATACTGGAATTTACTTTAAAGCTAATGTAATAAAAAAAATGATATTTGCACAAGAAAAAGCAAATAAAAGAGCGAAATAGAATCAACCCAAGAAACATATAGAAGTACATGTGGGAAGTTACTGTATAATAATGAGAGCATTTCCATTCCATAGGAAATAGAGTTTATTTAATAAGTAATATTGACACTATTTGTCTACATGAACAAAAAGTTCATCTTTTAGTAACACATTTAATCATTCAAAATTTTAAATGAATAAAGTAAGAAAGTAACACATCTATATACTAACGGGATTTTTTCTGATTTAATATATAACACATAATACATTTACAATTTTAAAACTTTAGAACTTATTTTTAAAGTAGTGTTTACATATTGTACATTAAAACAACCCAGTTGTTTAGAAGTACATACTTAAAACTCCTTCTTTCCCAATACAGTTTCTCTTCCCTGATATTTTTATATGGTTCACATACACATGCATTCAGACATCTAAAGATTTTTTTTTTTGACTGAACAGGAATGATTCTGTACTATTTTGTAAATTTCATTATTTATATTAACATTAATGTGGAAAGCCTTCCACAAAATATCTATCTATACACATATTTCATTCTTTCTAAGCACTATATTATACTCTTATATGGTTCTGCTTCAGTTTGAGTAATGCTTTATCGATAGACTTTATGTTTTAGAGTCGAGTCATATAGAAGGATCAAAAATTAAAAGTTGGGCAATCTTGTACTGTCTCCCTAATTTGCTCCACAAGAAAAAATGTGAAAGTTTCTGTTATATATTATAGCTTAAATTACATTTTCCTCTTTTATTTTTCTTCCTCTCAGTTTTAGAGAATAGCTATTGACTTGCTGATTTAGGAACTATGCAGCCTAACCAGTTTACACTGCATCTCCTCTACTTCCCTCCATCTGCTGTTTTGTTCTGTGACTGTAATTAGGTATGCCATGTTTAGTTCATAGGTTAATTCAAGAGTTAAAACAAACTTAAAAGGCATTAATGCCATGTTTAATTCATAGGTTAATTCAAGAGTTAAAACAAACTTAAAAGGCATTAATGGAATTATGCTATTATTAATATTTACTATAGAATCAAATTATGCTATTGAATTTATAGATAAAAAAATATAATGTTCAGACATTAATCTCTAGCCAATCAAGACAATTGCCCAAGCACAGAGGTCCAACTGGGGGTTTCTCTTTTAATTTATTTTTTAGTTTTCTTCTCTTATATTATATTCCTTGCTACTCTTGTGGCTATGGTGTGTTATGTATATAATACACAAGCTTTTTGTTCTGTCGTTCGCTTTTGGAGAATGCGTGTAAGTGACAAACTTTATGAAAAGTTCTGTGACTGGAAATGCTGCATAAAATAATAGTTTCAACAAGGAATTTTGCTTGCACAGTCTTTACCCCAGTGGAGTTGTTTTCACATTGCCCCTTGGGCTCCAGTGTTCTGTAGTGCCCATAGGCATCTGCTGTTGATCTCTTTTGTTCCCTTTATTGATGACTTTGCTTATTTCTCTCTTTAAAATATTTTAAAATTTTCTTTGCAGAAATGTCAATAGAACATGTTGAAGTATGGGGTCATTTTTTCCATCTTCCCCATATATCCTTGATAAAGATTTCAGTATGAAGGGTTTTATTTTTCTGCAGCCTGAAATACTGTTATTGTATCATTGTTTCCTCTCCCTTTTGTCCTCACTCTTTTCTATTCGTTTTCATCTCTTGGACCTTCACTGGACTCAGCTGTTGAGCTTTTTCATGGACCTACTTTTTTATATTTCTAAACTTTCTTTTTGTATTTCTTGTCTTTTTGGTTGGCTTTTTCTTTTGAGTAATTGGAAACTTTTTGGTTAAGCTTCCAATCAATAACCTAGTTGTTCACTACAGTATGTAGTAGACCACTGACTTTTTTAATTTCCAGAAAAAAATATTTTTGGCTTATTGTATAGGTACAATAGCCTTGCTAATTTTTCTAATAATATTTAGGATTTAGGATAATATTTAGGATTTCTAAGGGTTTTTTTTTTAGGGGAGTGGTGGGGGTACTAAGGATTGAACTCAGGGACATTCAACCACTGAACCACATCCCCAGCCCTGTTTTGTATTTTGTTTAAAGACAGGGTCTCACTGAGTTGCTTAACACCTCACTCTTGCTGAGGCTGACTTTGAACCCATGAGCCTCCTGCCTCAGCCTCCCGAGCCACTGGGGTTACAGGTGTGCACCACTGCATCCGGCTCTAAGGTTATTTTTAATCTACTTATGTCCTCACATTTCTGTTGATCTTCTGCTGTCTGATTATATTTAAGAATCCTGTAGGCTGCCTTGAGGTGCTATGCCACCTTCAGGTGATTCTTATGTGAGGTAAAGACCTAGGCATGCCACTGCTGGGTCATGGGGCAGGTGTATGGTTATAGGCATTCTTGTCCACCTTGATTTTTTTCATCTAATATAATATGTTCTACAGATATTTCCTTATTATTTGTGAAGCCCCTCTTATTTTTAAAGCTTCATAGTACTCAATTGTGTGGATGCACTATGATTATTTTACTATTTCCCTGATTTGTACACTTGAATTGTTTCAATATTAGGACAATACCTTAATAAATAATATTAGTCACCTATCATTTCACACATGTGCAGTTATATCTACAAAATAAATTATAAAGGAAGGGATTGTATACTCAAAAACTAAATATATTTTTAATTTTGACAAATATCAGAAAATTGTCCTTCCACGTTAAACATGAGCAAAAATCCCAGGAAAAATGGGTGATCATGGTTACATAAAATATTAATTCACGAGTGTGGACCAGACCATCATTTTGAGACTTTGAGTCCAGTGTTTCTTCCACTGTGTTGCACTACTTTTCACTGTGTCCTTTCACTGTAGCTGTGCTGGTTAATTTGGTGCATCTGGCAAAATACCCGCATTTGCACAGATCACTGGGGCTATTCAGAACAACTAAAGGATACCTTTAGCCATCTCAGGCTGCTGTAAAAAGGAGTGGTTTAAGCCACAGATGTTTATTTATCAAATGTTTATTTCTCATAGGTAAGGGCTCAGGCAGGTCTGGTGTCTTATGAAGGCACTTTTCCTGCTTTGCAGGCAGCTGTCTTCTGGATAAATCCTCACGTGGTGGAGAGAGCAAGTCCTAGTCTTCCCTTTCTTACAACACTAATTTCTTCACAGGGCTTTACCTTCATGATCTCACCTAAACTTAGTTACCTCCCAAAGGCTTCATCTTCTTATACCATCTATTAGGGGTTAGGGTTTCAAACTAATAAATTTTAAAAGGACATAAATATACAATTCATAACACCTACTTATCTTCCATCCCTCATGGTTTCATTGAGATAATTAAAAAGATAAATCCATATAAAAACGCAAAGTAAAATCACTATTTTAAAAATGTGGAGCTAGCAGTTGCCTAGAAAATGTAAAGAAATTTGGAGAGAGAAGGCAGTACAAGAAAACTAAACCAGAGATAAAAGCAGCTCTTCTCAAGAGAGCTTCCCAAGAAAACTCCACATACAAATTAGTAAAGACAAAGGCAAACGCGGGTCATTAAGCAATCACCAAGATATTAAGTTAAGGAGGATTAGCTCTTATTATTATATCAAGGACTATTGAGGTATCAAGTTAAGAACCTACTGTGAAACAGCCAGTCCAGCTACTTCCCTGCCTTCTCCCCACCCTGTGTGCAGAGGCAACTGCCAGCTGATGTGGAAAGTTTAGGCCTTGCTGTGAAGGTCAACACTCTTCTTTAAAGAATAGGTGGCTGAAGGGACCAGGGAGAGGTCCTAGAAAATGCACTGAACCCTCAGAGAAAAGAAATGGAGATTACTGTGACTCCTTTTCTTAATTCAGAAAGTGAAGGAAAATAGAAAGGAAGTGACTCTCCAGTAGTAGGAGTAGGAAAGCCTTCTGCCGCCAGAATAAGGCCCCTTGCCCACTGTGGGGTTGCCCGGGCTCCTCTGTACTCCACTGGGAAACCTGCCTGTCGCACACCTGCATTCTGCCCTTTGATTCAGAGGAGAAAGTGTAAACAACCAACCCTATGAGTGTGATCACTTGTAATTAATCCTGCTATGGCACTATCATGTTTGTTATATTTTATTTCATACATTACTAAAAAGTGATGTATATGGACTCTCATAGTGATCAACTAAATCTCTAGAAGAAGGGCCCAGGCACTGGTATTTTATAAAACCTCCCTGCCTGAGTAATTCTAAGTTGTTGCCAGGGTTGAGAAACCCTGCTCTGAAGAACTGAACTTCATTGTGTCCAGAATAAAATAAATTCTGCTCTTTTTAAAATTGAGTTGAGAATAAAAAATCAAATTCTAATTCCATTTAACAGATAAGAACCTAGGGTTCCAGCTTTTACGTTGTGGTCAATTTCAATAAACACACAGGTAATAAAGTAAAGTAACCAAGTGACTATTGTGGACTTGCTAAGAAACAATTCTTACCAGCGTGTTTGGGTGAGTGTACCTTCAGCTATCAGAATATCAGTGTCACCTCACTGATAAATAAATTTATATTTATGCTTTAAATTTTAGTTCCAGATTGTACATCTCCTCTTTGTCATTGGTGTTCAGGAATTATATCAAGGCACCTACACATGGAATTGTTTTGCTCATTCTCTTTGAGTTATTATCTGGATACTCATGTCATTTTCATCAGTTCTGGAAAATTCTCAAGCCTTACGCCTTCAACTGTTTCTTGTCTTCCATCCTTTCTATTCTTTTTCTGAGATTCTCATTAGACATATGCTAGAACCCCACATTCACTTCATATTTTTAAACTTTTCTTTCCTGTTTTCCATCTTCTTGTCTTTCTATGCTAATGATATTTTCTTCAGATCTCTCTTGTTACTAATTCTATCTGAATCCAACTGGCACTTTTGCCTTTTTTATTCCAAATATATTTTTTCATTTTAAAGTTTTCTGTTTGATTCTTTTACAAGTCTATATGGCCATATCTAATAATTCCCTGTTTCTTTGGGGTATTTTTTGATTCTTATATTGTTTTTTAAAATTGTTCACACATAACTAACTATATATTCTATATCTGACAGTTCCAGTTTCTTCAGTCCTTGAGGGACAAATCTGTTCCTTGCTATTTCCTCTGACTCTTACCTTTAGAGCTTGCTTCCTTTTGTGTTTGGTGATTTTGGTGCATTTTTTGTTTGTTCTTTTGTGGAGGTCTAAGGAGATGCTTTCCTCAAGAGGAAACCAAGTGTCTCCATCAATAGGGGACCATTCTGCCCCTTGGAGAATCTCAGACTCAGCTTGTCTGTGTCGCCCACAGTTCAGTATCTAACTTACTGTGTCATCATAGGCGTAAGACTTCAAGGCAACCCTGCACCTACCCCCTCTCATCTGCCAACTAGTCCTGGTTCTGGACAGCTCCTAGTTCAGATTTTTATGATCATCAAAAAGCATGTTCTAACTAGGAACTTACCACAGCAGATGAGTCCTGCAGAACAACACCTGGTCTAGCATATTGCTGGAAGTAGTTATCTTTATGAAATATTTTTAGCTATGTACTGGGAAGCCATGAGCGATGATATCAAAAGTAAATGATCATAGAAGGAAAGAATTTGGTAAATTAGGATAAACTGGAATCAGTCAGCTATCATCTTAATATAGTGAAAATAACCCTCTCTGGTGTCTTCTGTATTAGTCCAACATCTCTTTTCTAACTTCTCAAATGAATTTGTTTGGCTTCAATTTTATACAGATTTTCATTAAAAGTGTGAGGAAAATGTGCTAATAAGCCTTTTAACTAACTTTGCAAGTAGGTTTACTGGCTCTGTGGCACATATGTACTGCCTTCTCCAGTTTTCTGTTTCTCTGGATAAAAAAGTCACAGAGCTAAAGCTAAAGAGCATCAATTTGACACACACACACACACACACACACACACACATATACTTTTAGATGTTTCAATATTTGGAATCAAATCAGATTATTTTAGTACATTGCCTAATTTCTTTTAGATGCTGGGCTTTTGTTCTTGTATTTGTGTGTGTGTGTGTGTGTGTGTGTGTAAATCTGTTGAAATAAATAGGAAACCTGGAGGAAAACATAATGGAAGCAGGTAGTTCGACTGAATTAACTTCATTATCCTAGAAGGCAGACTTGGTTCTTTAGTCCATCACTCTTATTTTTTATCAGAATAATAGCAGAAAAGTATATTAGTTCCAGTTTTGGAGAAGGTGAATATAGCCTGCTTCCTGACTCTGTATTATAAGAATCCAGCAGTATCCCTTTGTGTATCTTCAAAAGCCTCCAAGGTGCTTTCCTAAGGTGCTGGGAAAGGGAAAGTCTTATGTTTATATGAGAAGGGTGACTCCATGTGGGATCCTGAAGATTTCCTAAATGAGAACATGTCCAACATCAGCATGTCCTCCTAAATCAGTGCATTATATGATAAGTATCTGTTGAATAAATAAAAAGTGAAAGATTTTAAAACAAGGAGCCCATAGTACTAAAATATCATGAAGGAGTGATCTGATGGGGCTTTTGCCCCAGCACAAACATATGCACACAGAAAGAGAGAGGAGCAGACACAGAAAATAAATGTGATGTATTCCAGCATGAATTCTGAGGCCAAAATGAGTGCTCTTTTATACATCTAATATGTTAGGACATGTATTTAAGCTCCTACACTTTTATAATGACAAGGAAAAAAAGAAACCCTCTGATATTTTTCTGCCAGGTTTTGTTTCACTAAATACAGCTGGAATTTGGTTGGTTGGTTTTTATTAATGTTCTGAGTTTTGTTTTTT
The DNA here is from genome assembly GCA_028644305.1 of Xerus rutilus. Lineage (NCBI taxonomy): Eukaryota > Metazoa > Chordata > Mammalia > Rodentia > Sciuridae > Xerus > Xerus rutilus. The sequence goes on along the minus strand of CM053402.1, from coordinate 78,135,262 downwards.
TTTTTCTATTTACATATTTGAGAGTGGGGCACCGAACAAGAATGTGCTGGCTGAAACTCAAATTTATCTTGTGAGGAGATAAGATTCAGTGTCTGGAGGATTGTTCAGTAATTCACACTGAAAACAAAAAGGTTTGATAAGAAATGCAGTGGATTCCCCTGGTGGATAGGCTGTGACTTGGTGCAAAAGTCTGGGAAGGCTCCCTTGTGCCCACAGCCCATCCCCATCCTACTGATCTGGGCACATGGCTCCAGCACAGAACACATGATGAGATGAAATTCTCTTGGGGTCCTGGGCAAATGGAGATTTTGTATGCACTAGTTTTTCAATGTTTTAAAAAAGATATCTATACTCAAGTTTAGGTATTGATGAAGCCTGTCTTTAGAAAGGATTTTATATTTTTTTTTGCTCTTCTTTCCTATTCATTTTATTTCCCTCACTAAAACCAAGAAATAAATGGACCACAGATGACCAGTACCATGTGGCAAAGTGGAAGGCAAAACCCTCTTGACATTTGTGTTTTCCTTCCTTTGGAAGCTTCTAAAGATAGCCAGGGAAATGAATCTTCTGTCACCTCAATGTCTAAGAGTCTGTCTTCAGATAATTTGAGTCAAGAACACATGCAAGAACATTCAGCGTGCTGATCTATAACTTTTGAGGCTTGCTGTTTGAATCCAAGGAGGTCAGACCCAAATCAGAAGGAGAGCAATCAAGAGCCCAGTCACAGCTCCAGGAAAGTAGAGCTACTTATCAGATCCTGAACAGTGTCCCAGTCCAGTGTTCTGCCACAGATAGCCCCCTTGGATTTAGCAGAGGGACTATTACTTGATAGCCAACTATTTATGGCTTGTAAGAATTGTGTAATTGATTTAATTTTTTTTCATTGAGAAGATTTTCATTGAGAACAACCAACATTTAAAATTATCTCAAGACAGTCACTAATGGCAGACGTAGCTTGGAAAAGAAAAAAGAAACTAGTGGTAATTTATTCAGAATACTTATTAGGATGGCCTCTGGGTTTGTGGTCACATGATTAAAAGGTAATTTTCAAGAATGTAGGAAAAGAGGGAAGATAAACTTTGTCTTCTGAAAAGAAGAGAGTTAAAATGGCAAAGTACACTTAGGCATATTTCAGTGTTTGAACTTGATCTGGACATAAGCCAAAATAGTGTGCTACTGCAGGCTTTGGTGGAAGCAAAGCTGTACCAAAGTCACCTTAGTGCTTCAAGGTGGAGGATAATGTGCTGAATGGCATTGTTGGCTGTTGAAAGTAAAACTGTAAGACTGCGTGTTAACAGAAGATGGTTATTATGGTATGGATATACAGTGGCCCCCAAAAGCTCCTCTGTTCATGAGGGAACATTCAGAGGTGAGATAATTAGATTATGAGAGCTGTGATCTGATCAGTCCCTTCTAGTCTGAATGAACTTACTGGGTGGTAAATATAGACAGGTGGCACGTGACTATAGGACATGGGTCACTGGGGTTGTGCCCTGAGAGGATTCATCTTCCCTGCAGCCCCCTCCCCCCGCCCTCTGCATCCTTGCCACCATGAGTGGAGCAGCACCCCTCTGCCATGCCCTTCCACCGTGATGTGATGCTCACATTGTAGTCAGTCCATGGACTAAACCTCTGGAGCTGTGAGCCAAAATAAACTTCTCCACAAAGTTGTTCTTATACGGTATTTGGGTCACAGTGATGAAAAGCTGACTAACACAATGATCAAGCCCAGATAAGGAGGAACTTCCAAGTCCAGACATGGGGCATAAGAGTTGGTCAAATGATGTGAGCAGTTCAGCCTCTATGACAGATGAATCCCCATTGTGGTTCATCAAGCCATCAGTTTCTTTTGATTTCCTGCTCACTAGATATTTACATTATAAATTAGCCTCTAGTGTATCTATTGGGTAAAAGCTCTTCTACTCACATAATATACATGCTTCAGTTCACGTAAGTTATACGTGTTATTATAAATTAATTAAGTTAATGGCATTCTGTAATGCGCACATAAACCCATCAGTTGCATCACTTCAGGTAATGTATATTCATCCCTGAGGGACGACCACACCCAGAATGTGTACTTCAAAGTCAGTTTTCCCAAGTCTACCAGACTGAGGATGGGATCCTAACCTTTGGTGAATGCCAGATATGTGGCCACTTGGCTTCCAGCCACCTTTCCTCCTCTAGTTGCATGATAAGCTTATGAACGCTTTTTAGATCAAGCAAAATATAAGCCAAATATTACAATCTGTGTGAGATAAGCAGGGTGTATACATTTCACTTCTAGCCACAGTCATCTGGGAAGCAGAAATACCAGGTCATGAACCAGATGCAAAGGGATGTACACAGCAGGCAGACAGGAGCAGGACAGGAGACTTCTGTTAGGAAATAGTAGGAAATAAATAGTGGGAGAAGGGTGGGTTGGACCACTGCAGAAGGCCAGAACTTCTAGAATCAGACTTTTGAATCATACTGAATAGGAACTTAACAACTGATAGGAGCAAGTAAAATAATCTGCACTATAAATACTAGGCAGCCAACAAAATTGTACTAAAGTACAATTTAGAAGCACATTATGACATAAGTTTGGAAGCTATTGTCATGAAATAACTTTGAACTCAACTAAGATGGAGGCAGGTGGATAAATGAAAGGAAGGTACACATAAAGGAAAATGGGAAAGAAACTTCTATTAAATTAGTTAGCCTTTTTCTAATTAATTTTCCAATTTCTGCACCAGTGCAAGACACTATTGTACAATGTTAGAGTCAAAAGGAACATCTCACCTCATTTTAATAAGAGGAACCTGGTCCTAGGATGATGACAGCAAGAAGAATGTTAACTAAGGAGCAAGGAGGATATTAGAAAGAAACACCAAGTGGCCTGGAAAGTCAGGCAAAGACTGAGGAAGCAGGTGGGTGAAGCTGTGGGTGAAGCTGCAGCCTGGATAAGTGTTAAGCCTCGGTGGTTGGGGTGAGTTCAGAACTTAATGGCTTGGGCTACTTCTTCAGAGTGGGAACCAAAGGATGAGAGAATTGGGATTCTAGTAGAAGAAGAAGAAGGAAGCCCAAAGTATAGAAACAAAATTTTTCTCCATTGGAGACAAACTCCAATGGAGAACTGTTCTGCTGAGAGTGTTAAATTATAAAGCTTGTGGTAGAATTTATCTTGTCGAGTCTGGGGTGGAATAAATATGCCGGTTAATCAAAACGCCAGATAAGTTCAAGTTAATTCTCATTTGAACTAATCATTCTGTTTGGGTCTCGAAAAAAGCTGCAGTTTGGAATTCTTGTGTGTTGTTGGTGGGAATGTAAAATGGTGCAGTTACTGGGAAAAGTTTGGCAGTTCCTTAAAAAGCTAAACATAGAATTACCATATGACTCAACAATTCCTCTCCTGGATATATACTCAAAAGAATTGAAAACAGGGACTCAAATAGATACTTGTGCACCAGTCTTCACTGTGGCATTATTCACTGCTGCCAAAGTTTCCATCAACAGATGACTGGATAAATAAAACATGGTGTATACATACAAATGAATGCTATTCAGCCATAAAAAGGGAATGAAGTTATGATAAATCCAAAGCATTAATAAACCTTAGGAGCCTTGTGCTAAGTTACATAATCCAGACACAAAAGGACAAATATTGTGTGATTTCACTTATATGAAATATCAATAATAAGCAAACTCAGAGACAGAAAGTAGATTTCCAAGGGCTAGGAGTAATAGAGAGTCATTGTTTAATGGCTAAAAGGATGGAAAAGTTTGGAAAACAGAAGTGATGGTTACATAATTTTGTGAATATAATTAATGCCACTTTATGTATAATTAATTCACCTAAAATGGTTAAAATTTGGAAGCAACTAAGATGTCCTTCAGTAAGTGAGTGAGTAAATAACTGTTGCACATCCAGATAATGGAAAATTATTCAGTGCTAAAAAGAAATGCCCTCTCAAGTCATGAAAAAACCTGGATGAATCTTAAGGCATATTACAAAAGGAAAAAAGTCAATCTGAAAAGCTATCTACTCCATGATTCCAATGTGACATTCTAGAAGGGGCAAAATTACAAAGACAATGAAAGGATCAGTGGTTTCCAGGAGTTAGGGAGCAGGTTGCATGCATAACTGGAGCACAGAGTATTTTTAGGGCAGTGAAGTTCCTCTCTATGATACTGTAATGGTGGAAACATGTATTGACATGTTAGACATTTGTCAAGACCCATAGAATATATAACATTAAGAGTGAACCTTAATGTAAACTGTGAGCTTTGGATGGTAACGATGTCAGTGTAGGCTGATCAGTTATCATCAGGGCAGGGATGTTGATAATGGAGCAGGTTATACATTTATGGGGATAGGAGGCATATAGGAACTCTGTACTTTCCATTCAGTTTTGCTGTGAACCTAAAACCACTCAAAAAAATAGTCTGCAAAAAATGTTCTTTGTCATATATATTTTAAAACAAGAAAAAAATATTTTAAAAAAGCTACTGACGCTGGGCATAGTGGTGCACGCCTGTAATCCCAGCAGCTTGGGACCCTGAGGCAGGGGGATCACAAGTTCGAGGCCAACCCTGGCAACTTAGCAAGCTCCTATCTCAAACATAAAATAAAAAGGGCTGGAGATATAGCTCAAGTAGAAGACCACTGATTTTAATACTAATGCTGGCAAAACCAGGGAAAGGTTGCTCTAGGGTCAAGGGTAAGAGAGAAAATGCAATCTGAGCCTACAGATTGCTGAGGGCTCTCCTCTCCTCCCCAAAGCAGTTGCCCAGTTGCCCTGAGAGATTGAGGGGGCTGCTGCACCCAGAATTCCCCAGAGGCACTCAGAATCAGTCCTGTGGGACTTAAATAGTGTCCTGGCTGATTAGAATTAGCTTCACTGCCAGGCCCTACTGCTAGAATACACACATGGACCAGGGGGATATTCAAAGTGCTGGTTTCTGGAGCTCCTCATCTGGTAGTGTGCCAGGCAACACAGATTTTGTTGTCAGAATGGTCTAAATTTAAATGCTCCCTTGTTTTTGTTTCAAACTGGTCTGTGTGTGCGTGGCCACAGCTTAGGTTTGTGGGCACAGTCTATTTTGTCAACATGGAGAGAATGAATCAGAGTATTTTGTTGTCCAAAGCAGCCCTTGTGTTCAGTCTTGATTTCCCCAAGCTTTGATAAAATGTCCTGGAGCCTTGGAGTCAAGGAGAGGCTGGAATCCAGCCACTTAATTGGAGGTTTTCCAGTTCACAGTGGTTAACTTTTCGGCAACTTGTCTCCTTAATTTAGAACAACGTTCAAAGAATAATAAGCACTATACCTCATGTTAGTTTGGGTCTATTTATGGACTGCTATGTAGAATAGTCAAAACTAAAAGACATTTATTGTCTTTCAAAAGTTTTCAGTAAGATTGTAGAAGGGAAAGGAAGTTGCTTAGAAATTTATTTAACAAATTTCAGTCAAATCGCTAAATGGGTTGATTTAAATTTTTTTCTGTGAATGAAGAATTAATTTGCATATTAAATCTCATTACATCTGCCTCTATTAATAAAATTATTTTTAGATTTAGGCAATCAGTACAGTTGTTTACAATACTCAAATCTTGATGAAAGAAATAATACTGGCACAATTATATGGTCAGAAACTTTCTAAAACTCCTTGGTGTATCTATACTTACTTTACTCTTAAATTTGGGTTCCTGGTTTTATAATAGTCGTGAAGTGCTCGGTATGTGTGACAGCTGTGGAAGTAGAAGCAGTTTTTTGTTATTGTTGTTTTTTTATGGATTGGCCTTCTTTGTTGAAAAGAATTAAATTCTATAATTTAAATGCATTTATTAAATGCCCTGTGTATTAAGCTAAATGTAATTGCTGACAAATGACACAGAGCCATGTATGAGCCTTTTCAAGAGAAGACAGCCCTGGCATCTTGGGACACTCAGAATTGTGACTGCCATCATAAATTACTCCAGTAAGAAAGAAACGGGAGGAGTATCTATAGCAATCAGCTTGACTGCCTAGGGAGCCTTCTGACAAGGTCACATTTTAAAAGGGCAGACACAAGTCTTACTTATTAAATTAGCTGATGACATGCGGCTCAGAGAGAGAAGGGATATGTTGGCTGACAAGATTCAAAAGTATCTCAGCAGGCTAGAGTGATAGGCAAGATCCAGAAAGAAGAAAGTTAAAAGGGATAATTTCAAGGTCTGGCACTTGGATGCAAAAAGAACACCCCCACCAGAGGATAAAGGATATATGGATAGCAAGTATGGAAAAGTTTTAGTTGAAAATAAACTAAAGTTGTGAATCATCAATATGGCGAAAGCTTTCCAAATGTGCATAAGCTTTCCAGAATGCTTATGCAACCCCGACTGTATTAATAGACTGTGATATTTAGTAAGAGCAAAAGTGATAGCATAAAGCATTTGCAGACAGTATACACAGATGTCAAATGAATGCTCTTGAGGTCAACTATGTTTCAGATTCGAGCTCCAACTTGGAATATAGTAGAAGCTTGCCTCCCACCAGAGCAAGACCGCAAATGATTCATAAAAATGTTCCAGGTATATTAAATGTTTTAGCTTACATGCTGAATGTTCATTCCTCATACATCTTCTTATGTGGAATTAAGTCTTACACACCACTATGGTCATATCTGATTTGTGGCTGGCCTCTGTTCTCATTTGTATGCTGTCAAATAGCTAACTGGGTTAATTTAATATTTTTTCTGTGAATGCAGAGATTGTAACCAATTGGTTACAACATTTGGACTATCATTGCTCTGACTATGGTTACAATATTTGGACTATCATTGCTCTGACTATGAGGTCTTCAACTAGAGTTTTTTTTATTTTATCATAAGCCTCATCCTTTAAAAATCATCTAAGATTTCTAGCTATTGCTTCTTTTTTTAATGGAACCAATACCTAAAAACATTTTTAATCAGTCCAAATCTTTCTAGAATTTTATCTTTTCCTTTTATAATGTTTTCCTCTCACTTGTTTCAATAACAATTTGCAAATAGACTCAAATGCAACAGTTTTCTCCAGGCATTCAACTTAATTTTGATATTTAAATGCAACTTTTTTCTCACTCATATTTCATCAGCTTATATAATAATTTATTAAATTACATAATCAAAGTGACGTAACTGACATAAACAGGATGGGGACAAATAGCTAACTCTAAAGCTCAAAGGAAGTAGATGTATACTGGAGAAGAGCCCCACAGTTTGAGCGTTCAATGTGCTGAGGGCTTCAGCCAGACCCAGGGAGAGGGGTTGTTAATCGGGTCAGCTGGTTAATCTGGTCAGGACACTTTCATTTTCTATAGTGAATCATCTTGATATAGACTGTGATAGCTCTGCTACTCCTTGCAGACATTGTCAACTTAGTCCCTTAAGCCTCAGTTTCCTCATCTGTAAAATATGGATAGTGGAATAATATCTACTTCATAGGGCTGATACAAGGTTCAAATGAGATAAGAGTCCATAGCACACAGAAAATTCTCAGTAAATACTTATTATTATTTTATGAGTAGTCATAGTCTGTTGTTTAATGGTTAGACAAGAAATAGATTGTTTTCTCTTAAAATATTTTCCCCCACTCTGAAAAAATCTGGAGGGATCCAGATTTTCAACTCTGCATCCCTCCTACAGTTCTAGCTTTTAGCAAATGTTTCTGGAATTAATGGCATTATTTTTTGTGGAGAATATAAAGAAACAATATCACAATTAGAATGACGTCACAAGAATGGTTATGGGAATTGAAGGATGGTTTATGATTGAAGGAAATGGAAGCATTTGGTCTGAGAAGTGCTGATTTGGTGAGGCAAATGTTCACAGATATATGCAGTTTTATTATATAGAAGAATTGCTGTGCTTCTTTTGTAAGACTCCAGAAAGAAAGAACTAGGACCATCAAATAACGCAAGCAAATTTCAGCTTCGTAGAAGTGTGAATTTTAATAGAGCATTTACAGATGAAATAGGCTCCTTTGGGAGTTAGTTAGTGCTCTGTCACCAGACATATTCAAACATGGACAGGATGGCCAACTTGCAGTGGTTATGTGGAACAAATTCAAGATATTGTAGGGAATTCACAAAAGACATTCTTTGAGTTTTAGATTGCCAAAATAAGGGTAGTCCTAAATGTCATTGCTTCATCTTAACTTATAAAACATATTTTCTCTAAAAAGAATGATTACTTATTGACCCAAGATGTCTAAACTACAACAAATATGTATGTTTATGATAATTACATATGTCAAATAAAAAAACAATAACTTATTCATATTATTTTCTGGAAAAGGATATTTATCATCTCCATGATGTGAAGATTTGTCATATGAATTCCAGAAACATACAAATATGAAAAGAGATATATAAGGTTGATAATGCTTACTAGTGCTTAGCTTGAAAAGCATGGAAAATGTTAATGGGCCCTACCCTGTGAAATAAAATCCACATGCTGTAGTTATGGCTCTCCAAGTATAGAAATTAAAGTGTTGATATCCCTTTATTTTCTTATTAAGGAACAAGACAACATTCCAACTCTACATAGTTGTCATATTTTGAGGGATATAATTTGAGCCCCTCCCAGTGTATCGTTTATCAATTCCACGATGGAGTTTTACCCTACTTCATAACCATTGAATACCCATAGATTTCCATTTTAGAATCCCTTTCAAGTACAATTACACAGAAAAGGAAAGTGTCTTCCTTTTCACTATGCTTGCACCTGTCCAAAGTAGCTCAGACTTATTCATTAAGGATTTATACCATGGGAAGGCTTGGACATCAAATGGTGACTTGGAGCTGGAGCTGGTGCTGTAGTACTGATTGGCCTGCCTCCATTCTAATTGGTGGACGCTGACCAACTTCCTTTCCAATTGGTTAATACCAGTGCTGGACCAGCCAATATCACATTAGAATTCCCCAGGGAACTAAATGCCCTGGAGATGTCAAGACATCTCCCTCCTTCTGATTTAATTGGTCTGAGCTGACACAAACTTTCTAGGATAATTATTTTCTAAACCATAAATGACCAGGTTTTAAGTTCCAATCCTATGCTATTATTAAGTGCAAAAATTACAACATTGTATGTTGCAATGTCAAAGTGCTACAAAAGTTTCTGAACACAGAAGTATTTATCTTGGACTGCTAACAGTTTGTGGGTTTTTCTTTAGGGAGTCCTTATTCAAACATGAAGCCAGAGTGACATATCATGGGCTTAGAGAACCTAGATTGTCTGTCCTTCATTGCCTTCCCTTGACTTCTTACATATCTTCTTCTAGAATTGCATGTTTTAGCCTAAAGACACTTTTTAGTACTACTTTAGGCAAATTCTGTGCACATAAGAAAGTGCTAGACCTTTATTAAATATGCCCCATCCCAGGCATTATCTCAGACTCTTAGAGACCTAAAAGGTGACTCAGATCTTGATTTTGCCCTCAATAAGCTCACATTCAAATTTGTGTAAGAAGAGGATAACAATCATGCATTTGAACCATGACAATGCAGTTTACTATGTGATGTAATGAAGTCATATCCAGAGAGGTGGTGTAGGAAGAGCCTGTGAGTCCCAGGGGGTCCATACTTTTGGAATGAACCCCAACCATTTGTATTGTAAAAAACATCCTCCTAACCCACCTTGTTAAAGGATAAATTAGAATAGCCATCTAATGTATTCTCGATAAATTTGTTTCTCAGTTAGGAGGTCGTTTTCCATAATTTTTGGTAATAGCTATTCAGCATGCTAAGCATGCAATAAAATGTACATAAAAAATAAAAAGAATCAATTTCATTGTTCACAGTTCACACTTACTATATTGCCCAGTTCACATTTAGTCATAGCATGTCCCAAATGTTGTAACCTAAGTAGAAACTCTGAAACTTGCTTTAAAACAAAGAGATATCAACAAAGGTTGTTCTTACTTAAAACTCAAAGAACATAGAACCTGTGCGAGGTTTTAGTAATATACCACTCAGACACCTACTGGGTTTCTCAATAATGACCCCCAGGATCCATCTCTCAGTTGTACTCAAGTGGATAGAAATAGTTAGCTGTGGCACCTCTGCCTTTAAAAGGCACTAGGGACTTATTATTTTAATCCTCATACAGCCTGATTTATCTCTTCAAACATCTGTCAGCTGTGCTTTGTCTTGAAATTGGTACTGATGCTGCTGCTGATTTTCCAACAGCAGCTGGGAGACGTTCATTAGTTAGACTCTCAGAGGGTGTGTATGGCTGTAATATTTTCTTTTACTAATGATCTCTGAAGCATTAAATATTATGCATCCCATATCTACAGGAAATCTTGAATTTTTATTTCCCTGCTTCAAGACTCAAAGCATTAGGTTTTACTCAATTAGTTAAATTATTAACAATCTAGTCCCTGGGTCCTGGAGATATAAAAGAAAAATGGACTTTAAGTTCCTGGGTTAAATACGTGTGATTTAACACAGGGGAGAGTATGCGGCCCATTCTCTCTAGCAGATATATATAAGAACTGAAGCACAATTTTTTCTCAAATTATTTCCAAACTAATTTGCCAGTAGAGCATCCCCTGATTCCACTCTCGTTAAGCTTGATTTTGCCCTCACTTACTTTACCTCCTTCCACACTCAGAACAGAGGAGATGTTCCTTTGCCCTTCCTCTCCTAAATTTCTTTCTCTATTTTTCCTTTTTCTTTGCCATTATTAAAGCCCTTATGTGAGCTAGAGATTTAAAGGTTTCTCTTTACTTTTTCCTTTTCGTTGTTAGTGCCTGGCAGTTTACTTTTCATATATAGACAAAGGCAACACCATATTTTACTATTTGTGAAGCCTTAAATACTATGTCAAATAAATAATCAGCCCCTCTGGCATCATTTGTTACTCTGTTTCCATCACTAATTCTTTTTTCTTCAGGTTAATTTTATTCATGTTATGGAAGGGTAAGGGATGGAGAGTGAGAAGGTAACCAATTTTGAATCTTCTGTAGATAGTGGATGGATAGTTAGCCATGAGGCTGTGGATCAATTTTATAATTTTGTGAAAGCTAAAATCTAAAATGTTATAAAGTATATTAACTCATCTTTTCCCATCATTCCAGATGTGGAACACCTGTAAAAATTTAAATATATAACTACAACATAATTATAATTTTAATTAATGTTAATATAATATATAAACTCTAAATTGTGATTTCCAATCTATTTTAATGCAACTGTGTCAGTTTTATTGAAGTATTCACAAAATTGAAAACTTGCAACTTAATGGATTAAAAAATAAAGAATAGTCTCTGGAAAATGGTAAGTGACCTCTGTGTTGCAGAGAATTTGCCTGGCATTCCTACACACCTCCTTTGCCTTAAACCAGAGTAAAAGACAGTGTGCCTTCACCTCTCCTATCCCATGATAGGCAGCCTGCAGGGCCTGCTCCCCACAAAAGCCAGATTTCCCTGAATATGTGGCATGAGTAAATATGTATTCATTTAGAAATGAAACATTTTGCAGTGGATTTCCACAAATTCCATTTTTGCACCCAGAATCTGATCTCTCCAAGCTCAGTTTCCTCATCTATACAGTGTGGATAATGCTTCCCTGATGCTGTGAATGGTCCCCTTTTAACCTCCCTCCTTCAGTGCCTGGTGTAATGGGTGCTGAGAAAAATATAGTTTCTCCTTCCCAGAATGTGTCTGTCCTCTTCCTTGCTCTCTTCCTTTTTCCTCTCCATCTTCTTATCCCTAGTTCCTTTTTGAAATCCTGTTTTCCTATTTGCCTTTTTTTTTCCTTTCTCATATCTTTATACCTTAAATCTGTGAACTGCACTCCATTCTGCCAACCAATGGGCATTCCCTCAGCTGGTTGATGCCACTCCAGCCTAAAGATATCATTGACCTTTATGGTAAAACAAGAAATCACCCACCCTATCCCACTTCTCACCCACTTGAGCCAACAGATTGCAAATATTCCTGGAATTAGATTAGAAATTGCATAGTTAAAATTCTCCCAAATTGACAACAGGGCAGTTACCTGGCATGCTCCTATTTGATTGCTTTTGCTTTTTTCCCCCTAGGAGGTATTATGAACAGCTTTACAATTGAATCAATTTACCATATTTACAATTCTTCCTGCCTTTGCTGCTTTTCTTAAAACATTCTCTGCATCTCTTTCCAACTGCACCACAGTAACTCTTGCTTGAGGCTCCAGGGGATGAGAACAGATGTGAAATTCTCCTGCAGTTAGAAGATATCAGCGCCACTGTGGTTCAACCACTGATATGAACCAACAGATAATTACAGTTTAAAATTAGTATTTTAATGAACCAGTCTTAGCAAATGTAAAGTGAAATCTCCCAGGCATTCAAAAAACAAGCAGGAGGGAGGACATTAAGGAAGAAGTCCAACAGACGGATGGTCAGCAGGTGCTGGTCTGAGAGAATTGAATGTTCCAATTTTTATGTGCTGCACAAAAGGGGAGGGAAGCTCATATTTAAAGGTGAACAGAAATACTTAAAAAGCCATGTCAAAATCTAATCAATCATAGATGTGAAGCTTCAATCCAAGAACCTCAAATTAAATATCAATGGAAAATATGGCACAAAAAAATCTTACCCATTTAAACTTAATGTCAAAGTTCTCTTTTTCTCTTTCAGAAATTAATGGCATAGTTAAATATTTATGTGGCATGATACCCAGCAGTAATTGATAGCAATATCATAAACTGTTTCAGCAAAATAGAAATTTTAGAAACCAGATATTGATAGGTGAGAAGATTGTTGAATTAAGGTTTGTTTTTAAATGTTTATAAGGGTAAATATGTATTTTACTGAGGGCTTAGTCATTATGCAGCCTATTCAATTAAAGGAAAAGTCGTAGATAATGGTAAAAATGGTTCCAATGCTAGAATGAAATGGACTATTAGATACATCCCTATAGGGGTAATAAAGGGAGCTTGGTTCTGCTTATTTTCCAGGCCTCACTTGGTTGGGGAACTTGGATTAGTTGCTTAAACTCTCTGTGCCCTGATCTCTCATCTGCAAAATGAGGTTATTACCATTTGCCTTACATGGCTTGCTGGGAAATAGGGAAAAGGAATTGGGTGATGCCCTCAAACTGCACAGTCCAGCACAAGGACATATTGAGTATTTGAATGGAAAAATGTTATAATATTACATGGATCGGGGATTGAGGAAGATGTGCCACATGTGAGCGTACTAGGCACAGTTTCTTAGTGTATTTTGGCCTCCTGCAGAATTTTTAATTAAAGGTTGGTATTAACAAGGAAATACAGATGAACATATTTCCACTGCTGGTGCTTTGCACCCCAGCAGGAGACTGATGGATCAGGTAGAAAGTTGCTCACTCAAAGCTTTGACTCAGTCTAATCCCTGCAGAAAATGCCCTCTCTGTGCCAGCATCAAGCTTTCCCACAGTGGGCACAGCCAGACCTGTCCTCACTTCTGCCTCCACCACAGGGTACCAACTTCTTTCCCACCCTCAACTTTGGCTAGCATTTTTAACCCTGTTCCTGCTGCCCTCGGCCTTCTTAGCCATCCCAGCTTCTGCAAGTTACTCTAACAAAGAGTAACTCCTAGATAGTACATAAAGCCAAAGGGGAAGTGTCTTGCTGTCTTCTCAGGCACTATTAAAGGTGAGCCTTCTTAATGAATTATTCATAAGGTATCAACTGGTAACCCAGGTTGTATTGTTTCTTTACTTTCTCTATTTTCACAGCTCTACCCTGGGGCCAGCTGTGATTGAATAAGGTGGGAGCGGAGGAGAAGAAAAAGAAAAACCTTCCATTGCTGTTTTCTCCCAGGGCTGTAGGACAGCACTTTTATTTCAGTAGATAATTTTTATTCCTTCTGCCCACAAAAGACTAAGATCTTTACCTTTATTGACAAATGGGAAATGAGTTCGGGAAATGGGTTTGCATTCATTCCAATTTTCTCTACTTGTACAGTCGAAACTTTGTTACATAGTGTTGGTTAATTTGGGAGAACACCTTATGTGTATATACGTTTGTTTATGTATATACACACATTCACATATGTCTTTAATGTTTTTTCATTTCTGTTCATTTTAATGAATATTTATTAATATTATGAGCCAGGTTTTATGTTAGGCATCAGGTATACAGATCTAAATCTGTTAAATGCCTAATGAATTGTTTACTCTCCAGGCATAGAAGTAGCTTGAGTCCAAAACTTAATTATACCCTTTTCAATTTTACCAGAAACAAGAAGACTAAATGATTCTATGGTAGATAGCAAGTTACTTGAAACTGTTGATATTGGTCTGGGCATATTTTAGTTTTTGAATCTTACTTGGGAGAAGTTAATTAAATTTATACCTACCTTCTATTGACTATACTATTTTCAAACTACAGAAATGGATTAAAAATAAGGGAGAAATTATTAGTGACCTTTCTGCCAAGTTATAACCTAAGAATTTAGGATATTCATTCTAACTTTGTTTCATTCATTTTTAATATATGCAATCAAAATGTATCTCATATACAATTTTGTAGCTATTTTAACCAAACATTATAGAAAGAAGCATTACTCCATGCTATTAAAACCCATTATTATTTTAAAACACCATATAATAAACTTTAACTAAATACATCAAAATCACTTTACATTTTTCTAATTTTTCAGAGATTTTGATTGTTAGCACTTTATCATAGTATTAGTGATATAATGAACATCATTGTGCATATATCATTAACAGTTGGTGTTATAGAAAATTTCCTATGGGTAAACTTTGAAGTTATTAAATCACAAGGAATGAGGAATTTTCGGACTCTTTGAACACATTATACATTGCTCTCTGGAAATCCTCTATTAATTTGTATTATCATAACAAACTAGGGAAAATATCCTTTTACATAGTAGATACTCTTATTTTATTCTAAAAATAATTTGTATTTTCATATTTGGATAATTTGTTAGTCAGAGAAGCATCTGTTGTTTAATTTGATTAGTACTTATTTGATTAGTAGAGGTTGCACTTTTTACTGAATGTTAATGTTATCCATTTACATTTCCTTTAAGGAGATTTACTTTATCAATTATTTTTATTTTGTTTTTCTCCAATAGCTTGCATGATTTATTTTTCCAGATTAGAAAAGTAATGTAGGTTTAATATAGAAAGTGAAACATAGAGACAAGTACAAAGAAGATAATAAACACCAAGAATCTATTATTCTAAGACAACCAGTTATTTTGGAATATATGCTGCCAATACTTTTTATCATTTTTATCTTTTCCTGTTTTCTAATAATTTGTAACAGGTATATAAACTATTTTTTTAAGGTAAATCACTTTTTTCCACTCAGCAGTGTTTTATTTTTCATATTATTATTCTTTATGTACATTATTTTAATAGATTCCCATATAAATTATATTTTAATGCTTCATTAAATATATGCACTGTACATTTTCCCATTATGAATAATGCTGTAGTTCACATTCTTAAACATAAATTGTGACCATCATTCCTTTTA
The DNA here is from genome assembly GCA_028644305.1 of Xerus rutilus. Classification (NCBI taxonomy): domain Eukaryota; kingdom Metazoa; phylum Chordata; class Mammalia; order Rodentia; family Sciuridae; genus Xerus; species Xerus rutilus. The sequence continues at coordinate 78,119,781 of CM053402.1, read as the reverse complement.
CATTTTTAAACAACTTTTAAATGTTCACATTGGTGTAACTACCATCTGAATCAAGCTGTAGAGCTTCCACATCTTCAAATAATTCTCTTAAGTCTTGTCTGGTCAACATCCCCATCTACTTGGTTAAAGGCAACCACTGATCTGCCTACAGATGAGTTTTGCCAGTTCTGGAATTTTATTATCAATGCAACCATACAGTGATACTCTTATTTTCTGAGATCTTTTTGAGATTCACTCATATTGGAACATGCTATGAATAATTTTTGTTCTTTCTAATGCTAAATACTATTGTATGAAATTATTTATGAATATTTTCTCTATGATTACATTTTTATCCAAGTTTTATTGATTTCTTTTTTAAATTTAACTATCCTCTATATGTAAAGAGAAATGAGTATGTGTATGTGTGTGTGTGTGTGTGTGTGTGTATACACACACATATATCCACATAAAATGAGTACACAGTCAATTCTCTTGGATAGATATCTTGGAGTAAAGTTGCGGGGTCTTATTGGAAGTATACCTTTAACTTTATACAAAGGATTGTTTTCCAAAGTTGCTTTTTACATTTTAATCTCCCACCAGCAATATATGAGGGCTCTAATTATCTTTACCACTATTTGATACTGCCAGTCTTTCTAATTGTAGCCATTTTGGTGGGTACATAGGTATAGTCTCATGTGGCTTTAATATTTGTTTCCCTGATTACTAAAAAGTTGTAGCCTTTTGTAATGAGCATATTGGACATTTGTGCCTTTAGTGAAGTATATCTTCTTTTGCTCAACAGTTTTTTCCCATTTCTAAAAATTAAATGTCTTCTCATTGTGGAGTTGATTGAGTTCTTTTTTATATTCTAAATACTAGCCCTTTGTTGGATAAATGTGAATGCTTCCCCAGTCTATGGCTTGTCTTCCATTTGCTTAACAGTGTCTTTTAAAGAGCAGACATTGTTAATTTTGACGACATGCAATTTTATCAATTTTTTAACTTGTGATTTGTTTTTGATATACTAAGAAATCTTTGCTTCTCCCAAGATCTCAATTATTATTATTTCCAATTATTTTCTTTTAGAAGTCTTATAGTTTTAACTTTTACATTTAGGTATATGATCCACTTAGAATTAATTGTTGTGTATGGCATAAAAAGATTGTTTTTCCATGTGGATATTCAGATGTTTCAACACCATTTGTTGAAAAACTTTTTTCCTTTTTAATTAATTTGGCAACCTGGTCAAAATCTATTGGAATACATGGTTTTATTTCTGGGGTGTCCATTCAGTTCCAATTTTCTGTTGTCAATGTGCCAATACCTTTGTGCATCATTTTTGACTTATGATAATTTCCTGGACTTAGAATACTGGTTTCAAAGGGTATCTCACTTTTTAAGGCTATTGAATGTGCCTGAATTTCTTTCTGATAAGATTGTATCTGTTCATTCTTCCAGGCACTTTCCCAACCTTCAGCATTGGTTGATTTACTTTAAAGAAATTGTCAACTTAATTTTTAGAAAATGTTATATCATTGTTTTAAAATAGATATTTATCTCTTATCCCAGTATTCATTGTCTATTTGTATATCTTGTGAACTGTGTGTGTTTATCATTTGTGTATATTTCAATATTGTACTTTACTTCTTTTGTTAGTATTTATAATCTATTTGAATGATAAGGATATGAAACTTTTTTCTACCGTATCTATGCATAAGTATACCAAATATTTTGTTATTTTATTTGCATTTTAACTTCATTAGTCAGACTTCTGATATAATAAACTATTTAATATTTATTTTTTTATTTTAGAATAGACACTGAAATCATTTTAATAGTGTGTGAAAACATCCTATTGAATCAAGTTCCATGAAATACATACATGTATTTAGGTAGAAATGTTATCTTCACACTGTACATTCCTCCCAGACTAGCATTTGGTATGTCTCCATTTAATGTAGGCTTGTTTCTCTTGTAAAGTTCTGTAAACTTCCTCGCAGAAGCAAATATTTCTTGGAGCTGAGCACAGTTGTGCACGCCTGTAATACCAGCAGTCAGGAAACTGAGGCAGGAGGATTGTGGATTCAAAGCCTCCTAAGCAACCAAAAGGCGCTAAGCAACTCAGTGAGACTCTGTCTCTAAATAAAATACAAAATAGGGCTGGAGATATGGCTCAGTGGTTGAGTGCTCCTGAGTTCAATCTTAAGTACCCGGCTCCCCCAAAAAAGAAGCAAATATTTCTTATTAAGCCTATTCTTATGCATGTTAAACTTCATAAATATGCCCAGCATTGTTTTCAAATTACATTTTAACAATATTAATATTAAAACATAGGAAACTTTTTGCTCTTTCATCTAACTTCTTGGTTGGATTAATATCAATTTGGAATCACTTTCATATGCTATCCATGGATTTCTTGTTTGTAAATTATTTTTCTTAGCAGATACTGATAATTTAGTTATTTTGTTACCAGGAGTTTTTCCTATTACTTTGCTTTATGCCTTATTGAATTGGCTAGAACTTCTGCAACAGTTCAAAGTAATTAAAATAATAGGTAAAAAGTCTTAAAACCACCAGTAGAATGTATAGAACATACAAAAGAATATTTAAAATGAATATTATTTGGGACTGAAATAAAGAAATATTCTATGTTAATTCTAAATGGGTTTATGGATTTCCCTTGTAACTACAAGTGCTGTGCTTTAACATTTTAAATGACAATGACGAAAACTTCAATATCTGTATCAGTTTCCTAGGATTGCCATAACAAAATACAGTAGATCCCTTTATCCACAAGAGATACATTCAAAGACCCCCAGAGGCTGCCTAAAACCATGGACAATACTGAACCTGACATACATGAACCCTACATATAGTATGTTTTGCCCTGTACATGTGTTCCTATGATAAATTTATAAATTAGGCGCAATAATAAATTAACAACAAAAACTTAAAAGATAGAACAATTATTACAATATGCTGTTACAAAAACTCTTGTGAATGAATCTCTCTCAAAAGTTAAGACAAATAATATTTATAGGCCATGGTTGACCACAGGTACCCAAAACCACAATGAGTAAAACTACAGGTAAGGGGGGACTACTGTCCCACACACTGGTGACTTAAAACTGCAGAAATTTGTTCCTTCACAGTTTTCAGGTCATAAGTCTGAAATTAAAGGGTTGGTAGGGCCACACACCCTCTGTGGCCTTTAGGGAAAGATCTTTTCTTGATTCTTCCAGGTTCTGGTAGCCTAGGCATTCGTTGAATGAGGCAGCTTGACTCCATTCCGTTGCTGTCTTCTGAGATTTTGTCTCCAGGCACAGGGCCTCCTGCCTTTATACTTCACCCTTCCTATAAAAACACCAGTGGTGTGGAATTAGGACCCACCTTAATGGTTTCATCTTGGTTACATCTGCAAAATCTCTGTTTTCACATCAAGGCACAGTCACAGGAGGCCAGGGTTAAGGCTTGTTAAAAGAAAAATAAGAGGCAAAATAAAAATGCTAAGGGTTTTATTAAATAACAATTCATAAATTGGAAAACATTAATTCCAAAGAGGTTTCATGCTCTCTTAACAAAGCATTGGGTGAACACAGAAGTTCAATGCAATTATTTGATTGGTTATAGTTATAAAATTGACATTTTTGGCTTATCTTACTGTAAAGTCCCTGATCATATAATTTTATGCTGGTTGTTTCTGATGACTAAGGTTAGGTTTTGCTTTTCTTTAACACAAGCATTTACCAGAAATGACCCAAGTTAAGTTTTGCCTATGTTTGCAGTTTAAGCAAGGTTAAGGCTATTTTTAAGGTCTAGCTGGTTTTGTTTGCTCAGGAATTTTTCAGGCCTGGTCTCCATTTTAATTTTGCTTTAACAGATTTTAATGTGTCTTTTGAAAGGACACAATTCAACCCATAAAACCATTACAGGAGCAGGCTGTTGTATTGATGGGCAGTCTTCATGGTGAGAATTCTCTTCCTTTTACTAAGCCACAGTCAGTCTACCTGTTGTCTCTGTATGTAGGCCTAGGGCAGACCACTAAATATCTCATCTGGCTACTGTTGGACAGCCATGCAGATACACCAGAACAGTTTTCATATTTGATGAAAACAATAAGATGTACCCATAATAAAGAATTCATTTTCATACAACAACCTCATGCCACTAATTCATGGAGGATACTTTAGATGTGCACATTAAAGCTGGACTCTTGGGCTTGTGAGTTCTGAGTAGCCTGGTTCTGATTCTCACTGATTGCCTCAGGAGTCAGTCCCTAATTCTTATGACTCACATGGCATCAGAACACCTGAGTTGATTTTGTCATCCTAACCCAACCTGTTCCCAGGCATGGCCTTGTCTTGTGATGTCATCCTGGCCAACACAGCTTGCAAAGAAGTGACTTCCACACTTTTTTCAGGGAGTTCCTTCCTGCAGGTACATAGTTGATGAGGAAATAAATAATCAGCATTTACAGTTTTTAGCCCTCTGGTGATTGACCATAGTGGCCAGAACAGATGGCCACTTCTAAGTGGTTCAGTTATGCCAAGTGACAAAGCATGAGACGACAGAATATTCATGGGGTAAACCATGAAGGCACATCAATCAAAGACATTAAAAAGGAAATAATATTGAAAAAGGGCCAGCTAGTGTTAAATGTTAATAATCTATTAATTCCTCATTTGAGCCTTCTTTTAAAAAGAAGGTGCATAAAATAGAAATATAATGTAAAAAATTGTAAAAAAATGAAAGCAGTTTAATTTGAGAAATGGCTTTCTTGAGAATCTGACAACTGACTTGGGCTTCTTCTGATTGCTTCCTCTTCTTCTGTCCTCTGTGATTTTTTATGTGATTCTTTTATGAATATTACAAATCTCCAAGTACTGTGAGGCACATACTGTTTAGAATTATGTCGTAGTCAGATGAGAAGAGAAATATAGCTAATGATCAACTATGCTATGTAGAGTATATTAAATAAATATATAATTTTTTAAAAGGAATTTAAAAATCATGAGTTTTATCTGCTGTCTCTTGGCCTGGTTAGCAGTGTTTCTCCTAATAGTTTTTTCCCTTTAGGAGTCTTCAAAATTAATCTTTTAGAATTTTCTTCACAACAAAAAGATACTAGTTGAAGACAGATAGGAATTCTTAGGCAAAACAAAACAAAGAGATGAGTACTTAGCATCTGAGGTTAGTTCCTCAAGCTTCTCTTATACATATATTGAGTATCATTGAACTATTTGATGTAATTGGCCAAAGCTCTGCAGTAGTTGATGAGGATCTAGTACTGCTGACTTTTGGTATATATAAAAATGAAGTTAGCCTCTTATGGAATTCATATCAGCAATTTACACTTAGGCAACAGTGTTCAGGAATACCTAGGAATTAGGTGTGGACCTTTCAAGAATCTGCCTCAATAATAACTATGACATCTTAGAATCAGAGTTTAGGTGGGCTCCATGGCTCTGCGTGGGCTCCTTAAATCAGATGGACTCAAATGAAATATTCAGGCAATTTCCCACAGGGCATTCCACATTCAGACAGCATCATCTCTAGGGCAAAGTTCCTATTACCTTTAGACCTGTGAGTTGTGGCCACTACTTTACCATTGCAAAGTTACATATAGCTCCTGTTATGGTTTAGATGTGAGGTGTTCCCCAAAAGCTCATGTGTGAGACAATGCAAGAAGGTTTGAAGGAGAAATGATTGGGCTATAGCCTTAACCTAATCAGTGAATTAATCCCTGATGGGATTAACTGAGTGTTGGTAGAGGCAGGTGGGATGTGACTGGATGAAGTGGTTCCTTGGGGGTGTGGCTATGGGGTATATATTTTGTATCTGGAGAGTGGAGTTTCTCTCTGTTTTCTGATCATCATGTGAGCTGGTTCCCTTTGTCACACCCTTCCTCCTTGATGTTCTGCCTCACCGCAAGCCCTGAGGATGGGAGCCGGCCTTCTACAGACTGAGACCTCTGAAACCCTGAGCCCTCAAATAAAGTTTTCCTCCCCTAGAATTGTTCTGATTGGATCCTTTAGTCACAACAACGAAGAAGCTGACTAAAACGGCTCCCAAGTTTCAGTGATTAACTGCACAAAAACAAACATGATGTTTTAAAGCAACAACCACTTGATTATATTTCATGATGTTATGGGTCAGATTTTGAACAAGCCTTCCTTGAGTGATTCTTGAACTCTGTGTGGTATTACTGGGATTGCTCAGGGACAAGCAGCTGGCAGCTGAACTGGTCTGGAGAGCTAAGGATGGCTTCCTTCACTTGCCTGATACCTAGAAAGAGATGTTAAGTTTTTAATTCAGCTGAGCACCTTTCCTTTTCTATGTAATTTCACAGACTCTATACATGGCCTTTCCAGTAAAGTAGTAAGTAAGTAGACTTAATACTTCCAGTAAGTAGACTTTTTACCTGGGTATTTGGATTCCAAGAGTACCTATGTCAGAGAATTACAACCTGGCCTCAATAGTGAGGAATCACTTTCCTGATGTAGAAAAATTAAGAGGGTAATTGGACAAAAGGAATATTCAGGCTTATAATAATATTCATTTGCAGAATGAAGAGACTCCATTAGACACATTCCAATAAAAGATAGTCAAATAATATATGGAAGTCACATTTCATTTGTGCATGATAGAATCCATAATGGTCATCTTCTGGTGCTATGTAATCACTTCTCAAGTATACTTCCATTCTTCATTTGTACTTAACATTTTTTATAGTGACACTAGACATAGCACTTAATTGGGAGTATGGAGACCTCAGTTCTAGACTTTTCTATTAATTTTAAGGGCCTTGATACCATTGCCTGTAAATTTTGCAGTTGAAGTACATTCACCTCATGAAAATGCAACAGATGTTTATTAAATACCTCCGATAAGTGTCCCAGTCCATCTTATGCTCAAATGTTCTCACTTCTCCAGTATCACCTGTGTCCTTGTCTCTCACATCTTCATCCAGCTCTTGCAGTTCACTGAGATTAGTCAGGCCATGGGGCTTTCACACACTGCCCATTTGCCCACAACACTCCTTCTCCAGTGTTTGAATGACAAGCTCCAGCTAATTCTCTCTACATGAGCTTAAACATTACCTCCTAAAGATCACTTGTCTTCCCTGCCCACCCATTCTAAAGTGATCCTGTTCTCTGATACAGTCCTCTTGGATTTCCTCTCTGCAGTCTCACAGTTCCTTTGTTTTGTGAATGCATTTGTTTACAAGTTTCCTCTTGTCTCTTCCACCAGACACTATACTCCATAAATTAACATCTGTGCCCGTCTTATTCACCATGTGTCTCTGTGCTTAGAACAGCAGCATGCCCAAAATATGGAAAGACTGTTGCTGGAGATTCAGACTAACTTTCAGTCTAGTGTGAGGAGGTGAAATGAGGCACAATATTAACATTGTTCAAGAGAGCCACAAACAAAGTTCTTCAAGGGTTTTCAAGAATTGAAAGAAATTCAGAGACTTCCTTGTTGAAAAGGCAGAGAAAGAGTCAGGCTGAAAGAAACTTTTGACCACTTAAAGAGGCTGAATTATATTCACTGTGCAATGGAATGAGCTGAAGTGTGTGAGCAGTGGAGAAATAGAGTCTGATTGTGTAAAGGTCACTTGGGCTGCTGTGTGTGAAGCTGATTGAAAAGGTAAGATTGGACAAGAGAACTCTCAAGGCATTAAGAGAGAGATCCTGTTGTTCATAGAGGAGTCAGTAGAGGTTAGAGAGGTAGATTTAAAATGGACTTGGGTAATATTTCATCGTGTATGTATACCACATTTTCTTTATCCATTCATCTGTTGAAGGGCGCTTAGGTTGGTTCCATAGTTTAGCTATTGTGAATGGAGCTGCTATAAACATTGATGTGGTTGCGTCACTGTAGTATGCTGATTTTTTTAAAATCCTTTGGGTATAGACTGAGGAGTGGGATAGCTGGGTCAAATTGTGGTTCTATTCCAAGTTTTCTGAGGAATCTCCTTACTGTTTTCCATAATGGTTGCACCAATTATGTATGGCCATACCTTTTTTCCCACCAGCAATGTATGGCCATACCTTTTTTCCCACATCCTCGCCAACACTTATTGTTGCTTGTATTTTTGACAATTGCCATACTGACTGGAGTGAGATGAAATCCTAGAGTAGTTTTGATTTGCATTTCTGTAATTGCTAGAGATGAACATTTTTTCATATATTTGTTTTTCAGTCATATTTCTTCTGTGAAGTGTCTGTTCATTTCCTTAGCCCATTTTTTGACTGGGTTGTTTGTTTTTTCAATGTTGAGTTTTTTGAGTTCTTTATATATCCTTGAGATTAATGCTCAGCTTTGAAGAAGAATGAAATTATGGTATTTGCAGGTAAATAGGTGGAGCTGGAGACTATCATGCTAAGTGAAATAAGCCAATCTCAAAAAACCAAAGGCTGAATGTTTTCTCTGATGTAAGGATGCTAATTCACAATAGTGGGAGGTGGCTAGGGAAGAATAGAGATACTTTGGATTAGACAGAGGGAAGTGAAGGAAGGGGAGGGAGCCTGGGGGTAGGAAAGATAGTAAAATGAACTGGACATTATTACCCTATGTATATATGTGATTATATGACTGGTATGATTCCATATCACATACAACCAGAAGAATGAGAAGTTATACTCCATTTATGTATGATGTGTCAAAATACATTCTACCATCATGTATAATTAGAGCAAATAAAAAATAAATTTATGAAAAAAAGAAATATTGTCAAAAACAAAACAAAATGAATTTGGGAATAGACTATAGGAATTAGTGATGCATTAGATGTGGGAGGATGAAAACAAGGGAAGGTTCAAGAAGAACTCAAGGTTTTAGGTTGAGCACTGGTGGATGAAGATGCCCTAATCTGGAGTACAGGAGAATACATTTATAAGAAGAACATCAGAAAGATAGTAAGAGCAAAAAGTAAGACCTTATCATTGCACAGGGGATGACATTGTTAAGGACAGGTTTCAAGATAGTTTCCCAGTCACTGGATAACTTTGTTTTCTGACCTCTTCCTCACTCTGCCACCACTTTGAGTTATTCCCTGAATATGCAGCCCCGTCCATTTTACTGCAGGTTCTCACTTTCATATTATGTCACCAGTACAGTCTGTACATCATAGTCGCTCAGTCAGCACCAAAGTGGGCTGAGTTTAACTGAGTTTAACTGCCCAGTTGATGAATTCATATCTTAATATTTCTCTATAAAGACCCTGTAGGTCACTGGCTGCTTCTTCTACCTCAGTAACAGTTTCCACTGATTGTTAAGTATCCTAGTTTACTTATTAGATTGTTAAATTTGTCAACAAAAACCAAATGCAGTATAGAGAGAAATAGAGTATTTTCCTGTGATTTTTGTCCGGAACACTTTGTTCCTTCCTCAAATGTGATTGCATTCTACATGTTTTCTATAAAAGCCTCAGTCAGTTAAGCCTTTTATATTTATTAATAATTTTAAAATAATTTTAGTGATAATAATTATACATTTAAACCCACATATAATCATACATTATAAGTGGCATCCATGTCTCTTGTATATAATGGGATTCTATGAAAGCTTAATGTAGGGAGAAAAATGTTCCACGGCTTTGAAAGTATGAAACTCCTGTTCTGGAGCTATTACTTATGGGCTTTAAATCAGGAGGTCTCACAAATTCAGTGAGCCACATGGTCTGGCACACAGCCTATGCCTTTTCCCTGTGGCCCTGAGTCATCTAATCCCAGTTAAGTTCTGTTTGACCTTTCCCAGGACTTCTGAACCAGGTGTGGAGAGCAGTCTGGGTGGGAAAGAAAGGAGGGCCACTAGGATATCACCAGAGAGACAAGAGATTTTTATCTCATTTGTAAATAATTACAGAGACCAAGAAAGAAACCACGATCCATCTCAGCCAGGTATCAGATGAGCTAGAAAGAGCTCCCCATAGCTATACTTACCTGTGTCCATTGTCAGCAAGGTAGTAAAATCTATTTGGTTGTGCAAGCAAAGCGTCAACCAGGTGCAGCTTCTACAAGGAAGTGTTATGGTCAGTTGAGCTCTCACAAAGAACCCAGAATCTCTTCTTTTAAAATTTTCATCTTCATCTTTAAATACTAAGTACTACCACAGAGGAACCACATGTGTTTTACAAAGTGCAAAATTGATGTTGCATACTTTCACGGTTCCATTTAAGTGAATCCATTTATTAGAATACTAGTTGAAAAGATCTGGGCTAAAGGTGTGTCAATCCCAGACCACAGAGGGTGGATAATTATCCCTGGAAAGCAATAGACCTTGTTATTTTTATTACACTCTGTCAATTAATCCTTTAAATAATTACTACCCACTTTTTCCCATATTCTATTTAAATATTTTGATATGTTTCATTATACTTCTCTCAAATTATCATTACTTATTATTCCATTCTGCTCATGTCTAACTTCTCACCTCCTATCTCCATTATTTTTCCTACTTGACTGCTTTAGTGACTAAATTTCAATTAGAATTTATAACATCTCCCAAAATGGCCTAAAAGTAAAGTCTAAAGACATAAAAAGTAAAGTCTAAGAAAGTGAAAGGTCGTGGAAGTTATACACTGCCAGTCAGATTATTTTCTCAGTTTTTATTGGGGATTCATTCTGAGTCAGGCACTGTGAAAGGGAGCTGGAGACATAAGTAAGATATAGTAGTTGTGAGGGGGTGGGGCTCAGGTATAGAGCATTTGCCTCACACGTGGGAGGCTCTGGGTTCAATCCCCATCACTGCAAAACAAACAAAAAAATAACAACAACAAAATCTGTGTATCTGTGTTTATATAGTGTGTATGTATATGTGTATGTGTATACAGCATACATGGGTGTGTATATATATACATACAATGTATATCTATATATATCTGTATATATATACACATGTATACCTGTATGTATTGTGTGTATGTATACAACAAAAATGATGATAATAGAGGACGTGACAAGTGTAGTGACCTATACTTTCATAGTTTATCCTAAGAGAAACAGGTAGACATATTTAAATCTGAACCTGTGACAACTAACTCACCATCAAGTACCATACTATATTCTGTGGAGGATATAGAAATCAAGTGCATAATTGAGTCATAAAAAATATATTCACACACATAATTATTATAATAACAAGAGTTCTCCAGAGACACAGACCAGTAGAATGGAAAGATAATTATGTAAAGAGCTTTATTTCAAGGAATTGGCTCATGCAACTCTGTGGACTGACAAGCCCTAAATCCACAGGGCAAGCCAGCAGGCTGGAAACCTTTGGGCATCAGTTAATGCTTCAGTCTTGAGGCAGAATTTCATCTTTCTCAAGGCTCAGTTGTGCTTTCAAGGCATTCCAATTAGAGGCAGCCCACCTGCACTATGAAGAGTAATTTGCTTTACTTAGGTCAACTGATTGCTCTGGAGAAAACAGTAAAGGTGCAGCTGGACAACTTTTGCCTGAGACATTAGATATATGACACATGGATCTAATCCATCACCTCAGCAGAACCTAGGAAGTGGGATATGAAAACCCTCTTGCTGATGGCTTGGACTCCTGTGAATTGCACAGGAGATTGACAAGATGTTGAAAACCTTACACTTCTGGTAATGTTGCCAGCCGAGACCAAATGGGACAGGGAAGGGAAGAAACGAAGAAAGTGCAACTCTGAGGACAGAGCCATGGATACAAAGACCGTAGTAGAGGGGACCTCCTTGGGCTAAGAGGGCGCGGCTGCCACTCCAGTGGGCCCAAAAGACAGTGAACTTACTCCTGCCAGAACCATGCAGGAGTCTTCTATCTGTATTTTGATGACAAATGCTAGAACAGGGAAACCTCATTCAAGGTTTAGGGAGGAGATCTAGAGAATTCAACACTAATTTGGATTTAGATTTTATTCATAATAATCACAAAATTTGTTTTTCTTCCACGGTATTTAAACTATTATACAACTGACTATGGTTTTCTTAAAAATAAAGATAATATATAAAAATATATATTATTTATAGTACATAGAGGAAAACCATGAATTAAACATTTAAATAGTAATAGTTGGATGGGTGCAGTGGCACATGCTTGTAATTGCAGCCGCTTGAGAGGCTGATGCAGGAGGATCATGAGTTCAAAGCCAGCCTCAGCAAAAGCGAGGTCCTAAAGCAATTCAGTGAGACTCTGGCTCTAAATAAAATACAAAATAGGGATGGGAATGTGGCTCAGTGACCAAGTGCCCCTGAGTTCAATCACCAGTACCCAAAAATAAAAAATAAAAATAAAAATAATATAAATAGTAATAGTTATCAGACTTTATTTTTTTTCACTTTTATTTTCTAGAATAAACCTCACTATAAAGGTAAAGTTTTTAATCTATTAGGCAAATTTGTTATATTTTATTATATTAATCAAAATATTTTTGGGGTGTATGTATGTGTGTGTGTGTGTGTGTGTGTACACATGGGTGTGTGGTTTGGTGTCAGGTCCATTAGACCATTAGTGTAGAAATAGCTGACCTTACCCAAAAACCCAATTTCTAGATTTATTGCTGCCTGTTAATACTTGGACCTTGAACAAATCATGTAACCTCCCTAAGGTTATTTCTTGTCCTACATATCTCAAAGAATAAATGTAAGAATCAAGTGAGACTATTTATGAAGACTCTAATTCTCAGTATAAATATTAAGGATGATTATTACAAGAATATTTTAACAAAGTTGTCAGTTTCATGTATATAAGTTATATGTATGTATTTTTTATTATGTAGGTTTTCTTTACAGTTTGTAAACTATTGCCAATATTACAAAACATATTTAAGTTGGAACATAACCAAACAGCACATTTATACAGGATCCTGAGAAACTCCTCAATAGACTGTGAATGTTACATTTAAAAGAAATATTACACTATGCATCTACTGCAATTTGAAAAATTATTTAAATTTACATGTCACGTTTGGTGAAAGAATGTAACCAATAAATGCTAACATTATGAACAGCAACAAAAATGTCAACTAATATAGATGTTAAGCATATCTACAAAACGCCTTCACATCAGTGCCTAGAATAGTGCTTAATAGCCAAGGCAGAACAAAGCTGACCAGGACAGCTAGTGTAGGCTCATCGCCAAATCAATGGTACCTACAGATTGAAATACCAAGTGGATCTGATAGTAAGATACAAAGCTGTACTTACACATAGTTCTAACCCTGGCCTGCTGCCTCCTCCCCACTTCCCCACACGTTTTCTCATCTCTCACTGACACCCTGCCTAAACTGACATGGAAATAGAATAATCTGGCATTTCCACTCCTCATTTGATTGCTCTTTTCTTGGTTACAACTCTCCTTTTTAAATATCAAATCTTAGCGGTCAAGACACAGATGCGTGTTGTCTCCCTCAAGCCATGATGTTTCAGTACTATTTATGTGTTCCTATCATGGGAAGCCATCTCTCTCATTGGAAACCTGGATGGGGTTTAAAAGACACTTGGGTGAAAGCAGACAGGGGCCACTTAACATGATGATTTACTCAGTAAATCATGATCATTTACTTAACATGATCATTTACTTAACATGATCATTTACTCAGTAACAAAAGGACTATTTCAGTCTGTTAAATTAAAAAAAAATAACCTAGCTTGACTATGCATAAACTGTATTGCCTCCTGACCCTTTTTTAGTTGGGAAACATGGCCATACCGTATTTAGCAGCCTCTTATCACAAAATATCTTTAACATTTGCTTCCAACCTGTACAACTTGTTTTAAAAAGGCCTTTTTATTCAGCTTTCTAATACAAAATGAAGTCTAAGGTTTTTTCCCCCACATAATCCCCTTAAATGTTTATTGAAAATTGTGGTATATGCACACATACAAAGTGTTTATGTGCATGATTTCTGTGTATCATACTGTGTATGAATGTACATTAGTGTGTGTACTGATTTTTTTTTTTGCAGATACTAGTGTCATTGATATTCCAGATTACTGTCTTCAAGATAAAATAAGAATTGCCATATTTAACCTTAGCAATAAGACTACTGCCAAGCATTGCAATCTAGCTTTTTGGCTCTTACTGTTAAGATTTCTGTCTTCACTTTTATGTTTCCTGTTAGTTCCTGTATCAATTTAGAAAAATGTAAAGGGTAGCTATTAAAAGATATATGGAAGGTAAAATGAATTTGCCACTCTCAGCAGAAAGGATGTCCATTGTTTAGTTCTCGTCTCCTAAGCAATCATTTGTTTTACAACTTGCAAAATAAATTTTGAAATAATGCCACATCATGCCACAAAATATTAATAGGCATAATTAATACATTGAAAGATGTTTGATTCTGTCATTCTTCATTCCTTTTTTGTTGTTCTTCTTTTAATCTGCTCTGGCAGTTCTGTAATGGAGCACCAGAAATATGACTCTAGGGCAAACCATACTAGTAATCATCAATATAGCATTGTACGTTGTCCAACAGATATGTGTTCCTATTTTGTCAGCAAGGATGATATTCTGTAAAATTTTTACCCAGAGAAAATGCCTTCCAAGATTTATTTACAAGCAGAAAATTTAATGGGATGCTGAGTTCAATCATGGTAAGGTTGTTTTGTGTAGGTTTGTTTGTTTGTTTGTTTTTTTCTGCTGACCAAGTTGTCACTTAGTTTTAACTTCAGGATATAGGGCAATTGTTAAAGCAATTCAATGAGGTAAGCTATATGTAAGCAACAAAAGCAAGGCTTTGGATCACCATTCATTATCAGTTCTAGGTTTTCAGCTGTAAAGGGATCTGCAAGTCACCTCCAGGTTGTATAACAGTGGTTACTTAGGGTTCTTGGCTTAAACTAATATCCCCAGTGAAATAATTAATGGCCAGCTGTACAGATTCCATTACCACTACAAACAAATCCATCAAGCATCCATTCTTCCCAACTGGCACTTAGGAATGGTTGTCACTCTTAAAGAACGTTCATAAATGCCTCCAAGATATCCTAGAAGGGAAAGTGTCTCATCCACAGCCCAGTTGTGCCAGCGAAGTGGGGTATGTTGCAGACAGGCTAAAGAAAGTTCCCAGAGAAGCATGGGAGATAAATAGAGATTTCATCTCTCACTTTCTGCTTCAATTTGTCTTTCTGATGAAACATAAGACCTATACTTATCTTCTGCTGAATCTTTCTGTCATCTAGATTTCATCTTTCTTGAAAATTTACAAGAGATCAGTGACTGCTCCAAGAGTTCAGCGGCAACAGGCTGACAGTATCTCTGTGCCTCCAGGTGCTTTACCAAGCACTGCCTCCTCGCTCACACAGTGTTTTGTCCAGCAATGGCTGACTGAATGAGTGACACATACCCTTTCCATGATGTCCTTAGTTCCATGCCAAGCCCTTCTCAGAAAGGAGTTTTATGTTAGGCTGCAGATTAAAATTAACTTGCTTAGTTTGCTTGCATGTCCAGCATCCCAAGGAGCAACTGTGCTGGTGTACATGCAAAAAAGTAGCTTTCTACAGGTAACACTACTTTGCCTTAGGTCCCAGTGTGCATAAGAGAAAGTCAGTCGCCTTCAAGATAATATGTGTCTTAACTTTCTGGCCCAGAAAGTTAAGTCTTCCTCTCTTCGTTTTCTTAACTTGGTTAGGTTGGGGGGAAAAAAGGGGCATTAAGGGCCATGGTGTTTTACTGTTTCCCCTTTATTCTAGGGATGACACAGCAAACCAGCTGCCTTTAAAAATATTTGTACAGATCTGTATCAATTTATTCCTTGCAATGTATGCCAGTCTTCTCGTCAAGGAAAACCAACTCTCCCAACATGTTACAAATCCACATATTGGAACATACAGCTTGTTTTTAAAAATCCCCTTCTTTAACGGGTAGAGCAGTATGTATTTTTGGTATACTATAAAATAGTTACAGCCTTCCTTTTTGATGGTAAATGATCTATGCATTGTGTACTATATGTTACACCAAGTGTTTCACAGTAAGCCTTTATAGACTATAAATATTTTATATTCAGTTCAAACAGAAAACTGAAAACTCTTGAAGTATAGATGCCTCTTGATATAACTATGTTGAAAATTTAGATTGTTTTGTTTTTACTTTAATTTAGAAAATTCATCAGACCTTGTGATAATCATGGATATTAGCTAGATTTATTGTCTTTTAGATTCTTAAGGCATCTATAAACATAAAAACAAATCTATATTATTGAAGAATATTCTTGTTCATTATCAATTAATGTTATCATTAATAGCATTAATATATTACATTAATTTTATATAATCAAAAAAGAGGATTATACCATAATCGTGGGAAAGCTCTCACTGTCCCAGGACCCAAGGATATATATTATTAATTTTTTCATAGCTCTTTGTCAGTTTAAGAGTAAAAGACAGACCTGTGTTGCTGAGGTCCTCTTTTCCTAGCACTGTAGCTGCAAGTCAGGAATTCAGCAGAGACTGAACATTAACAACCTACTCATCATTGTGAAAAAGTCACCAAATTAGCCTTTCACTAGAAAAAATTATCACTATAGTCTTATAATGTCATCACACTCTCATTAGTAATTATAAACAAATCAATAAACAATTTGGATCAGGCGATAAGGGAATATAAATTCTGAGATTGATTTGTTTTCTTGTCGCTAATTCATTCTTTATCAGCTATCAACTGGCAAATCTTGGATTTCATCTCTCTCATCCGAATAAAGATATTAATTGCTCAATTCTGTTTAATCCTTTCCCTGTTGCTTACACTGTTCCCTTAATGAGTATTAGCACTCCCCACCCAGTTACACCAAGATGCATATACACATACGTGCAGGGCCTTATGACAACTGTAAATAAGTAAATTATTATTTATGTATGATTACTTCTTTAATGTTTCTGCTCACTGCTCTTGTGCAGACGGTGCAAAGGCAGAACTGTGTGTGTCCTGTTCAGCATCATACTCCCAGGCCAAGAATACAAATACTGTCACCCAGATAAAATTGAAAAGTGTCTGTTGAGTAAGTGACTGAAGAACCAACATGGGCATTTGTGAGGGCATTTATGAGCACAGTTGAGGGTTTCCTCGCCTCTCTGCACTGCAGTGCTCACTTCCTTACAGAGACCCTGCCATGGACTTGTCACTTGAATTAACTGTCTATCTCACAGGCACCTCCATCTCTGCAAAGTGCATCCCCTTTTGTGCTTTATACCATTTCACTGTTAATAAAACCAGGTTTAGCCAAGTGCAGTGGTGCATGCCTATAATCCCAGCAGCTCCGAAAGCTAAAGCAGGAGGATCACAAGTTCAAAGCCAGCCTCAGCAAAAGCAAGGCGCTAAGTAAGACCCTGCCTCGAAATAAAATGCAAAATAGGTCTGGGGATGTGGCTCAGTGGTTGAGTGCCTGAGTTCAATCTCTTGTGCCTAAAAAAGAAAGAAAGAAAAAAGAAAACCAGGCTCAGAGAAAGGTCTTGTCTTACACAAGATGCTGGGTTGGTTAAGTTTGGTTCATGTCTGTTTCTATTTTCCTCAGGTCTGTCTAGTAAATCAAAGCACTATCACTGTTGTTCCCATCTCTCTTTTCCCTTCTTTCTTTGATCCAACCTGTCCTGATTGAGCTCATTGTTCTACTTCTTCCATTAATTCTTCAACTCTTGGCACAATTTTTCTGATTGGGTAAATTCAGCCACTGATGGACATGGTAGATTGTTTCCTACAATAGACAGACTTGACTGGGATATTCTACTTTTCCTTCTTCCCAGTCAAATGATTGTAAGGGCAGCTAGGGAGTCCAGTAGCATTCCCATGATTGCAAGTATAGACAAAAGTTAGTAAGCAACAAATTTAATCATCTTAAAATAAAATAATATTTCTGTAAAACTATTTCAGAACAGTTATAAATTTCCCCTTTCCTTAAACAGAATGATAATATCATCTAGTCTTTTTCTGCTAAGTCAGGAGAAGCATATTTAGAAGCAGTGGGCTTAAAGGACTCAGCTAGAATTACCTAAGGAATTCAGGCCTCTTCTATCCCCTGTTGCCATTACATAAGGAGGCAATAAGAGCTAAATAAATATATCAGTTAGACTTGTCGAGCCCTGGCCTAGGACAGCAAGGCCAGTGGTGATCCCTCTTCCCTTAGAGCCTCTTCAAGTAGGAAAAATAGCATCTGTTAGGACTGCTGTAGTATAGAGCCACCCACACTGATAATAGCATGATAGGTATTAAAGTTCAAAATTTCAATTTCCCTTGCATTATTCACTAAGTGCTGAAAAATAATTTTCCCTCACAATTGAGGACCCAGCCCACTATGTACTTACCAAGAACAGGCAAGGCAATCGCAATGATGGACATGTACAAAAGGGTTAGCCCACAGTATGGCAAAGCTTTGGTCGTCACAGAACCCAGGGGAAGTCAAGAAGCATTCATGGCGCTATCCCACCCAGAGCTCTGAATAAAAGAGTCTGTAGTGAGGGTTTCTTTCATTAGTGCTGTTCCCTTTGGTAAACTGGTTGGCCTGGAAAGAAAGCCTCATCTAAAGCTTGATACTAGATGTATAGAATTAATTTCTGGGTAATAGGCTTGTTCCTAAACCAAGAAGGGACATTTGACATAGTCAGCGAGTATTTCCGATTTTGCACAAGATGTTTGTAAAATAAACTTTTCTTTATGGAGCTATTAATTATCAAAATGGATCCAATCTTTAAGGAATTAATATTAAATGAAAATAAAATAGCAATATTAGTAATGATGTTGACAAATATATTTATAACCTGTAAAATTGCCAGAATGATTTAGAAATAATCTGAGTTACTAAACAACTGAGGTTATCATATAATTCAATGATGCTGTGAAGTTATAAATTGAAATAACTGGAGAGTTTCTGACTTTAAAAAGTCAATCCTTAACCAACTACTACTGAACAAAATGTAAATTAAACTAAGTTTAAGTCTAACTAAGTCTACAATCCTTATGAGAATTCTGAAAATAAAACTTTTTTAAATGAATTTTTTCTACTTAAGCCAAAATATCAAGATTAACATCAACAGGGTATAAGCCATTATAAGCCCTGTTGCTAGCATGTACGCTTGAAATGAGTTGATGAAAGTGGCCCTTTACATATGGGTCCTTCCTACATCAAACCTATCCCCCCAGTCTAATCGTAGGAAAAACACCAGAGAAACCCAAATTGAGGGGCATTCTACAAAGTACCTGATCAATACTCCTTAAAACATTCAGGTCATCCAAAACAAAAGAAGCCTGAGAAACTGTCATAGCCAAGATAAGCCCAAAGTACTCACAATGACCAAATAAAATATGCAATCCTTGAGGAGATCCCAGAGCAGATGGAAGGATATTAAGGGAAAAGTAAAGACAACTAAGTAAAGTATAGCAGTCAGTTAATAATATTGTGTCAATATTGATTCATTGGTTACTAGTGTACTAGAATAGTGTTAGAGGTTACCAATGGAGGAAACTGTGAGCAGGGTGTGTGTGGGAGCTCTTTGTACTATGCAACTTTTCTGTAAACTCATATTATTCCAAAATAAAATGCTAATTAAAAAACACCACAAATACAGTTGAAAAAAGGCTCTTCTGATATGATGTTTGCAGAGGAAGATGCCTTTTAGTTTATAAATTATTTCCATAATTCGTGACAGTTCTCACATCTGCTACTATAAAATTCATAGCAGCTTCTCTGCCTCTTGGGAAAAAATGCATTTAATTATCAGTGAAATTCAACTTCAGCTTGTTATGATGAATGATTTGAACCTGTCAGCTCTCCCCCAAAAAAACAAAAGAACTGAAATGAAATACAGTCTTATTCCTCTACCCCCTTCCTTCCACCTGCTTCATTTAATTGATGAAGGTTTGAGCTTTTATTAATCTTTTTGAGCTCTTCTGTAAGATGCAGAAAAAGCTAATATGATATCATTGTATCTAGCTAATGTGTGTGCTTTGTGAAATTGATACACCCTGCCAAGACATAAATTACTTAAGCTTTGATAAATGTGTTGAAATCAGGGAATGTTCAAACAGATAAAGCACAGCAATTCCTCTTTCTTCTCCTGTTTAAAACTCCATTTTGTGCTTGCAGTTAAATGTTTTGCATTATTATTGTAATATGGTGGGACAGAGACAGCAGTGATATTGAAATTAGCATGAAGAGCCCCAGCAAGTGCAAAAGTAAGCAGGGGGATACAGCCAAGTGTTTAGATAATGTCTATCTTGCCTTGAACAGAGAAGGTAGCCAACAGCTTCAAAACCACCTACAGTCTTCTCTCAGAATGTTGCATCACAGAAATTATCCATGCAGGAATGAGGGCACCTGCCAGACACTTTGTACTTTCAGCTCCCTTTGCTGACTCATTTGGTAGGTTGGAATCAAAGATCCACAAACACATTTTGTTGGCAAAGAGAATTCACCTGTGCTTGTGATCTGAGTGTGACTCAGAGACCAGTGGGACTGGAAACATGAGAAAGCATTTGATTGATGTTCTGGGGTTGAGAGGGTTGATTTCTACTTGGTCATTAATTTATCACACAGTGTGAAACAAGTTGCTCAATTAGCCATTAATTAGTTTTCTAGAGATTTGAAAATTCATGTAATCCTTTGGCTATGTGGGTTATAGCCAGTGGAAGGCAAAAGCCTGCCCATTGGACCATGGAAAAGACATCAATCATTGAGTTTCTTTTGCCAAGAATTGGGCTCCATCCATTCATTTGATTAGTCTTTACAACCAACCATCAAAGGAGATATAGATGAGAAAATTGGGGTTCTGGTCAGCATTCAAGTAAGGGATGATGGTGTCGTCAGGTACCACACTGCTTTTTCTATCGTGTCATGCTGTTTCCCAGTCAGGTATGATTGGGTAAATGGGGCAAGGTTGTGGTCACCAGCCCTCATCTTCCCCTATTAGCTCTTCTGAAGTTAACTATGAGCCTTGGAGACTTAGATCAAAGATCTAAGTCTAGATCATGCAGCCATTTAGCCTTGGAGAGGAAAGGGTGCCTTCTCTGCCATGACGTTATAAAGTGATGATTTATAACAAGAGTCTGGCTGAACAAGTTACACCAAAGGGAAAGGAAAGTGAGAGAGGGAGGCAGCTTTTTAAAGACCTCATGAAATATGTTTACTCTTTTAATTATACGCTTCTAGTGGTGTATCATTACCTGATAGCTTTTTGAGTTTGGACTTAGATTTGGAAATCAGCACTTGTGAAAACTGACCATGTATTTTAAAGTAACAAATAGATGAATTATACACAGCTTTCCTGAACTTGGCTAATGTTGTTGTTAAAGCAGGTTAAAAACATGATGGTCTAGGACAAAGCAAAAAAATTAAATATATAGATATACTTTTATACTTATAAACTTATAATATATAAACATACAGTGTATATACTTTTTATCTAAGGAATTGTCAGTGAGTGTTTTCCCTAATAGAGAGAAATGTTATAATCCTGTGCTACTAGCTCAATATTATTATTTTTTATATAGACCAACTTTAAAAATCAGTGGCTCCTTAAGCAGGTTTGGACTTGAAGAGTAGTATGTTAAAGAGAATTTTTTATAAACCAAATTTCATTTCAAGTTCTCATATGAAGAATTTTTTCTGAGTAATTAGAGTCTATAAAAAACAATCATAGTCAATTTATCTATTTGATAGGCTCTGTTAGCTTTTCTGTTTGGTTTCAAGCTCATATTTCTTAGGTAAGTCATATATATTTGGATAAAGTTCTATTACAACATAAATGACTTCCAGGAAAATCTACAGATCTTAAAAAAAAATTCAGTAAATGGTCACGCATTATTATTATTGAATAATCTCAAAACCATCACAACAGAAGTCCTAGAAATAAAAGGAGAATCTCTTAAGATACTGGGAGTTTGGGCTGGGGATATGGCGCAGTGGTAGCGTGCTCGCCTAGCACGCGGGAGGCACTGGGTTCGATCCTCAGCACCACATAAAAATAAAATAAAGATATTGTGTCCACCTCTAACTAAAAAATAAATATTTAAAAAAAAAAAGATACTGGAGGTTTATTGTGTCTTCCAAAATGCATCAAAATCAGCTGAGACTCTATGTGATTGCAAAAGTCTACTGAATGATGGACTCAGTGTTTATAGGTTTTCAATAACAGAAAGTAAGAAAATCAAGCAAAGCACTAAATCAAGAGAAATTATCCAGGCAGAAAAATATCAGGAAATTATATAATATGCAACAACACTGTGAGAAGAAGAAAGAAAAAAAAAAAACAGATACTGCTGTTGGTAGTAGCAATGAATGTTTCAACATGTGGTTGAAAAATATTTTTGGTGGAAATATGTATCAGTTCTGCTCATGAAGTATTAATTAGTACAGTGGTGTTTAAAAAATAAGAATTGAAGAGTTTAAAGACATGTTAAAAAGGGAACATGTCAGAAGGGGTTTGCCCTATGAAAAAGAGAAAGGAAAGCAGGAATGAGGGAGGAAGTTTGAAAGCTATACCAAATCAAGGAGTAGAAATAGGGAAGCAAATGCTGAGTGAATGGTAGGTGTTATCTGTCCGCATTTCCCAAGCAAGATAAATCTTTTTGAAGTTTTTTCTTTTTTATTGGTACCAGGGATTGAACAGGAGTACTCGATCACTAAGCCACACCCCGAACCCTATTTTGTGTTTTATTTAGAGACAGGGTCTCAACTGAGTTGCTTAGCGCCTGGCCGTTGCTGAGGCTGGCTTTGAACTCGCGATTCTCCTATCTCAGCCTCCCAAAGTGCTGGGATTACAGGCGTGCACCATCCAAGCAAGGAAAATCTTATTGGCAACAGGTGAAAAGTAGATGACAGACTCTGGGCAAAAAGAATCATGATCACAGAGCAAAGAAATTGGACCTTGATCAGCAAGGGGCTTCTTGTCTTTGCATGTGACTTTAGAGCTCTCTGGAGCGAGGCCAGGACATGTTGCTTAGATCAGTCTGCATCAGTTCTCAGGAAGCTCAAGTCAGAATTGAAGCCAGAGTACTGAACTCTATGGGCTGCTATCAGTCGATCTACATACTTCATAATTAAGAGGGCTCAGCATCAGAAAGCTATAGTTAATAGTATCAGACATATATGTCATCCTTACAACACTAGGAAAAACAAAGAAGTAATCAATTCAGATGTATAAACCCCCTAAGAGGTCACATGGGTTCTTAAAAATGTCAGCATATGCATCATATCAATTTGCCTTTCTGCCAACATCAGTAATTTTAATGAAAAGAATTTTTTAAAACTCTAGAAATTGGGAAGAAAAGCCTTTGAAAATTTAATCAAAGAGAAAAATATATATGCAACATCCCTATACCACTACCATCAAATGAAAAAATAAATCCCATAATTCCACCCATATATGTTGAGTCCTTGGATTCCTCCCCTAAAGTAATCCGAGGAACAGGTATAAGTGAAAACACTTTCACAAGGTTCTGTTAGAATTCAAATCTCTAAGATTTTATGAACATACAAAAGAGGACCTCGTGTTATCAAACTACACCATATAGCTGAGTGCAATATTTATAATCTAGGTTGTGTCTTTTTATTTTTTTCAAAATTGTATTGAAAGCAATAATTTCTGGAATAATTTGAGACCAGTTCTACCAAGTGCTTTGCCAAGTTTGAAAGGACTGAAGCAACGGTACATAAACACAGCCTCTCTTCTCTCCTCATCCTTTTCATCATGCTGACAGTTTTCCGTAGAATCATCACAGGAGTGGTTTGTGCCATTAGAGATAAGAGGCTATCTGTGTTTCCACTAGAAACCTCTATTTTCCAGACTTCATAACTCATCCATAAATATTCAATCCAGTCAACAGTTTCATATGTAATGATTCGCTCTGCAGAAATCCATATTGACTCAACTAAATGATTTTTAGAAATCATAGGGACCCTGGTATTACAAAAAGAATAAAAAGGAAAATCAAATGCAAATAAAGTGCTATATTTCAGTAGCTACAATTTGAACTAAAATGCTGTAGAACCAGTAAAACACATGTGCATGACGCTTTCCTAGCAATCTGTCTTTTGATTATAATATTGTTGTAATAAAATTTATTCATCATAAGTCTATTAATTTATACTTTCAACATTAATTTCTGTTTCTATTAAGACAACTAAATGTGTAATTACATTTTTTTAACTAAAACTTCAATAAAACTTCTTAACACTAATCACATGCCTTTTTGGTAAAGTTTGAGCTGGAATTATATTAAAAGCTATAAAATTGTATGTCTTAAGCCTTTGAATAAAATAATATACTTAGTATTTTCAAATATGTTTACTAGACTTATAAATATATTATATTCAACTGCTTTATAGCTCCTTGGTAGAAATTTCCAGCACCTAAAATTGTCTTCCAACAGAAAAGACCTTACAAATTTAACAGTTTTTATCAAATGAGGGACCAAAACCTGATACATTTCACAATCTGGAAAAGAAAATTGTGAAGATGAGGAAATAGAAAGTAAAAACACATCAACTCATCAAAATGAAACGCTCTCTTCTTAATCTTACCATTTTAATTTTTATATTCACAGTTGGAATTAAATGCTCATCTCATAATACTGTTGAGCCCAGCTGTGTATGTGAATGCTATTTAGCAAGATTCCAAATAATATTGAAACTCTTGTGCTTTGCCTTCAGTCTGCATGCATGCTCAAAGCCTACCTGAAGTTTATTTCTCTTTCCTCTTTTCCCACAGCTATTTTGTGATGGTAAAAAGGCAGTGCATGCCACAGAAGGTCTGGATTGGGAAGACAAAGATGCCCCAGGGACATTGGTTGGAAACGTGATGCACTCAAGGATCATCAGTCCTCTGCGCCTGTTTGTTAAACAATCTCCAGTGCCGAAGCCAGGTCCCATGGCGTATGCAGACAGCATGGAAAACTTTTGGGATTGGCTGGCCAACATCACAGAAGTTCAGGAGCCATTAGCAAGAACTAAGCGGCGGCCAATAGTGAAAACAGGAAAATTTAAGAAAATGTTTGGATGGGGTGACTTTCATTCCAACATTAAAACTGTCAAACTCAACCTCCTCATCACAGGGAAAATTGTCGACCATGGAAATGGAACCTTCAGTGTTTATTTTCGACATAATTCAACAGGCCTGGGCAATGTTTCAGTGAGCTTGGTACCTCCTTCCAAAGTGGTGGAATTTGAAGTTTCCCCCCAGTCTACCTTAGAGACCAAGGAATCCAAATCTTTCAATTGTCGCATTGAGTATGAAAAAACAGACCGGGCGAAGAAGACTGCCCTGTGCAACTTTGACCCATCCAAGATTTGCTACCAGGAGCAGACTCAGAGCCATGTGTCTTGGCTATGTTCCAAGCCCTTCAAAGTCATCTGCATTTACATTGCCTTTTACAGTGTTGATTATAAACTTGTGCAGAAGGTCTGTCCTGACTACAATTATCATAGTGAGACCCCATACTTATCTTCTGGCTGAATCTGTCTACGTTGATGGAAATGAGAGACCCATGTATATTTAATTAGAATGAACAAGAAACAAACCCAGCTTTTCATGGTACAGGATCCCTTTTGTTTCTGTCAGTGAACCATAGTTTCCTAAAACATTTTCAAATTAAAAAAAAAAAAAAGAAGCAGCGTACCAATGTGAAATGTGTTTGTTTCTATCATAAGTACCTTTATCTAAAGAGTCAAACTATTTATGAAAACCATCACTTTCATGTAAGATGGTTAAGTTCTAGAAATATTGTTTCTGTGAAAGCAGCATCAACGGTAGCCATGTGGGAAAAGAAGGAAGCGAATTACGCGTGTAATAGACATTGCTCTTGAAATGAGCCTGCCTTTGAAATATGTTTTGTAAAGTTACCTCAAATTCGGTAAAGATTTAGTCAAATACCTGAAAAGATCATATTTGATAGATGAATTGTTTCTGACATTGAATGCTTTTTTTTTTTAATTGCTCTCTCTTTCCCCAAATCGCTGCCAGTATTGATATCAGAGATGAAGGGGTAAAATTTGTTTCAAAGCCTGTGTGTGAAGTTAGGTGCCACAGTGGGGCAACCTGAACAGGAGTTCAGTGGAATGTGATTCAAGCACCTAGCCTGGTGTTGGTCACCACCTTTATGATTCCCACCTGAGTAGTGATACTGGCATACTGGAGAGCAAATTGGGCATGTCCATTCAACAATATTGAAGGCCATGTTGTTTGTAGAGTCTTTTACTAATTTTAATGCTGTGAGATTAGCAGAAGTGACATAAAACTGTATTCATCCTAGAGCTTAGGCCCTCATTCTATTCATTTAATAGTGTGATTTTTTTTATCTACATATGTAGAAGTACTCTGAAATGGAACAAAAATAGTTGATCCCTAGACTGGAATGTGAAAAATAAAAATGAAAGCTGAGGGAAGGAATTCCAGGACTGTGGGTTCATAATTTCTAGATTCTAAGATTAAGCTCTCCTTGTATTTAGTTAATTATTAGAAAGAAGGATGAAACTCTATGTGGTAATAATGAGTTATATTTGAACATTTATAATTATTAAGTGCTGATATCCAAGATATCTGGATCACTTGGCTTTTGAAATTACTTCCAAATTAATGTCACTTCACAACTGATGTCCTTCTCGAATTCCCTAAGGGGCCAGTGGCAACCTGTATGGTAGAACTGGATGATCGCTGAATTAGCACAGAAAGAGGATCTGCTTGGCCAGGAAAGAGACTTCTAGAACTTGGGCTTGTGGAATGGTTTGCTATTTATAAAAAATGTCAACATCTTTCCCCCTTCTTATCTGTAAAATATCAATTAAAGCAAAACAGTCAATTGTGGACTAAAGGAAAATAAATCCTAACCAACGAAAATGTCCTTACCACACTGTTCAGAAAGCCAACAACTCTGTTTTCTATTTTTACATCTCCATTCTCTTCCTGTGTGATATCTGCACAGTGTTCGATTTTGTCTTTTGTAAAAATTGTACTAGGCTTAGTGTGTGATAGTACAGGCTTGAAGTTTTTGCTCTGAGTCCATCAGGTGCTTTTGTAATTTTGTGGTCGGTAAGTAATATTTTGAGGCATCTTTTTATTTTCATGTAGAAACAAGAGTAGAATACTATTTATTGTAAAATACATGAGAACCATATATGTATATATGCTTAGAATTTTCTGTGTACAGAGAAAGTGTGTGTACACATTTCTATGTAAATAAAAAGAATTTGCTAGATCTGTCACATGATTTCAGGGTGGTTATATTTTAAAGAGTCTTTGTTCTTATTTCTAGTCTTCTTGAGAATTTATTCTGTGTGTGTGTGTAGTATTAGTTGAACATTTACATTTTCCTAATGTACATACTAAATAGGGCATCTTGGCTATAGAGATTATATTATAGAGTAAAAGGATAATTTACATAGAGCATATGGTACAGAGCCTGACAGCTAGTAAGAAACTATAAATGTGATTGTAATTACTACAACATCAAATGATATTTAAAGCTATTTGATGTTCCAGAGTTGAGAGATACAAACATTATTTCCATGCAAAGGAAAAATACCTCTGTAAATTGATTTATATAATCTGTGGATTTTAGTTGGGTTTATGAAATTTTTTTTAAAGTTTCCCACAGGCATATTTTTAAATTGGAGTAGAACATATGCCACATGTATTTCTAAGTCATAATTTTATTTCCAAGCCTACGTAATTGTCAGTGATGGCACTTGGCGCAGTATAAATCAGACCCTATTTAAACATGCAAATGCACACATTTCTACAAAGCCAGTCTTGCCTTTTAGTACTGCAGATGAGGAAAAGGACACTTGTATAAGCTAATTTTGCACCCAGTCATAAATTTTTCAAAAATTAAGAAACAACTTTTTAGAATTTAAAG
The DNA here is from genome assembly GCA_028644305.1 of Xerus rutilus. Lineage (NCBI taxonomy): Eukaryota > Metazoa > Chordata > Mammalia > Rodentia > Sciuridae > Xerus > Xerus rutilus. The sequence continues at coordinate 78,091,977 of CM053402.1, read as the reverse complement.
TTAAACTAATAAGCATATAGAAACTAAATAAATAAATGTGATCAGTTTAGTGTCAACAAAGAGAAGTGTAATATTTTAAAGAGTGCACCTTACAATGCACAATCCCCTCATTTGAATGAAAGTTATACCCAAGTTCCCATGAAGATAAAGGATGCACCCAGTAGTGAGTGGCAGACCTGGCTGAAGTGTATTTCTCTTGACTTCTAGTCCCAGGTCTTGTGCTCCATCAGAAAGACAAATTGAAGCAGGTATTGCAGATAACAAAAATAATTACAATGAGTTTGTAACAATACGTTACCCCAAAACTAAACAAAAATGATTTGAAATGGTCTCCCTCTAAAATCTCCATGATTGCAATTTCCCTAAGAATAAAACATTTTTACAAACTACAACTATAAAAGAGTAAAGCAGAGAGAGAGCCATTAAGGCAGGTGCAGTAGTGCATGCCTTGTAATCCTGATGACTCCAGGGGCTGAAGCAGGAGGATGGCAAGTTAGAGGCCAGACTCAGCAATTTAGCAAGGCTCTGTCTTAAAGGAAAGGGAGGTAGGCATGTAGCTCAGTGGTTAAAGTTCCCCTAGGTTCAATCTCCAATTCAAATAAGAAAAAACTAAAAATTAAAAGATAGAATCATTATATCCAAAGATCAAAGTCCTGGAATATTTTAGTTATTTCTGGCTAAGAATTAATAGCAGAGTTTGGCAGAGTTTTCAGATGTTATAGCACCTGAGAACATATTTTTATGGAAATTGGTAAGTTATATGAAATATATTGATTGCCTAAAGATCTGATTTTGCCTCATAAAGAATATTAAATTACCCCACCTGTAAAATAGAGGATAGAGTTATATATTTTTACTTGCAATAAAACTATAGTTAACCCAAAGTTAATCAGAACTTTTAATGAATGGAAACAATATGACCCAATGTAAAGGACAAATCACAGGAAAACAAGCTCCTAGTAGAGATATTTTTCTTTTATTTATTTTCTATTTTTGTCTTCAGAAAAGTCTTCTAGAAGATATTCAAGAATCATTTCATATTCACCTCAATTTTCTACTCCATAGTGAGGTCTGGAACTCTGGGAACACCTCCTATTCTGTTTTGCTTTAATCTCCCCTTAATTCAACTCAACTTCCTCCACAAAGAGTATGTAATCTATTCTCTAAAAGAATGTGTCCTCCACAGCACCTGGCAAAGTGTCTGGTTTGTAATAGTGTACAAAGATTCTCCAGAGAGACAGAACCAATAAGATATGTATGGACATATGATATTTATTATTTGAATTAGCTCACACAGTTATGGAGGCCAAGAAGTCCCACGATGTGTCACCTGCAAGCTGGAAAGCTAGATTCAGTTCAAGGTCAAAGGTGTAACAACTAGGAGCCCTCATGTTCAAGGACAGGAAACATGAATGTCTTCGCTCAGAAAACAAGAGAGAAAATTTGTGCTTCCTCCACTTTTATATTCTATCCCATCCCTAAATGCATTGTGTAATACCCACCACATTGGTTAGGGTGGATTCTTACTCAGTCTACTGATTCCAATGCTAATTGCTTTCTGAAACACCCTCAAAGAAACACCCAGAAATAATGTTTTTCCAGCTAAACATCAGAGTATTCCCTGATCCAGTCTTGTTGACAGATGAAACTAACCATCACAAGTAAATACTTGATCAGCTTCTGTTACTTGTTATTTTCTTAATTTCCAGTGTAATAAAATAATTATTCAAAAACCATTCTTTTCACACAGGTGAGAGGTATCTTGTACCATTTCCAACACAAAAAAACCTTGCTCCAGCTGAACACAATATCCACTGAATATTAGCTCCCAGAACCACAGACTAAAAGTTAGATACAATTTTAGAACTCATCTAGAATAAGTTTTGCTTTATCAGCTAAAGTAATGGAAACCTAATGGGGATTAATAGCCTGGTTATTCTTACTGTTTTTCTGGCCTAGATAAAGCCATTCTTTCTCTTCTTCATTCTTCTAAATCATTGGTGTTTTTCATCTTTGATAGAGACTCCCAGATGTCTACCACAATATGTTCTATTTTTCCCATTACAATGAAAAGGTCAAGTGTATGGCTGACCAACTAGACTGCATGGCCTTGCCTCTCACATAGATGCCTTGGTGTTGAGCTGCAATGAGAGCCAGGGAGGCACACTTCCAAGAGTGGGCCACATACAAGCACACTCATGCTCTTCTGTGCTATTTCTGGCACCCATTTGAAAGAGGCAAAGTAACTGCTAACCTAACTGTTTTTCTTATCATGGAAGAGAATTACAACATCCCAAAAATCCACCCTGGGCTCCTATATGAGGAATGAACACACATTTCTACTTTAAGCCATAAAATGTTAGGATGAATTTGTTACTGCAGCTTCCTATGACATAACTAATACAAACATTGCATAAAATATACTTGTATGGGGCTGTGACCCAGGAAACAGATTTGGGGTTCAGCAGATGGAAGAAGATGCGAGGCATGGTGGGAATATTGGCTATTCTTTATACAGAGGTGGCCATAGCCATTAGCCAGCCCCCAGCTTCAACTTCAGCCCCCAGCCAGTTCCATTTTAGCACTACCCTTTGCCCATAGCCTTAGGCCCTTTTTATATGCAGTCCAAACAAAGAAGGCACACTGCCAACAGGTTACATAAAGGAGTGGGGGCACATGTTCACAAGTTAATGTTTATGACCTCGAGTCTGTAGGCTGAATCACAGTATTTCTGGTCTTGACTAACCATAACATAGTTCCTAGCCCTGGCTACACACTAAAAACATAACAGAGCCAGCCAGAAATCTTGGTGAGGGAGCCTAACTGCAGGCGGGGCTGCTCCAACAATCCTCTATGTACCCTAACTCACTGTGATCTTTGTCATTTTGAAATAGTGCACCCCACAGTAATCATAATCCCACTCCAATCACTTTATTGAAGAACCATACATATCTACTTTGTTCCACCAATATGTTAGATACTTTACAAATAAGCACAGATTATAGAGTTGGTCCAACCTGGATATATGTCTTGAATCTGCCATTTAATAACAGCATGACCTTAAGCCAGCTGCTCAACCTCTCTGAACATCAGTTCTCATCTGCAAAATGAATTTATAACACCTGCCTCAGAGTTCTGGAGCAAAAAGAAATGGTAACAAATTTCAAGTACAATGCTCTTTTTTACTATATTTTTGCTACCAATACTTTCATGCAGTGTAGACGCACTAAGTCTAGTGTAGACAATCAGACTTCTTTTTTATTTTAAAATCTTTCCTTCAAAAATTGTCTGGTATATCAGTCAGTGAAAACATCTTCATTCCTAGGCTCAATACCTTATCTATATACAGGTAGACAAGTAATTGGATTTCTCAGGTGTCTTCAGAGTGATAGCTATTTAAGATGCTTTCTATCTGTATGTAGGAAAAATGCAAACAAAATTGATTCAAAAACCATGACACAGCATATTATAAAACTCAAATTTCCTTTAGGTAGAAAATAACTATTGCACTACAAAAACAGTAAACAAAAATAAACTAATTTTACTTAGTTAATAAAAACTGTTTAACAGAATAATAGTATCCAAAGAAAACCTATGGCTGAAGCTATGTATAGAGGGTAACTAGTTTTACCCTTTCTTGTTAATTTTACTTCAGCAAAATCAAAGTAGTGATGTTGCTAGATCGCAGCAGCTACTTTATGTAGTGTGAACTTGCACATTGTGCTGTCTCTGCAGCACTGAGGAGAACTTAGAAGTCTTCTCTGAGACTATAGAGTTAGAACTAACAACAAGTTTATCTTGAACATTACATTTATGGTTTCTTGGCTATGATGTTTTCCAATATGTAGATAAGAGAGATAGTGAAGTTTTCCTGCTAAAAGAGAAAGAGGGAAGCATTCTAAAAGGACCACAGATGAGAAAAGGTGAGTCCTTAATGGATTCAACTCTCTCCCTCTGGTTCGTTCTTTTTTTTTTTTTTTTTTTTTTATACTTTATTTTTTTTCCTCAAAAGTTGCATTTTAATACATGTTATCAAACATAACAGAAAAAAAAAAAATTTTCAGAAGCTGTACACACTATTCACTGAAAACATTTGTTGAGGCAAATAGAAAAAACTATTGTTACAATCATAATTTTTCTAACTTTGCACAAAATTATAAGCAGATTACATTCTTCATATTAAACATCTTTATATGCACTTTCAATGAACAGTATATATATATATATATATTTTTTTTTATCAACCATCTTTACTATACCCATTCCCCTTTCCTGCCCCCCACCTTCCCCATGTCGCGTCCAGTGTTTCTCTGTTTCTCTTATGTTTCCCATTCCCACCTCCCTTATTCATCAGCATCCATTGACACAACTCTCTGGTTCGTTCTTAAGGGCTGGCTGCAATCTTTGCCTTTGGATTCCACAAGGCAGCTGCATGCATCATTGTGATAGACGAGGCTTTTTTAGCAGTAGACAAAGTCAGAGTCCTAGCAGTAGACAAAGGTCACCCAGATGGTCTGAGAATCCTACTGGAAGAAATCTATCCTCATTTGCTTGACCTCAGGTTTTATTATGTTGCATGTTTTGGCCACTTGGATGTGATTAGACTTGAACTTTGCCTTATTATCCAAGGAGAAGTTTTATGTATAGTTGTGAGGTTTGGGTTGGTATTATGGTTTAGATATGAGATCTCCCCCAAAAGCTATGTGTGAGACAATGCAAGAAAGTTTAAAGGTGAAATGATTGAGTTATGAGAACCTTAACCTAATTAGTGCATTAATCCCCACATAGGGATTAATCAGGTGGTAATTATATGCAGGTAGGGTGTGGCTGGAGGAGGAGGGTCACTGAGGCATGCCTTTGGTTTTTATATTTTCTACCTGGTAAGCAGAGTCTCTCTGCTTCCTAGTGCCATGTCCTCAGCTCTTTCTTCCACCACACACTTCTGCCATTCTGTTCAGCCTCACCTCGAGCCCCAAGTAATGGACTCAGCCATCTATGGACAGAGACCTCTGAAACTATGAGCCCCCCAAATAAACTTTCTCTCTTAAAATTGTTCTTTTCAGGTCTTTCGGCACAGCAGAGAAAAAGCTTACTAAAACAGATGACTTTCTCTTGAGTGTCTCTCCTCAATCATGAGAACATTATCTCTTCATCCTGGGATTCAGAATGAGAAGACACTTGGAACCTGAGCTACAGAAAATCCATAGCCCTCATATTTCATACAAATGTTTTGTAAGCCACTAGCCACTAGCTAAAACGGCATAGAATGGACAGAGTAGAAGGAGAAATGTTGAATAACACAAAAATGGTTCAGATAGGTTTATGTCACATGAAACCAACCACAAGTCCTAAAACAAAGGATAAATTTGACTTACATGAAGAATTAGCAATAGAAACATAATGTTTCGAGAAGAATCTCTTAATGAATCAGCCAGAAAGACACAGTATGTTACTGGTGGGCCATAATCTTCTTTACTGAGGAAAAAAATATTAATGGGAACAGGAATCATACTTTTCTAAGCAGGATCCATGATACCTCACATGCTCCCACGTATTTTAAATGTTACACTAAGTACTTGCTCAGGATAATGATGATAGATTTACTTCTCATTCAGCACCAATTTGGATAGTTGCATTCATTATAAAATGTAGGAGAAAAAAAACAAACAGCTTTGTACTCTAGTTCCCAAAGATCTTAGGTAAAGAAAGCGTGTCATTGCTAAGGACAATACTGAGTTGTTGGATTCTACAAAGTGATTTATTCTGCTATGTCACAGGAAAATAAATGCTCCTTCCAACTGACTGAGACTCTTTTCATTTGTCAACTATTGATCCCCTCCCACAGCCTCTCTTCTTAGCTCCATGATTCTTTAGAGGTTAAACCAATGAAGCCTAGTCCCATTTATTTCTTCCTACTTTATGCTGTGGTATCACCATCGATAACATCAGAGCAGCCAGCCACTCATCTTCAGTTAGTGGCAAAGTGGCAGATACTGGCTAGAGGGAAGCTTTTAGAAGTTGTCTAGGCATTTCCTTTCAGGGCTCAATAATATAAATTAAACCTCTAAAGCATCTAGGGAATGTTTATTTTTAAAAATTATTTCCTTTAAATTTGATGTGCGGTTACACCAGCAGTGCCCCTTTGTTTGGCCTCATAAACAGAGAGCCAGAAGGAAAGTCCTATCAGCCATCAGCATGTCGAATGTTCACTAGGAGATAGGCAGCTTACAAATGGGAAAGTGAAAGAAATGGGCCGAGTTGAAGGTCAAAGAAAAATCTGCATTGCACCTAAAGGCCGTGCTCTTGATAATTTATTTCTAGGATCCACCACTGATGTTCCCCTTTACTTTCAGCTTTTCAAATCCTACGGAAGAACATTTTGCTCCCTGAATATTTGTGCCTTTTGATTCTAATTCACAAATAACTACTTCTAATTTCCAAGCTATTTTTCAGAGGCACTCATCTCATCTTTAAGTCTTCCCCCATTAAATTGACATGTTTCTGAATACTCCACAAACACTTCCAGTACCCAGACCCTATCCTATACTGTGGCCTTCAGTCCAAAGGAAAGCAGATGTGTCTGTGTAAATAATTATTGCCTCCTTTAGGATGATGAGTGATTTTGTCATTGGAGGGATGTCATCACTAGAATTGTACTTCTTAGACAGGAAGCTATACCCTCCTGGTTTTGGGGATTTTTTTTTCAAGTTCCCTCTTAGCTTCTTTTATAGTCTAAAAAAATATTAATTGTAGGCTATGTGCTCTCATTGATGCTTCATCAATACTATTCAAGGATAACAGTAAATCCATCTCTCTATTTACTTATTCTCCATTTTATCCAAGGAAGTATTTAAATTTTTTTGTAAAAATATACTTGGATCTATGTGAGTACTAAGTGCTAAGAATGAGGGTGGCAACGTCTTCTGTGAGTACAGGAGGGGAAACAGTGAATATGCCATTCTGGTTTGTCAAGTGTAAAAAATGAAACCAAGTATTTAAGAAAAATGTAAGTGAATAATAATATACTAGAAGAGGTCTTCCCAAATACTGCACTAAGGCAGAAGCCATAAAAAAAAAAGACTGATAAATTTGATAACTGAAATTTTTAAATATCAAAACAGACCACACATACACACACAAAAACAGCAATGAGACACTAGAAAATATTTGGAGACACTCATTAATTAAAACATTTTTGCTCTTTACATTCAAATACCCCTTTTAGGTCAATAACAAGTAGTGGTCTCCACAACTAAATACAGATAATTAACATTATATGAGCTGCACCTAATAGCAAAACCAACTTAAATGACAAACAAATAAAGGTTTTATTTATTTTTCATGCAAAACAAATACAGCTGGGCATGGTGGTGCACAACTGTAGTCCCAGATACTCAGAAGGCTGAGGCAGGAGGATCCCAAGTTTGAGGACAGCCTCAGCAAATGAGCAAGACCTTGGGTCAAAATAAAAAATTCTCAGTCAGCCGGGCGCGGTGGCTCAAGCCTGTAATCCCAGCACTTAGGGAGGCTGAGACAGGAGAATTGCGAGTTCAAAGCCAGCCTCAGCAACAGCGAGGTGCTAAGCAACTCAGTGAGACCCTGTCTCTACATAAAACACAAAAAATAAGGCTGGGGATGTGGCTCAGTGGTCGAGTGCCCCTGAGTTCAATCTCCAGTACCAAAAAAAAAATTCTCAGCCGGGCATGGTGGCTCACACTTGTAATCCCAGCACTTTGGGAGGCTGAGACAGGAGAATCCCGAGTTCAAAGCCAGCCTCAACAATGGCGAGGTGCTAAGCAACTCAGTGAGACCCTGTCTCTACATAAAACACAAAATAGGGCTGGGGATGTGGCTCAGTGGTCGAGTGCCCCTGAGTTCAACCCCCGGTACCAAAAAAAAAAAAAAAAATTCTCAAAAATGTTTGCGGATGTAACTCAGTAGTAAAGTGGCCCTGAGTTTAATCCTCAGTATCTCTGCCCCTCACTTCACACAGACACACAGATGCACACACGTATGCACATAGATACATACATACACACATTCATACACAGGCCAGCATTTTGGGGACCCAGCTTCTCTGGCTGTGCCATCCTAAGCAGGTGGCTTTGACAAGTCCTGAGCGGTGCAGTTATATACAGGCAGAAGGAAGAGGAGAGAGAGACCGAGCTCCGTCACTGATACAGTTGGCATATCTGCCCCATTTGAAGGGCTTTCCCCAAAGTTCCCACTTGCAACTCTTACTTCCTTCTCATTAGGCAGGACTTTGACATATAGTCAACCTACCTGCAAGATAAGATGAGAAATATCATTGTCATCATTGTCATTTACTTTGGCAGATGACAGCCCTGAATCAAGTTGAAGTTTTCTTCACCAGAAAAGAAGGGGAGAATGAATATTGTAGAAGCAAGTTCTGGTGTTTGAATAAGCATGAGCCTGCCAGTTGAAAGAAGGAAGAAAGAGAGAGAAGCAGAAAGGAGTGCAAAGATAAATAGCTAATAAATGTGAAAACAATTTTTGTCCTCACCATTAATCAAATTAATGCAAATAAAGATTTTGTTTTCACCTAATAAGTTGGAAATTTTAAAAAACTTAAAACAAATTGAAAGGTATGGAGATGTACTAGTTCATTACTGTTGCCAATTACAATACTGTAGACTAGATGAGTTATAAAGAAAAGAGGCTTATGCTGGGCATAGTGGCACATGCCTGTAATCTCAGCAATTCTGGAGACTGAGGGAGGAGGATCACAAATTCTAGGCCAGCCTCTGCAATTTAGGGAGAGCCTATCTCAAAAATAAAGGGAAAGGCTGGGGATATAACTCAGTGGTAAAGCACTTGTGGGTTCAATCCCAATACTGGAAAAAAAGAAAGAAGCTTATGTGGGCTCACAGTTTGGAGGTTCAGTGTTGAAGGGTCACATCTGATGATGGCCTTCTTGCTGGCAGAGTCCCAAGGTGGTGCAGAGCATCACATGGCAAGAGACAGGGAGCATGCATGTATACATGAGTCTTGTCTTTCCTCTCCCTCTTCTTATAAAGACACTAGAATTCAGTCATTGGGGACCCACTCTAATGACTTTATCTAATCCTAGTCATCTCCCTAAGGCCTCACTTCCAAACACTGTAGTCAAATTAAGTTTCCACCTCACCATGCAGATTAAATTTCAACACATAAATTGCTTTTCTCAAAGACGATTTGGCAATAGTATTAAAATAGTTTTTAGGCTTTACTTATTATTCGACCCTGCTATTGCACATGAAAGAGCTGGAAATATATGAATGTAAATTTTAAGTAAAAAGGATTTTCACTAGGATATCAATATGTACATGGAATATTGATATATGCAATAGAATGTTGACAATCATATAAGATGATGATGAAAAAGAAAATCATGTTGGGACAAATCCACCAAGGTCAAGTGACTAACCCAATAAAGGTTATTTTTAATTAATTCTAACACATAGTATAGTGAATTTTGGCCTCTCAGCTTTTTTGTTGTGTTTTGTTGTTGTTGTTTGTTTCTTTGGAGTAAAGGCAATTGAACCCTGGACATATTACATGCTAAGCAAGTGCTCTACCACTGAGCTACATCCCCCATCCATTTTTTGTTTGTTTGTTTTTGTTGTTATTTTGTTTGTTTTTTGAGACAAAGCCTCTCTTAGTTGCTAAGGGCCTCACTTAATTGCTGAGGTGGAATTTGAACTTGTGATCTTCCTGCTTCAGCCTCCCATGTAGCTCAGGTTCTCAACATTTTCTTGCACAGTTGCAATAGTTTAAACCTGAAAATCATTCTAAGATTGAGGAAACCAAACAGCTGCCTTTCCCCCAAATGAAATCCCAATAAAGTACCTATTAATTGTCTAGGTTTCAGCAAGACTATTTCTGATGTATATTTTACAAAACAAACTATCCAAAATGTATGTCAAGGAGAAAAAATGTTATTTTACAATAAAGCATTCTTAGTCATTGAGGACATTTACCAAAAATAACTTTAGTTTAAAAAAAATAAACTGTGTGCACTTTCTTTCTGGCAAAAATCAGGAAGGAATTGTTTGTTCAGGTCTTTTCTAATTCAATATAATACAACCCTATCTGCTGCAAATAAAAGAATGGTTATCTTTCTGTTCACAGTTATGACAGGTGGAGGCAGATCAGGTAAAATGCAATTAATTCACTCACAAATAATATAAGTATGTAAGAAACAAGTGAAGGAGGAAACATTTCAGCACACCTCCTGGTGTCACCCAACTAGAATTTTCTTAACTATTTCATCCTCATACTTTCCCTAACTGATTCTCATACAGATCCTTTCTAAGTAACAATACAAAGATTTCCATGTTGAGTGTTTACCTCAGTCCAAAACAGATCAATAAAACTACAGATAATTAAGTATTATTTTACTTGATTTTTTTAATAAGATGGTAATGAATATGACATGGTAAAATCACTGGCTGGACCATGTACTATTTAATATTTCCTGCCTTGAGATATGTACAACATTAGTTACAAGATACCTATGGCCAAGGTACAATGTGATGCAATGATAAATAAATGGTATATAATTTTATGAGCTAAGGGCTGCCCTTTTAACTAGACTATCAGCTCCCTCAGACCACACGTCTTTTGTGCATTGTCTTTCCCTAACATTTGGCAAAATGCCTGACCCTCATATGATCAATAACATATGTTTAATTCAGTTGAGGACCAGAGTAAAAGCTGGGTGCAGTGGCACATGCCTGTAATATCAGCAGCTCTGGAGGCTGAGGCAAGAGGATCGCAAGTTCAAAGACAGCCCCAGCAATTTAACGAGGCCCTGTTTTAAAACAAAAAAATAAAAGGGGCTGGAGATGTGGTTCAATGGTTAAGTGCCCTTAAGTTCAATCCTTGCTACCCTCCCCGCCAAAAATACCAGAGATACTATCTTTTGGGTATATTCATTCCTGGTCATAATTATAGAATTAATAAAAGTGCATCTGTCAAAATGATTGTTTAAAAGCCGAGATGATGTATTGTATATTATTCCAGCAGGAAACAGAAAATGCTCTGAAGAGGTATTTTGAGGCAAATTTAATGAAGGGATTACTTACAGAGATGTGGCAGGAGTAGGTAGCTAGCAAGGGATGTTGAGGCACCAGTAAAGGCATCAGCAAGAAGCCACTGCTACTCCCAGGCTGAGAGGGAAAAGAAGGGATCAGTATTATGAAGGTCCAGTGAGTTGAGACTATGGAAGATGGCATACACAAGAGTGTTCTAGCCACAAAGGGTTTCAACACACATCTACACCACCAGAACCTTTGCTTGGAGCAAGAAGGATATATATCCTTGGCTTCCTCTCCTCCCACCCTCCAGTCTGCTGGTGGTGTCTCCCACTTATCAACCCAACCATAAGCCAAAGTGCAATGGAGACCACAAGGTGCAGTATGTAGAGGTCGAATTCTGATGGCACAAAATGGGGCAAAGAAGAGCTGATACTGTCCTGATTGTGGGGAGGTAACAGCAAATAGAGACTAACCAGCACAGGAAGAAAATAGTCGCCCTGGAGGAGGTTATTCAGGGTTGAGGGGTCATTAGTGGGATCCAGCCAGAAGGAAAGAAGAGATAACCTCGATTTGTAGATATGGGAGAAAGAAGCCAATTAGTTGTCAGCTGGAATAAGTCTTTCTAAATATCACTCGTGGACCAGGTCTTTGCTAACCATCTTACTTTTCCCTTAATAAAACTGCCACACTCAGCTTCTTCATGTTTTACTCTAATTTTTCAAAAGAAGTTTATAATATGCTTTGAATTTTTCAAAACCCTCTGTGACTATTTTTAATAAGCTATAATTTGTTCTTGTTTTGAATTTGTTTGTTATTAATTTTGCTGTAACTAGGACTTTTGCAGAGAATATGGCAACAGGTAATTGGGAGACATTTTTTATACAGGTAAAACCAGTTTGTTTTCAAAATTCTATTCCATTAAAAGAAAAGAAGCCTCTGCCTTTAGGTGTCCAAAGAAATATTATATAGTCTTTAGTTCTGAAAGCCTTTGAGTTCTTCACATTCAGCAGTATATTAACACAGCTCTGTCTAGGGCTAAAACAAAAGGACTTCTCTCCTGATCTCCAGGCCCACAAATCCCCCTGTCTCCATGCAGATGCTTAGTAGGTACCTCAATCCTAACCAGTCCAAACTCAAACTCCTCATCCTCCACCTAAAGTTTGCTTATAGGCTTCCATTATCTTTCCCATTACCAGCCCCAAATCCTGGGGGTCATGCTTGACTGCTCTTGTCCTCGCACCTCATATCCAATCCCAGTGCAAGTCCAACTGGAGCTGCCACGTCACCAAAGCACATAACCTCTGGCCCGGATTCTACCTAATGACCAACCTCCTCCTTCTATTCAGGCCTCTTAGTCTATTCATAAGCAACAGGCAGAGTGATTCTTTAAACCATGTCAGATCACATTCATTCTCTGCTCACAATCTTCCAAGACTACGTTCTCTTTCAGAAACAAAGTTAAAGTGCCTACAACTGTCCTTCATCGTCTGATCCCTCCTACTCTCAGGCCTTGGTTCCTTCTACTTGTTCTGCCAACTCCACAGGCATGTTCTGCCTTACTGCGTTCGCCCTCCTGTCCTCCCTATGGCAAGTTTCTGCTCCAGAAAGCTATGAAGCACACTCCCTCACTTCCACTAGTCTTTGCTCCGGTGTTTTTTTCACAAGTGAGGCTGGCCCTGGTCACCATATTTTTAAATATCAATCCCCAACCTTATGTTCTCTATCCTTTCATCTGCTAATTTTCTCCGTAGTTTGCAGTACCAGTGTATGTGTACACACACACACATTTCACTTTTGTTGTTGTTTTGTTTTTGGTGCTGAGGATTTAACTCAGGAGCACTTTACCATTGAGCTACTTCCCTCGCCATTTTACTTTTCATTTTGAGAAAGCGTCTCAATAAGCTGCTTAGGTCTCCCCAAGTGGCAAGGGCTGGCCTCAAGCTTGCCATCTGGCTGTCAGCATCCTGAACCCCTGAGACTACAGGCACATGCCACCATGCCTGACTTTTATTTTCATTTTTGTTGTTTCTCTCCATCACTCTTCCCCTACTCCCAAAAATAAAACCCCAAGGGGAAAGGTGTGTCATTTTCCTAGCTGATCCCCTGCATCTCTCTGTGTGACTGTCACAAAGTATGTGCTCAATAAATAATTATTGGGAGAATGAAAGATTGAATGAATAGTAAACTAACTGCTGTAGTATATATGTGAGGAAAATATAAAATCTTCATTAGGTTTTTCTTCCTGTGCCTATTATTTGATGCTTCAAATTCTGTTCAATAAAAATTGGGGGGAGATTTTCATTTAAATTATTATCCTTCTCTAAAATTGTGTCCTGGTAGGAACCTCTCATTCCTCAGTTTGTCTAAATCAGGGATCAGTAAATATTTTCTTAAAAGGCAATATAGCAAATACTTTTACCATCTCCCCAGTTGTAAGGGTGTCTCGCATAACTCTCAGCTCTGCCATCACAGTCCTGGAGCAGCTGTAGGTAGGACTAAATGAATGAATGTGGCTGTGATCCAATAAAGTTCTCTTACAAAAGCAGGCTATGGACCAGATTTGGTTCTTGGACCTTGGTTTCCAAACTCTTGCTCTAGATGAAATTCCAGGAGACTTGTTGCTAATCCTGGGGTATAAATTCCCATCAATTACCAACTCCGCTAAAAGATATACATGCAATTGGCCTTTTAAATATACTGAAATCAATATGCAAGCAAAAGCCAACCAAGCAGAAGGGAATCAAGAGAAGACTTACTTCTCTTTATCATTAAACAAAATCCCTCAGAGGTGAGGTGCTGTCCTGAGGGAGGAAGTGAGTGACCTGAAGGGTACACCCCTCAGAGCATAACCAGGAGCTGGTGGCTGGGAAGTTGGGGAGACGGGGTCTGTTCTTCCCAGACTCCAAGGACTGTTTCAGTGAGACAAGAATTAAATTTCTCAAACAGACAATGAGGCTGCTTTGACAGAAGAAGCACAATCTTATATGTTGGGAAGGCAACCAACTGTGTACTACAATGGTAAAATGTGACCATTTCTTTATCATAACTACTGTGTGACAAAATTCTACATTCAGTCTTCAAAGTCACTACAGTGTAATATTCCACCCCATGAATATTTCACTCTATTTTTATTAGTTAAAAAAGAAGTTATTTCTAATGTTTTGCTATTATAAAAATATTGAGATTAAGTCCTTTGTGCATAAGTTTTTTCCTGTTGCCTTAGCATAAATTCATAAAAGTGGAATTAATCAGTCAGAAGACAAGATTATTAAACATAGACTGCCTTCCAGAAAGACTGTGCCAATCTGTACCATACAAGCTGACCCTCAGTGTATGACTGTGCTGATGCCTTGACACTACTGCCAGTAGACGCAAGCATCCCTGCAAGTGTCAGTTCACTATCACCACTCTGCTTTGTCTCTGTGTACTCAGCAATTCCTAATCCCCTTCCAATGCTCATGACCTTTTTTGGAAAGAATTTCCTCACCATCTCTGCCAGCCTCCCTCTGTTTTCTGTTTCCATCACACCTCTGGCATCCCACCAAATAAAGAGCATTATAATTATGTGCTTATTTGTCTGACTTTTAAACTAAGCAGTGAATTATTTGCGGAATGGGACTATTTATTCTTATTATTAAAATTTAGCCCTGTAATCTCACTACTTAGCACTGAGTTTGAAACACAGGAAGTATTCAGAACTGTGTTTTAAATTATAGAGACATGCAAGCTGACCACCTTCACAGTATGATCCAAGGAATCCCATCCATCTCCACAGCCTCAGTGTTTTCCATTCAGCCTGATTCTAGTGAGTCTCTTAGCGCTGACGCCACAATGGAGCAGAGTATTTCTCTTGAGAGCACCACAGGGCTTTGATGGTTAGGGGAGGTGAGCCAGCCTATAATTTAACTTACTGAAAGCAGCAAGAGATCATCAGGTCAGGGAGATGGGGACTTGGGGTTGACTAAGCTCAAAACTAGATGTCATTTCACCCTTTTTCTTGCAGGATCTGTTTACAGCGGTCAATATCCTTGTTATGCAGACAAGAAGGTAAACTTTGGGTGTCATTCAGAGTGGAGTAGAATATAGATGAATAAGTCCTGAAGGGGGACCTGGAAGACCAGCATCAGAATAATAGGCATTATTCCCTATTCAGGCCAACAAACTAGGTCAGAGTCTTCATGACTAGACACATAAGCTCCAGAAACAGATGCAACTATTTTTGTTGGTGTGTTTGTTTTTGAATGAAAGCAATGGGGAGACATCAGGGCACAGTGAAAGCAGAAGCTTAAGGGATTCCACATCTCTGAGCTAGAGCAGATGGCTTTGGGGCCAAGTAATGGACAGAGGCAGAGAAGTGAAGGTGGGGTACTGTGTCCTTGACTGTGAAGAGTCACTGGACACTACTAGCTCCTGAGAGCAAAGTTGTGTTCATCCTGGGGCAATTCTAACAGTGAGACCTCAGAGAGGGACCTTGCAGGTAACAGAAATAAACATTAGAAAATGAGCCAGAGGGGATAGGAGGGCAGATGCTTCCTGCTGTCAGTAGCTGATGACGCATGTGAGAAACCCTTTTAGTGACACCCCCAAAATATTAGAGGTCTTCCTCTTTTCCCTCCACCTTCACTAGGTCCAAACTTTTAGCTAATGCACTCAGTAGGGATATACATTTCATAGAAGGGAGCAGTGTGTACAGGGTCCTAATTTCATCTGATCTTGTCAGGAGATTGAGCAAATGAATAGTATGTTAAAAATAATGGAAGCCAGGTTTTTCATTGTCAGATAAGGGAGTTATGATAAAGGAAAAAGAATGCTAATAAACCTTAGAGTGCTGAATCAAATTGGCTTGTGATAGAGACATAGATACTGTTGGTACACAGGTAGATGTGTGTGTAAGTACATAGATTTTCCAGTCTCCCTACGGGAGACTCTGGAAGCAACAGTGCTCTGGAAAATCTGATCTTGGTTTCTAAATATTACTCTTCATTAAGAAGACTCAAGAATTCTTGCAGAAAAATTCATCATGAAACTAGTATCATTTTTTGTGCCAGAAAAGATGTATGCTCAAGAATGATGGGAACTTTAAAGGAGCACAGAACAAGCCCAAAGAGGCTCCACTGGTGAAATCCAAGACAATTTGAGTATGAAGTTAATGATTACAATCTCTTGAGGAAAACACGGTAATCCATGAGCACATTCCCACATAAATGAATAAATAAATGAGGAGGGAGGAGGGAAAACTCCTCCCTAGAAGAGATTAACAATTAATAAATTCAGAAGAAATGATAGAATTGAAAAACCATTTGACAATGCCTGGTTTGACCATTGCACTAAACACAGAAAACAGATGGGAATATTCTCCCTTTCTATCCTGACACGGTTCATCTTTCATTTCACTACAGGTGCCCTATTTATCATCCTGAATATTTTCTTGGCCTGCTGTCTGTTTTATCACCACCTATAATCGTTTTTCAATCCCTGACTTTTGCCTCCTCCCAGTTTGGTTCAGCCTCCTCAAGTCTAGACTACTTTTCCGCCATCTTCATTGTTCTCATCACATCTCTGTCCTGCCTCACCTTCCATCCCCTGAGCACACAAGTCTAGAGCCCTCACTCGCCGAAAACACAGATTACCTTCCGTTCCACGGTATGAGGTAGTTTGTCCTTCTTTTTCTTTCTGTCTCATCATATTTTCCCACACATAATCTAAAGTGTATTTTGAGTAATATTCCTGCAGGACTGGCCTCTGTTGAGTACTCTCCAAGGCCCCTCAGCGTTGAAACAATACAAGTCACCTAATGCCCTATGCTGGACATTGTGCTCCTCACTTATTATAAGGATGAAAAGCAGATATGGAAATAGCTTATCCAGCATAGTTTGTTTCCCTATATTTTTCTTTCATCCCAGTGATGCCGTCTTATCTTTTAACCCAGGAATTATTATTTTGATTATACGATACATAAAAAAGCATTAGGTGAGTTCCTCTAAGATCTGCGTGGCTGCCTGATTCTGCCAGCACAGATTATGTGACATATGACCAAGCTAACCATTTGAACTTGTTTATTCACTGAAAAATAAAAATGAAATGTTGAACCTAATAATCTCTTGAAGTCTTTTTATTTCTGAGTCCATGAGTCTATGATTTGACCTTAAGTTGTGGAACACTCCTAGGCACGCTCCTCAAAATTCTCCTCTTGGTGACTGACCCTGGATGATCTCATGCAGTTTCTGGTGTCACAGACGAGCGCACTGATGCCTCTGCATCTTATCTCGGGGGACTTCCTCCTTCCTCTCCTCCCATCGTGGGCTCCCACCTTCAACTTCCTAGTTGCCATCTTCATTTGGTTGTCCAACGGGCTTTACCAATTTGGCCTTTAGAGGGGAATTTTATTGTCTGTCCCCCACAAGTTCTCTGGTCTTCCCCATCTCAGTAAATAACACAATCATTTAACTAGTTTCTCAGACAAGATAGCAAATTTCATTGGTTCTCTTTCTTTCACTCTCCACATTTAACTTCACAGTAATATCTGTAGGCTTTACCTTCAAAAATATTCTCCAAATCAGACCTTTTCTTAGCACTTCACCATGACCATGGCTCTGACTTCCTCCAGGCTATCATTACCCTCCCCATGAATTATCTTTTCTTTCTTTTTTTTTTGGTACCAGGGATTGAACCCAGGGGCACTTAATCACTGAGCCACATCCCCAGCCCCCTTTTTATTTTGTTTTTTATTATATACAGAGTCTCACTGAGTTGCTTAGGGCCTTGCTAAGTTGCTGAAGCTGGCTTGGAACTCATGATCCTACTGCCTCAGACTCCCAAGCCACAGACTCCTAAGCTTCCTATGAATTATCGCATAGCCTCCCTTGTCTCCTACTGTAGAGCCTACAAAGATATTTCAAGTTGCTTGTATAGATTAAAATCCAAGCTTATCCCACATCTTTATCCAAAATCCTATGGTAGCATCTAAATATACTAGGAAAATAACATTGTTCAAAATCCCCACTATGACCTAAAGACCTTACTGCCCTAGCATTTGCCCACTTCTCCAATTCATCTCTTAGTCAGCAATAGTCATTCAGACCTTCTGAATATTTTTTAAATGTGCTGTGGAAATTCACAAGCGATTTGCCAAACCTGGATCCTCTTCTTCCTGGACATACAACCAACTGGCTTTCCTGTCTTCTTTGCCATTAGGAACTAGTGGTATGTGACTGAGTTCTGTCCATCAGAAAAAGAAAAGAAGCAATTTGTGCCATTTCCAAACCTAACCTGTAGCAACCTCCCAAGTGATCCATTCCCCCGATCTGCCAAAAAGATGCATCAACACATTTCCTGGCAGGGGACTTGGGACCTAAAGGGTAGGGGTACCTAAAGGAGGGATTCTGGAAGCCTAAAGCAATAATAAGTGGGAACACATCTCCCAAACTATACTATCCTCTGCATGAGCAAGGGATAAATGTCTTTTATATTATACCACTGAGTTTTGGTAGTGGGTTGAATGGTATTTGGTAAAGCATTTAGCCTCCTCTAATTAAAGCATTGACTCCTTCCTATGTCACTTAACTTGTCTACTTGAACCCTTCTTTCTGTATTCATATTGCTTACTTCTTTAGATCTTTGTTCAAATGTCACCTCCACCAAGAGGCTTTCCGTGATGACTTATCTGAAATAATCCAGTTCCACTTCCACCCCAGACTACCTGTCCCTGCCTTATGCTATTTTTCTTCACAGTGTTTATTACCTAAGGTTGTTATATATCTGATGTTTATTGTCTTCTTCACACTAACATATAAGCTTTACAAGGAGAGACCAGTTGTTTCTTCCTTTCTCCATGTTGTATATATTAATATGCCTTATCAATGACTAGTACAGAAGTAGGGGCTCTGTCAACATATGAATGAATGCATGGGTGAGTTAAGGAATGAATTCAAGCTGCTTTTTAGCAGCCTGGTCCTGTTTCAGCTGCTGCTGTCACAATAGCACATCTCACACACACCTCATTTTCAGATGTACAACAGCATCTATCTCATTGCTCTCCACCCATAATGCTTTCGCTCCTCTTAATTTAACAGCTCCTGGGGAGGCAGCATGCCTCTTACAAGGGGAAATTCTGTTACAGCTTCAAAAGTTGAGAGAGGTTAAAAAATCAAAAGTGAACTTGAACAATGAAAATCTAAACCATGGTTCCAGCTGATGAGTGGGGTGATTGGCATCTCAGATAGGTTCTTCCCAGCCCCTGCATTCAGACAGCATTTTGCCAGTCCTTCATTTCTGTCTGGCCCCTTAGGAGGCTTGGGCACCTTTGGTTTGGGTATATTTGGAAAGAACTTTGTTGTAGTTGGGATCAGACATTTTTAGTTTCAAAGCCAGAGTTTACTACCATGGAATCCACCAATTAAATTGTGTCTCGTTCATTAATTCAGCACTATTTACCAAGTCCTTTCTAGGTACAACCATATACTGAGTGCTAGAGAAATAGCCGTAAGATAGACAAAGAGGATGCTACTTTAAAGAGCAGCTCTCTGATCTCTCTGTGTCCTATTAAGATGTTATAATTTAATAGGACAGACAGGCACAACTTCACCACTCCTTGGTTACAATTATGACAAATTATCTATAGGAAAAGCCACATGGTCCATGATGATTCACGTCAGTTTAGTCTGTGGGATTAGGAACCATTTTCAAAATAGACTTGTATTGAGACCTAAAGGATGGGAAACTAACATAGCAAGGGGAAGCAAAGGAGAAGGGTCATGAAAGTGTGCAGGCAGCACAACGGAGGTACCTGGAGTATCAGAAATGTGGCACAAGGCCAATATGGCCAGTGCACAGTGAACAGAGAGGAAATAGGCAAAAGGAAAGCCAGGGCAAGATGGTACAGAACCTGGAGGGTGGAGGCACATTTAGAAAATTGGTGTTACACTAAGAACAATGGGAAATCACTGATATATTTAAGCAAGTAGGAAAGGCAGAGCATAATCAGTTCTGCATTTTGTAGTGATTACTCAGATTTCTGTGAAAATAATGGATTATTAGAAGGGCAATCATAGAAAAAGGTAGTCAATTAGGAAGCTATTGCAAAATCCAAGTGAAAAATAATTATTCCTTGGTAGAGTGTTAACAATGAATATGGAGGGAAGCAGATGGACTTGATGGACAAAATCAATAGGACTTTGTGATACACCGAGCATAGGTAATGAGTGGGGGAAGTGCATGCCGGAGAGGGCCTAGGATTCCAAACTGAGCTACTGAGGAGATGGTGCTGCCATTCACGGAGCTAGGTTGTGCCAGAGCAAGGCAGGTTGAGGGAGAAGTGCATGATTGTGATTTTGGACTTTTTGACTTTGCCTTGGCAGATACTATATTTTATGAGTCCTGAGTCCATGTGTATAAGAACATGACCATCTAAAAAGGAGCTATGAAACCTGGTGCATCGTCCAGCACAGATTAAGTGGTCAACAATATCATCTCCCTGTCCCTACTTACTCCTTGTCTTCATTCATTAATTCACTCAACACATACTTAAGGATTGCCTCCTAGGTGTCAAGATCTCATCTAAATATGTGAGTAAACCAACAGAGTTCCTACTCTCATGGAGTTTGCTTTGTAACAGAGGCAGATAGAACACAAGATGAGCCTGTATACTCTGGATACCTGCAGGGTAGATGCGTCCAGCAGAGAGAGGAGGAGAGAGCATGAGGCAGAGAGGGTGTGCTGTTTTATGTAGAGTGGTCAAGGAAGGCCTATCTGTGGAGATGATATTTAAGTGCAGATCTGAATCAAGGGAGGAAGGCAGCCATAAATATGGGAAGGAGGAGGAATAGTTCAGGCAGAGGAGACTGAAAGTTGTAATGACTGTGAGGTGCATTTGCTCAGTTTGTTTAGGAAGAGCATAAAGGCCCTGTTGGCACAAACAGTATGTAATAGGATTTAACCCTGAAGAAGAGGCCTGAGCTAGATGATGCATGGACTTGCAGGCCAAGGTGAGGACTTTACCTTTTACTCTAGGCAAGGTGGAAACCATTGGAGAACTAAGTAGAAGAGTGACAAGAGTTGGAGAGTGACAGGAGTGACAAATGACAAGGGGCTTAAGGTATATCAGAGGCCTGAAGCTTTAATTAATAGAACCAACTCTTTCTTATTTTTTTCTTCCATTTCTACCTCAACTCAGCGAATGAATATAAAACATCTGTAGAATATTAATATTTTTTAAATGACATTATGGAGCATTTACTGAATCTCTGACAGGCTCTTTCACATGTTACAACAAGTGGTTCCAATGTCAGCCTCCTGGTATTGAATGCTTGCTGGAGATTAGACACAGCATTCACATGTTTGTACATTATTTTATGTAGTGTTCACGGCAACCTAGGAAGGGGATTTTATTGTCTCTAATTTAGAGAGAAGGAAACTGAGGCTCAGAGCAGTTAAATAACTTATGCAAAATCACACAGCCCATGAGTGTAGATGCAGGGTTCACCAGATATACACAGAACTTCCAGACTCCATGTCCATATTCTTTCTCTGACTCCATGACAAGTCCTCTCAGAGGCACATGATTCTCCGCCTAAGCTTGTTAGATATTGGAAGACATTGATCTGAAAACAAATAAGCAAATGACCAGCAATGTTGGTGTCTTCACATTTTAAAATGATTCATGTCAACCATCCCTCACACAAAAAATTTAAACAGTGCATTTTGAAGAGTGAAGAAGAGAGCAGAAGGCTCTCACCACCTGAACGCTGCATTTTACAATTGCACAATACACTTCCTACTGTCTAATATTCCAGGCAGCTGTCATTTGCCTGGATATATTGCTTACATGGATAAAATTTAAGTTTGAGTTCCTCAGAGTGAAAATTTATTTCTTTCCTTCTAATTACAAATTTTCATGGCTTTCCTCAGGATATCGATGACAGAAGCAGCTACTTACTGTCCAGTGGGAATTCATGTGTCTGGTGATTTGATTATTTTTTATATATTATCTTTAACCTTCACAAACCTCAAAGATACTATACACTATTTTGTTCAATATAGTTTAGTTTTATTTTTACAAATGACTAAGCATAGACTCCACACACATGCATACCAAATAACTTTTCAAAGATCACTCAGCTATTCTAACCTGTTACTCTTTTCCTCAGCCCATATTGTTTCTTCCATCCGACAACTGAATAACTTCATTGGTCTAGGTCTCAGTCTGGCATCATTTCCAAGTTGTACCATTTTATTTATTTGACAATTAATTATAGCTTTGCATAGTGTTAGACACATCATTATAGACTGCAAAGTGAGGTTTGAGCTCCCTTTCCAGTCCCTATTGTCCCTGGTAACATCCTTTTCTCCCTTCAGGAGTCCCTCTCCTTGGAAGCCACCTAAATGTCTTTAGAAGTCTTATTCTTCAATCTTGTAGGTATGAATTAGTGACAAATTTAATCCTTTTAAAATTGGTTTTGAAAGCAGAGCTTTTGGGAACAACATTTACCCTAAAAAATAAAAAGTAGATACCCAGTGCAACTTCAGGCTTTGAGATATTTTAGTGGAGGAGAAATTTTGAATTGCAAAGACTCCTTGACTGTTGGGCTGCTTTTTCTGGATAAGATCTATCCCTGCCCCTAGCTTCTGAATTGACCTGCATTAACCCTCACTGCAGCAGAACTGGTTGACACAGTCCTCTCTAAGTGGCTAATTTGGGGATGGTTTTTTGCATCCCAAACTATTTGTTGTGCATCCTGAGATAACTTTCCAGAGACAGGGAGCCTTAGACCAGGTCAAGAAAGCAAGCACCTTCCTTCAGCAAGTGATGGAAGTCAACTCACAGCCAGAAGTTCACTCCAGTTTACATGGAAACTGATAAATGGCATTAATGGGACAAGGTCCTGGCTCTTCAGAAGACTAAACACTTTCTTAAGATAAACTCTGCTCCCTGTCCTTCTTTCAGTTATATAATTCAATCTAGATAAACAATCTATAGAAAATATGACACTGCCTCCCTCCTCAGTCACTTTTTCTCCCTAATAACAAGCCTCACCTCATTTCTCATCTTCATACCAAACTCTGCAAATAAAGCCCATTTCCCTAGCTATGCTCTCAGATAAGAAGATACCTGGGCCTATTTATGAAAAGCATTTGGGAGGTCCTTTACACTGTAGGACAAATGAAGGGGTTCTTGGTGGTCATAAGTGCCTTTGGTGATCCTCAAACCATGCCACGTGTTCCATCAGCTAACTCATCCTCTTTGGAGATCTGTCTGCCAAAGGCAGATGCAGTTGTTAAGACCACAGAAACAACATTAGGAGCAAGGAGAACAGATTGGAAGCCAGATGTATCTGAGTTTATGTCTATACTCTGCCACACACAATTGCACTTAAATTTTCTGAGGGTATTTACACATTAAGGTAATAATATCTACCTTGCAGAATTATTATGAAATGAAATTACTTAATTATTAGGTCCTTATTATGTAATGAAGTCTATCTTAGGCAGCATTAAACTGATCATAAATGCTATGAAAAAATATAAAGCATGGGAGAGACAGAGTTGAGTAAAGGTTTCTGCAATTTTATGTAAGGTGGTTGGGGAAGACATTACTGAGAAAGTGGCATTTGAGTTGAGATCTGAAGGAGGTGAAGGAATGTGTCATGTGGTTTTTTGGGGAAAGAATCTACCAAGCAGAAAAAGAAAATGCAGAATGCGCATATAGCTTTTTAAAAAAATTGTTCTTTTTAGATATACATGACAGTAGACTATATTTTGACATATTTATACAAACATGGAGTATATCTTATTCTAATGAGGATTC
The DNA here is from genome assembly GCA_028644305.1 of Xerus rutilus. NCBI lineage: Eukaryota > Metazoa > Chordata > Mammalia > Rodentia > Sciuridae > Xerus > Xerus rutilus. Next base: position 78,068,136 of record CM053402.1, on the reverse strand, counting down.
CAGTCTTGTGGTTGTACATGATGTAAAGATTCATTGAGGTGTATTCATATATGTACAGAAGAAAGTTGTGTCAGAGTCATTTCACTGTCTTTCCTTTTCTAATCCCTTTCGTTTCCCCTTTGTCTACATTTTTTAAATTGTGGTACAATACACATAACATAAAATGTATCACCTTAATCCTTTTTAAGTCTACCATTTAGTGGTATGAAATACATCCATATTGTTGCACAACCACTACCACTATCATATCCATAACTCATTTGTAAAACTGAAATTTTGCCCCTTAAAACAATATCTCCCTGTTCCTTCTTCTCCCCAACCTCACCAGTACCTGTTAAACACCATTTTCCTATCTCATTCAGTGATTTTGATGATTCTAAGTTCTTCATATAAGTGGAATCATACAGTATATTTTTTAAATATTTATTTATTTTTTTAGTTGCAGGTGGACAGAATATCTTTATTTTATTTTTATGTGGTGCTGAGGATCGAACCCAGTGCCTCATGCATGCTAGGCGAGCACGCTACCACTGCGCCACAATCCCAGCCCCCATACAGTATATTTTTGAGGCTGTCTTTTTTCACTTAATATAAGATCCTCAAACTTCATGTATGTTGTAGTCTATGTCAAAATTTCTGTCCTTTTAAGGCTGAATAATATTCCTGCACATACAGCACATACTGTCAAAAGTCCTATTATAATGATTCCCTACCCCAGCTGCATATTAAAATCACTTAAGAATGGCTGTGTGATATACATGTGTGTGTTTCACACATATACACACATTCTCTAACTCCACATAAGACCAATTCAGTCAACATGTTTTAAAAGATCCCACATCAATTCTAACATCTTTAAAAGATCCCACATTCATTCTAGCCAGGGTTAAAAATGCTGCTTAGATGTTGGATATCAAACTTCATTGCCCACACCCCCAACCTCTTCTGTCTTTCTTGGTTCACCTGTACTGGGGTCCAGGAGCCTGTACACTGAGTAACCCAATGATTCTAATGCCAATTGTACCAGGATCATAATCTGAGAATCATCTCAATCACAACTCAGTCATGGTAATAATGATCATATTTGCCAGAGGCAGGTATTTGGCCTACAGGCAGGAAAAGGGTAAATGGCAACATAGGTGTTTAAAAAGATGGCAAAAGTTGACCTGAGCAGACAAAGCCATACATCAGCAGAGTTCACCAGAACTTCAGCGGCTTTCTAACTCCTAAACCACCCACTTTAAAAAATAACTAACAAGTACCCAGTACTACAAACAGGGAATACTGAATTCATAGAATTCCAAACATTTTCCAAAAAAAAGTACTGCATCCTTTCAGAGTTTCCATTTCCAAGAGGTTTCTGAGCACTTTTAATATGGAGGGCAATAACTTGGGCTTTTTTTTTCCATAGTGCACAGCTAATTACCAGATGTACCCATACTGCAAGCATTTAATGCCAACATAAAACATGGTGCCATAATGAAGATAATTGAAAGTATGACTTTCATCAATATTTAATTAGCATTTGGTGCTAACTCATTATTTCGGTACAATTAATTTGACATCTTGCTATATATCCTGAACAGATTTCAATCCAGAGGGCTGTTTTATTGGCGAGACATGTGTAACATCACACATGCCCCTGCCCAGAAGAAACAATATGAAACATGGGGGAAATGATTGACAATTTAATCTAGTTCCGAATAGCAAAGCCTAATATATCAAAACCAAATAAGCATGTTTACTTAGCAAGGCAAATCCAGTACTAATGATAATCCTGGCTTTAATCAAGAGAGTCAGGAATAAGACCACTACTGCCTCAGCACAACTTTGTGGGATGTCAGCCTATTGTACTTATATTGTAAAGCATTCAGAATAAGAGGCACATTGCAGATCACCTGAGATCCAAAAGTTGAACACTCACATATTTGTGCAGTTGGAGAAGCACAAAGTATGATCCTACTAAAAGACAAAGTATTTAATAGCAAGAGGAGAAGGCCTAGTTGTCCACAGACCTATTCAGGTCCTAAGGTACAACCACTGTCAACCTTGGGGCAAGTCACTGTGTTAGTTCATATATATGTGCAAATAGAAAGAAGCCCCACAGAGAATGTCTCTCAAACTTCCTGTGCTGAAGAACCAGTGTGTATTTAATTTTTTTCAATTAGTTGCAAGTTAATATTTTATTAAAATAAAATTTTAAAATAAAAACTATTAAATTCTTAACTCTGTCCTGGAAATTGAGGTGGTGATAAAACAAACAAAAACACAAACAAGTTTTCTGAGTCCCTAACCCTTAAGTCTGTGAGGGAAATAAACTAAGTAATGGGCCAGAGAGTGATGGAGAGCAATAAGCTCCTTCTAACTAGATGGCGTCAAAGGGTCTCCAAAGCAAGATCTCTGGATGTCGAAACTGGAGGGAGAGAAGATTCATTGCCTGAGGAAGGTATTTGGCCTATTTGCTAAACCTTGAGGATCACAGCACCTGCCATATTTATTCAGTGCCATCTGAATACCAGGTACAAGTGTAGACATAGTGTTGCCAAGATTAATATGGCACAGACCCCACCTCTGAAAAGACATTACTATTATTATTATTAATTATTATTATTATATTATTATTTTAGCTGATAAGCAAAAAGTTTAAATATTTATGGGGCACCATAATATAGTTTTTCATGATGTTTTGATACATGTATACAATAAGAAAAATTATCTATCTGCTCAGTTATCATTTCTTTGTGGTAGAAACATTCAAAACAAAGAAGGTCATTTCCTAATTAATGGTCTAAGTAATTGGAACATTTTATTTATTTTTTAATCATTTTGGTGATTTTTTAAAAATTTATTCTACTTAGGTATACATGATAGCAGAATGCATTTTGATTCATTGTACACAAATGGAGCATAATTTTTCATTTCTCTGGCTGTACATGATATAGAATTTTAAAGTAAGAAAATCTTGGTTATTTTATTGTCATTTTGACTTGACTAGTTGTTTAAAAATTATTAACTAATAACAACACTAAAAGGCAGATTTGACGCTGATAATGATGACTATTATTATTTAAGTTAATAAAAAGACACAGGTAGTTTTCCTGAATCACAATTCTCAAATGGAAGAGGCAGTCTTCCATTGATGTCAGACCCAGTGCCCTTGACCTTTTGTATTATTTTGAGACACCTCCTTTCTGTGTTAGTAAATACCCTTCCTGTACAGAGTGCAAGAGGTTTACACATTTCAAAAAGAAAAGAGAAATAATCTTTTTAATTCTAAGCAATAAATATTTTTCTATGCTAGTATTATATTCAACTATTCTGCAAAATGGCAAGTCATACATTTCTCATTAAAATAATTCATTACTTGAGAAAAAAACAGAAAAAATAAAATAAAAACTTAAAAAATAAAGCTCCAATTTTGTATTATTAGATTCAATAGAAGTAAAATCTCTCTTCCAACTTGTAAGTTTCCATACTTTAATTCTCAATTTTTGAGCTTGTTCTATGGTGGATTGGTAAACATTTGCAAACCACACTGGAAGAGCACCACTTTGGACTTACTTCAGGGTTTTAAGAACTAATGCTTTTAATAGATATTTTAAAAATTTGAAGAAAGAGTGAAGAGTACTCTACAAAAATAAAATGTTATTTCTGAGAAAAGGAGGCAATGGTAGCATTTGGAAATAGAAAGAAGATCATGACTTTTCTTATAATTTAGTTAAGTATCTGGACTTTGGGGTACCTATTCAAGAAAAGTACAGTTAGTTTGATTTTGATCCAGCTGTAACCAGAAGGGGAATAATGAACTAAGTGAATTAAGTGGTTTTCTAGTATGTATGATATATCATAACTTTCATAAAGTAAAGAGAAGTGCTTTATAATATCCCAAGATACCTGTTGTGTGTGTATAAAATTAAAATTGTACATATTTATGAGGTACCATGTGATGTTTTGGTACATATATACATTGCATAATGTTTATATCTCCTCATACATATCTTCTCAAACACTGATCATTTCCTTATGATGAAAACATTCCAAATCCTTTTTTATAGCTTATTTGAAGTATATGGTGTATTATCATTACTATAGTCATCCTACTGTGCAACAGAACACCAAAACTTGTTTTATCTAACTATTACTTGTTACCAATAAACTTAAGGTTTTCACTACTCCTGCTTCCCTGTTACTCTCTCCAGCCTCTGATAACCATTATTCAGCTCTCAACTTCTATGACTTTTTCTTCAGATTCCACATATAATTGAAATCATATGACACTGGTCTTCTGTGTCTGGCTTACTTCACTTAACAAGATGATCTGCACTTCCATCCATGTTTCCTCTGGTTACATAATTCCATTCTCTTTATGGATGAACAGTATTTTGTTGTGTATACATACAACATTTTCTGTATCTGTTCATCAACTTATGTATGTTTAGCACACATCTTCATGAATTTAGGTCAATCTGTACTTTCTCTCAGTCATGTTTGGCTTTTGATGTGTTGTTCTCATGTATTCTCATGTATCACTTTTCAGAGTTGTCTCTAAAAATTTCACATTTTTCCACTGTATTATAAATGTCATTACTTTTTTTCTAATCAAAAATTAGTTGTTGGCTGCTAATAATATTATAGAAAACATCTAAGAAAAGTAAAAAGAGTTCCTAAGGAAGGGAAATTCCAGAAACTATGGTTGTCTTTGAGAAAGAAGATGGTTAGTAGGACTTGTCATGGAGAGTCTCAGACTATCCTCTCTCTGTGCCTTTCAGAGTATCCCAAGAGATTACAGCAGGCACTGGTTGCCTGCTGGCCTTGGATGTATAAGGAGAAATCCCATGGACAAAGCATGTCTAGTTCTTCTGGGAAAATGAGCTTAATGCAACTTAATGCAACTCATCATTACCTTTGTTAATTGATGTAAGTCTGAGTTTCCTGAAGAGTCTGAAGATAAATACAGAGTTCAAAAGGAACAGGGTGGGGCTGGAGTAGTAGCTCAGCAGTAGACCACTTGCCTAACGTGTGAAGCACCGGGTTTGATCCTCAGTACCACATTAAAAAAAAATAAATAAAGGTATTAAAAAAAATTTTTTAAAGGAATGTGGAGGAATCCAGGTGTGGTGTCACACACCTGTAATTCAAGCAATTCAGGAGGCTTTGGCAAGAGGATTGCAAGTTTGAAACCAGCCTCAGGAATTCAGTGAGTGCTTTAGCAACTTAGCAAGACCCTATCTCAAAATAAAAAAGGACTAGACATGTAGCACAGTGATAAAGCACTCTGGGTTTAATCCTTAGTACCAAAAAGTGGAGGGAAAGGAAGAGTAGAAATAAACAGTTAAGTCTTGAGAGGACATGACCAGCTGAGTAATTCTGGCCTTCATGTAGAGAAGTCTACTCCTCCAGAGAAGGAAGTCTTGGGCTGAAATCTTTGTGAAATCTTTGTTGAAAGCTCTACAGGAAGAGTTTCCACTCCCAACCCACAGAGAGGATGGATTAGTCAGCTTTGTGTTGCTGTGATCAAAATATCTGACAAGAACAACTTAGAGAAGGTAAAGTTTTCTTTGGCTCATAGTTTCAGAGGTTTAGTCCATGGTAAGTCAACTTCATTACTTTGGGCCCAAAGTGAGGCAGAACAACATGGAGGAAGGGCACGGTAGAAGAGCGCTATGCCATTCGTGGCATCCAGGAAGTAGAGAGAGGGAAGGTGGAGGAAAGGGCTACAGGGAAGATACACTCTTTCAGGGCAATCCCCCAGTGACCCACCTCCTCCAGCCATGTCCCATCTGCCTAGAGTTACCACCTAGTCCATTTAAACTAGTATGACCTGATTAGGTTATGGATTTCACAATCCAATCATTTCCCCTCCAAACACAACTGCATTAACCCACAAGCTTTGGGAGAACACCTCATGTCCAAATCTTAACAGAGGAATCCCAGCTCCATATTTACATAATGCACTTAAGTTGAGCATGCCTGGAGATCATGGACAAAACTTTGGGAGCAAGAGTCTTACAAGTAGGATACAATAGGCCTATCATTACAGGCTGGAGCTGTTAACCAGATTGGAGAATGGCCAAGCTAGCAGTAGGTTTCAACTATTGGAGAGATCTTGTCATCAGAGGAGTGTGGCTGTCTCTCTTGAACTGGTCATGAGCGAGGACCACCTATTTATTTTTTTAGAAGTATATTCTAGGCCTTAGGCTTGTAACTTCACACATTAAAACACATTCAATGACAACAATTTTTTTATTCAACAAAAAACTCAACAACCAAGAATGAAAGAAGTAAACAGTAATAATAATGGTCATATTATTAGGCAATTATATGCCAGGTACTCAGTCAAGCTCTTCACTTTTTTGTATTTAGTCCTCCCAGCACATTCCATCAGATCTTACCCTGTAGGAGTTCACAGCCTGTCAAGGCACAGAGATGAATAAATATTTAAATATAATACAATGTGATATTCATAATAATTAGAAGTGTAAAAAATTCTATGGGAAGACAGGTAATCTGGAAAGGTTTCATATGGTGGACATATGAATTTTATTTTTCTGTTTTTTGTTTTTTTTTTTTTGCAAAATAATTGCATTTTCATCTCATGGGTTCTAGCAAAACTGTCAGTCATGGCATCTTTCCTATATTATGTACTAGCAAATTATCATATTTTATCTCCTTGACAGCAATTATTGGTTGAAGGATGAAAATGGAATCTAAGCAGGGCTAAGGAAAGTTGATTTTGGCTCATGGCTTCAGAGGTACAAGCCATGGTCAGCTGACTCTATAACTCTGGGCTAAACATAAGGCAGAACATCATGGTGGAAAGGCATGTTGGATGAAAGCAGCTCAAGACATGGTCACTAGGAAGAGAGAAAGAAAGAGCTCCCCTCATGTCAGACAAAATATAAACCCCAAAGGCACACCTCAGGGACCCACTTCCTCCAGCCACACCCTATCTGTCTACAGTTAACCACCCAGTTAATCTGGATCAGTGGACTATTTCTCTGATTAGGATAAGTCTCTCATATTCCATTCATTTTACCTCCGAAAATTCTTGCAGTGTCTTACAATAAGTTTTTGGGGAACATCACGTATCTAAACCATAATAGAAAGTAATTGAAAAAATATTTAAAAATTGAAAAGTAGATATATTAAAACTTGCAATGTTTTTATAAACATTTTCTTTATACTGAAAACAGAATTTATTATAATTTTACTCTAACAAGAGCATTATCAATAATATTTTTATAAACCTAATTCTGGAAAAATTTTACTTACAAAAAAAAATGTATAAAAACCTCTCTAGTGATAGAGCTCACTCCTTGTTCCTCAAGCTCCCACATGGCTCAACACAACACAGCTTCCTGAGTGTAGATCCATACAAATAAAAACAAAAGAGATGTAAGGTAGAGAGCGAGCCAGAGGTCAAATGGGAGAGACCTAGCAAAGCTAATTTTCTTTATTTATGTTTAGCTGGCCACATCAGAAGCCAAATCTGTACCAGGGCTTCTCAGCTGTGTGAACAATAATTTTTGTTGTTGTCACTTGGAATTCAAAAACCATGTTCACGCTAGGTCATCTTAAATGTGGTTCCCCATGTAGATTCCCAGACCAGGATGTGCGTTCAGATAATTTGGGAGGTGATTCTACAAAGTGTAAGAGGAGAGTTAAGATTCAAGATGAGGAGAAATGAGATGAAAGGAAGTTTTATGAAGCAGTCCCTCACTGTGCGCTCTGCTGGGGACTCAGTGAGATGGTGTAGAACACTCATCAGAGTCCCCTCACCCTGCCCCAGGCACTGGAGTTGGAGTGTTTACCCTTCCACTCCCATCCATCATTGGTTCCTGGAGACACAAATGCTCTGGCACTTCTAGTCTGCTCCTTGCTCAGACCAAGACAAAGATGTTAAGAATAAAATCTTAGGTGTTTACAGTAGGATGCTGTCCAGCCACCAACACTGGAAAAGTGAGTGTATGGTCAGTGTGTGTTCGGTCTTTACCTTGAAGAATGATCTGAGGTTTACCAAGAGCACAGTCATTCTTGTTATAAACAAAAGTGTAAAGCTGGTATTGTAGAGGAGAAAGTTCATAGATTTATAAAGAGGAGACTTGATCTTATCTCCAGATCTTCATGGTTATGTGGTTTGGACAAATTTCTTGGTATCTTTTGATCATCTGTATGTTTCCTCATTTGGGTACTGAGGGAAGAACAATAAAACTCACTTCAGTGCAATGCAGTGAGAGTCAAATGAGGTATATAATTCAAGGGAAACTGGTTTTAGTTTTTACTAGTAAAAGTTTCATACGTTAACAATATTTAAAAAATGACTTGGAAGGCTTATTAAAAACACAGAGCCCTGGGACCCACCCATTCTGATTCAAGGCACCTAGATTGAGACCTGAGAATGTATTGTTCAAAAGTTCTCCCATGATTCCAAACAGGGGATCTGTGGTCCACACTGAGAAAAAGCTGCAATAACATAAAATATATGAAGAGTCAGGAAGTGGGGGAGAGAGAGAGAAGGAGAGAGCAAGTGGATGTGACTGAAAGATAGTTCTAAGTAATGAGGTGAAGATCATGCATTGGATTTATTCTATGGGCAGAGGTGACATGTAAAAGATGTTTATAACAGAGGAGTGATATGATTAGTACCATGTTGTAGAATAATGCTTCTGATCACAGCATTAAAGTTGGATTAGGAGATTAGGAAAATAAGGATTGAGAAAATTAACAGTAGGACGGCTACTGAAATACACCAGAAGAGAAGGAGTGAGACCTGGAACTGGGCAACGAACGTGAGTACAGAGAAGAAGGGACAGGGACAAAAGGAAACAAATGCTTGTAGAAGATTTTAAGGGAGAAAGAAAGAAAACAAGCAGAATCCAAAAATATCTATTTTTACCACAGGTTCCTATTTTGCTTATAAATTGTATATATATGTGTATATATATATATATATATATATGTATATATATATCTGTGAAAACACACATTTTATGCAGAGAGAGAGAAAAAAAATATTGTAACCAAATGTGAAAAACAGTATAGTATAGTGTAGATGATTTTGAGAGTTTTTTAAACACAAAATTTTTTCTTCAAAAATTCCCTATAATAAACATGTTTTACCTTTCATGGTAATATAAAAAAGAATATAAAGAAATAAAGCTGAAAAACTTCATTAAAATAAGCAGAATTTCACAAGGACAAATGAGGAATGTTTTAGTCAGCTTTTTCTCTGCTGTAACAAAATGACCCGACCAGTACAACTGTGGAGGAGGAAGAGTTTATTTGAGAGCTCACAGTTCCGGAGGTCTTAGTCTTCAAAAGGCCCACTCTGTTCCTCGGGGCTCAAAATGAGGCTGAACATCATGGCGGAAGAATGTGGCAGTGGTAGGCAGTTCATATCATGATCAAAAAGCAGAGAGAGAGACTCCACTTACCAGATACAAATATATTCCCAAAGCCACGCCCCAATTCCCAACTCCTCCAGCCACACCCTACCACTTCAGTTACCACTCAGTTCATTCCTGTCAGGGGATTGAATCACTGGTTGGGTTAAGACTCTTATATCCCAATCATTTCTCCTTTGAACCTTCTTGCATTGTCTCACGCATGAGCTTTTAGGGGACACCTTACATCCAACCATAACAAGGAATAAAGAGAAAAATCTATCAAAGAAGCAAATATCCTTCATCAAGATTTAGAAGCAAATACGGTGAGTCCTTTGGCAAGATTAGTTACCTATGATGTGGTAATTTAGGTAAGATAGGCTTTTTTATTTCAGTTACTACTGTCACATAGGATTGTAAAATGCCATTAAGTGAAAGTTACTATAGGTTGATTGATGACTAAAATCGTGCTTGCTTGCAAAATGAGTAAAACTTGAACAATATATTTATCACACATTCAAAGGGTGAAAATGCATTTCTGTTTCCTTAATGATTTTTAACTTTAAGGCAGAGTGAGATATTCACAAGGGAGGAAAAAAATCCATAATTTTCAGAACTGACAGAAAAACGTGTAGTGCCAAGTACTATGGTGTGGTAATATATCTAAGTAAGTGCAATATACTGAGTAATCCTCCTTAGACTAGCATATGTTAATTTTGGTTGAATAAAACTTGATTGGAGGTAGAAAAGAGTAAATGTAATTCGTGAACACAAAAATTGGAGATGCCACAACACAGAACAAACATTAGGATTGGCAATTTAATAAGGTTTTAATGAAGGTCTAATATTTATACTTCTGTTCTTAAAATTTATTTATTATTTTCTAAGTGCATTTCAAGTCAGAGTGCATATATACAGCTCAATTGTCCATCTCTCTAGTTGCTAACATGATAGAGTCACATCATTCGTGTCTTTATACATGTATCTAGGGTAGACTCCTAAAGTGCAAGAAATAAAATCAAGAATCAATAAATGGGATGGACTTAAACTAAAAAGCTTCTTCTCTGCAAAAGAAACAATCAATGAGGTGAATAGACAGCCTACATTCTGGGAGCAAATTTTTGCCACACGCACATCAGATAGAGCACTGATCTCCAGGATATATAAAGAACTCAAAATACTTAACACCAATAAAACAAACAACCCGATAAATAAATGGGCTAAGGAGCTGAATAGAAACTTCTCATAAGAAGATATTCAATCAATAAACAAATGTATGAAGAAATGTCCAACATCTCTATCAATTAGAGAAATGCAGATCAAAACTATTCTATCTCACCCCAGTCAGAATGGCAGCTATCTAAAATACAAGCAACAATAAGTGCTGGCGAAGATGTAGTGAAAAAGGCACACTCAAACATTGCTGGTGGGACTGCAAATTGGTGCAACCTGTCTGAAAAGCAGTATGGAGATTCCTTAAAAAACTTGGAATGGAACCAACATTTGACTCAGCTATCCCACTCCTTGGCTTATAGCCTAAAAACTTAAAAATAGCATACTACAGTAAAGCAGCCACTTCAATGTTTATGGCAGCACAATTCAGAATTGCTAAACTGGAAGCAACCTAGATGCCCTCCATACTTCCATTTTACAAAAGAGATTCAAATGCTCCTTAAAGTAGCCAGTAATCCTGAAACATCCTCACAGTCCTTCTCTAAAATTCTTTCTCCATTGACCTCCAACACAAGGGAATCAAGAGACCTCTTGATCTTTATCTTTCAAGAGTTAAGTCAGGCCAGCTTGAAACATCTAAAGGGATCATTGCCTCACAATGTTAACAAAGGGTGCAACAGGAAGTTTTACCAACAGCTGAGTTGAGCAGGGACATGATGCAGGTGGCATAGGTCAAAAGAAGAAGGGTTTATGCTCTTCTATCATTCCAGACAAAGCAAAGCATCCAACAAAGTCACCAAGAAAGAAAAGCCTGGAGCATATTTAATCAATATTCATTATAAGATTGGTAAATGGCAGGGTTTGTGTTCTAGAAAATATTGGGACATGAGTAGAAAATTAAACAAAGTAATAACATAAAAACAAGCAGACTCAAGTTGATACTATGGAAACTGTTGTTTGCTGTCTATTATTCAAGGGGTCAAAATGTCCCCTTACACTCTTATTCAAAAGAAATTCCTAAATTCAGTGATTACTTTGTTGGCTATGGGCTTTTAGGGAGCCAGGGATTTTGCAAGGGTCTTCATACCTGTAGAGATGCAAATCTTATATAAGAAGGTATAGGAACACAATTACCAGTAGAGAGCATTAGTATTGCTGCTGAGGTATATTTAAATACATACTACTGTTTTTCCACGTATTTTTGATTAGTGCATTATAGTTGTACATACTGATGGGATTTTAGGTTACATATTTGTACATTCACACAATACACAATATAACAATATAGTTTGGCCAATACCCCACCCCAGTAATTTCTTGCTCCCTCCCTACCTCCCATACCACCCATTTGGTGCCTTTTCTCTATTGATCTCCCTTTGATTTTCATAAGATTGCCCCCCTACCCTTTTTTCCTTCCTTCCCTTCCAGCTTCTGCATATGAGAGAAAACAGCCCCTGACTTTCTGGGTTTAGCTTATTTTGCTTAACATAATGATCTCCAGTTCTATTCATTTTCCTGAAAATGACATAATTTCATTTTTCTTTATGGTCAAATAAAACTCCATAGGCTGGTTCCATAGTTTAGCTATTGTGAATTGTGCTGCTGTAAACATGGGTATGCATTATCACTGCAGTATGATCACTTAATTCTTCAGGATAAATACCAAAGAGTTGTATAGCTGGATCATATGATGGTCCCATGCCTAGTCTTTCCAGGAACTTCCATAATGATGTTCATCGTGGTTGTACTAATTTACAGTCCTACCTATGGTATAAAACTGTTCTTTTTTTTTCTATGGATATCTACTCCAGCATTTATTATTTGTATTCTTGATGACTGTTGTATTAACTGGTATGAGATAAAACCTCTGTGTAATTTTTTTTGTTTTGTGGGGGTTTTTTTGTTTTGTTTTGTTTTGTTTTATTTGTTTTTTGGTACCGGGGATTGAACCCAGGAGTGCTTAACCACTGAGGCACTTCCCTAATCCTTTTTTTCTTTATTTTGAAACAGGCTCTCACTAAGTCACTTAGGACCTTGGTAAGTTGTTGAGGCTGGCTTTAAACTTGCAATCCTCCTGCCTCAGCCTCTCAAGCTGCTGGGATTACAGGCGTGTACCACCATGTCTGGCAAATCTCAGTGTAGTTTTGGTTTGTACTTTCCTAATTGCTAATGATGTTGAATATTTTTTTCACATATTTGTTGGCCATCTGTATTTCTTCTTTTGAGAAGTGTCTAATTCATTTGCTCATTCATTAATTGCATTATTTGATTTTCTTTTTTTTGGTGTAAGGTTTTTTAAGTTCTTTATATATTCTAGATATTTATCCTGTCAGAAGAGTAACTAGCAAAGATTTTTCTCCTGTTTTGTAGGGTCTCTGTTTATATTCCTTATTGTTTCCTTTACTGTGCAAAAGCTTTTCAATTTGATTTTCCATTTATGAACTCTTGGCATTATTTCCTGAGCTTTAGGGATCATATTAATTAATTAATTTTTAAACATTTAACCAATAGTGCTTTATTTTAAAATAGGTTAGTTTGTGTACAAACCTAACTAATTGCTGTGTACATTGATCTCAAAATATTTCTATAGGTAAAATTATTTCTTAGTAAAAGAACAGTTATCTAGTAGCAAAAGTGTATGTTTAGATTTGGACAGCAAAATAAAATGGGATTCAGAAGTGTGACATTGTAGGCTTCCTGGCCCACGGCCCACCATTGGATGGTACCTGTCCCTAAGCTTCACTTTTACTCAAACACACACAGGACTTACACTGCTTGAAAAAGCTTTTTCATGTGAAGTTATAACTATCAAAATAACCCAGATAATCAACTGCATGGATCCTTCCAGTGGCCTGGAACGCTTCTTGATCCACATGAATAGAACAATCCCAGGCAACCATGAAGCTGCTTGGGGAGTTAGATGTGGGTGGGATAGGCAAATAGAACTACAAACTCACCAAAGAGAACTTTGTCCAAGGAATTTTTTAAGGACAGAAGATAGAAATTGGAAAGGATTTAAATTCTAATTCTGATATTATTTGCATGGCCTTCAGTTGGACCATCTTTGTGGGCTTGAACTGTGGCTTTTGAAATGTGGATTTCTTGGTGAGATAGGGTGGTGGGAGCACTATGAGAAAGAAGCCTTGCGTACCTGGCTTGGCGATCTTTTTTTTTTTTTGGTACTAGGGATTGAACTCAGAGGCACTCAACCACTGAGCCACATCCCCAGCCCTATTTTGTATTTTTTCAGAGGCAGGGTCTGACTGAGTTGCTTAGAGCCTCGCTATTGCTGAGGCTGGCTTTGAATTCATGATCCTCCTGGCTCAGCCTCCCCAGCTGCTGAGATTACAGGTGTTCAACACCACACCCAGCATCTCCCTTCCTTTCATTCAGAACAGTTTTGTTCTTCTAGTTGGAGTTTCTCTAACTGTTAGAAACAGTTTTTCTTGCTCTAAAATTGGTTCAAATCCAGTTCAAACATTCTAGGATTCAATAATTGTTTTAATTTAGAAGATATGAAATTAATACTCCAGACCCTTGAAGTTTAAAATTCATTTCTTTTTGATCTGAAACTGAATCATGTTCTAGAAACGTCCAATAAAATAGTAATGCTCTCACATGGGCATTCTTAATCCACACATGCACACGTGCATTAGTGGCTTTTCATTATTTCCTACGTAAATCAATAATTCTGTCTTCTATTCAAATTTTGTACAACAGCAAAGATGATTTAACAGGCATCTGAGTGATCCACAGAGACTCACCTCTTCTGTTGAAAATTTCCATTGAAAATCAAAATGTGGAAACTATTTTTGCTTCATCCCTCCCCCACCAACTGCACAACAAGTGGAGGAGGAAGCTCCACTTTTCTGATAGCGTCTACTTCACTTCATTTAAAGATAACAAATGAGAGAGACACTATCCTAATAGGAATCAGGGAACTGAAGGATTAATTATTTTTCCTGAAGTGGTCTCTCCCCACTCTTGAAGTGTGGGCTTTCCCTCCCATGTTTTCTCCTGTGTGGCTGATAATGCTGCCTTATGCTACAAAAATGCAGCAGCCATCATTACTACATTTTCAATACTCAGACCCAAGGACCTAAGAAAACTTATATTCTTGAGCATAATGGAACAGCACTGCACTAGGATTTAGACACCGAGTCCTAGTCTTTCACTGTATGGTTTCACTATATGGCTTCCCTAAGTCTCAGACTTCTCGTCTTAGAAACAGGAATAGAATCCTTGTTCTACAAATCCCAAAGAGTAGGAGATAAGATGCATGAAGGGTCTTTATTGAAGGTGAACCACCATATCAAATTAATAAGTTATATGTCGGAGAGTCTATAACAATCTGTTCAGCATTTATTACAGCCTTTTTCTAGAACGCTGTATGAATTGTTTTCTGCTACTAGTAACAGAATACCACAGACCAGGCAAATTATAAAGAAAAGAGATTTATTTACTGTTCTGGTCCAGAGTTGAGGGATCACATCTGATGATAGCCTTCTTGCTGTCAGAGTCCTGAGCGGGTGCAGGGCATCAAAAAGCAAGAGGGCTGGGATTGTAGCTCAGTGGTAGAGCGCTTGCCTCACATGCATGAGGCACTGGGTTCGATCCTCAGCACTACATAAAAATAAATAAATAAAATGAAGATATTAAAAAAGAAAAAAAGCAAAAGACAGAGAGTAGGAGAGACACCCAGATAAATTCGCTTTTTATACCAAACCCATCTTGAGATAACCCGTAATTCATTAATCCATCAATTGCATGAATGGATTAACCCAGTGTTTCAGTTAGCATTTCATCATTGTAACAAATGCCTAAGAAAAACAATTTAGAAGAGCAAATATTTGGCTCATGGTTTCAGAGGTTTCAGTCCATGGTTGGCTGACTCCATTGCTCCGAGCCTGAAGTGAGGCAGTACATCAGGGTGGAAGGGCATGAAACACTGCCTGTCAGCTCATGGCAGCCAAGAAGCAGAGAGGGAGGAAGCACCTTGGGACAAAATAGAGTCTCCAAGGGCACACATGACCTACTCCCTCCCATCATACCCCACCTGCCTGTAGTTTCCAACATCTCCCAGCACTCGGCTATCAATGGACTAATCCACAGATACAGTCTGAGCCCTCATGGTCTTTCAAATGCCTCACTTCTGAAACTTTCCTCATTGGAGACCAAGTCTTCAACACATCAGACTTTGGGAGACATTCCAGATACAAACCATAACACCCATTCATGAGAACAGAACCTAATCACCTCTTATAGGTCCCAGTTGGTCCTGTTTCTTTATATCTTATAATGAGGATTCAATTTCAACAAGTCTTTTAGAGATGACAAACCATACTCAAACTGTAGCAGCTGCCTTTCTATAATACAGAATTGGATTAAGTGAAGAACCCTGGCTATTCTGGTGTGGAGTATAACTGCAGTGGCACCATCCAGCACCTGACAGCTATAGGGGTAACCTCAAGCTCAAAAGGCAGTTTGTGATTGTGGTGAGGCAGCAGCTCTCTTGTCAGTCTGGTCCTGTGATGTTGCCTTTGAGGTCATTCCTGGAGGCCCAGTCTATAGTTTCTCTTTAGTCCTCTAAATGATTCTGTAAAATATTTAATATGCTGCTGTAAAGTTTGCTTTACACTAACTGGAATCCAAAAGTATTTCTGTTGTTCTTAAGTGTAGGCATCAAGGAGAAATTAAATCAGACAGAGGTAGAAACAGGTCTCAGCCTAATGCTTAGTAAATGTTAAATTAGAAAAAACAAAAAAAAAGGTCTGAGTTAATAGAATACAATCTCTCAGAACAGACAGGCAGGGGAATTAGATTGAGGTGATTTGTGGACAAATTATGAAGAATTTTGTTTGCCATGCTAAGGGCACTGCTCCCTTATTTTGACGCCAATAGGGAATAGATTATTCCTATGTGTGTTTCTGAATGATCAAACAGGAGAACCTAGGATAGCAAATAAGCCCAAAATCTTTGTGGCTTATAATAACAAGTTTGTTTCTCACTTGTTTTACATGTCTGATACTATTGGCAGTGGCTCAGCATAAATCGACCTAACCCCAGGACCCACTAATAGAGCAACTCTTTCCTGAACTAGTGCTAATCTTGCAACAGAGGAAAAGGAAGAGTTAGAAAGCAATGAGCAGACCCTTAGAGCTTTGCATGATATGTCAAGGGACTCTCCATTCCCATGTCATGGACCAAAGCATCTCACACAATCAAACCTTATACCATAGGGCAGAGAATAATTACACCCCCAAAGGGAAAGCAGGGATACTCTTGAATAATAATAATACAATTGTCACACTTTGGAAGTCTTATGCAGAATAAATTGGAGAGGTATCACAGTAACAATGAAGCCTTATTCATCCATCCCACAGTAGTGAGCACTCGCTACACATCATGCTTTCTGCACCAGGGTTGGAAGGTCAATAAGACAGGTAGGGTCTTGGGCTTCATGGTATTTGCTAGGCTAATACTTATTACACACAATTATAAATATTTTACATGCATTATCTCACATTATCTCATTTAATCCTCATCTTAATATTCCCTGTTGTTTGTAGACTAATAAACTGAAGATTACAAAGGTAAAATAATTTGATCAAGACCAGAAAGAATGTGGCCAATGAGATCTGAACTCAGGCATTGTGATTCCCAAGCTCCATGGGCTGAACTTTGTGGTAGATCATCACTCAACTGAAAAAGTCCTCCAGAGCATAATGAAGACCTCTTGGTGGCATTGGCAAACATGTCAAGAGATGGCTAGCAAGGAAAAATACATGTATTTTATTATAGAGTAGGTATGAGTAATGAGAGAGGGGCATCCAAGGTGAGTTAAGAAACCTGACAAATGAATCGCGTTTTTTTTTTTTTTTTGGTGCTGGAGATTGAACTCAGGGACACTCGACCACTGAGCCACATCCTCAGCCCTATTTTGTGTTTTATGTAGAGACAGGGTCTCATTGAATTGCTTAGCGCCTTACTGTTGCTGAGGCTGGCTTTGAACTCGCGATTCTCCTGTCTCAGCCCACCTAAGTGCTGGGATTACAGGCTTGTGCCACTGAGCCCAGCTTGAATAGCTACTTTAAATAGCTTTTAACATAAGTTATTCAGATGCTTCCTGTTTATGAAAGAAGATGGTTAGCATGGCTTTGAACATTTGGGTTGGAGATATCTTAAGGCACTTTTATAAATTTTGAAAAACTAGTTTGGAACCCAGTAAAAGAACTATACAGATATAGTTCTCAATGGTTGTATAGGTTTTCTATACAGCCAGTTTATATAGTTTCTCAATGGTTGTATAGGTTTTCCCTTATATGAAGTAAAGATTGTACTCCGTGTATATATTAGCTTGAAATAGTCAGTTAGCCAGTTCTAAAGTGTTGCAGCCAAAGGAAAATGTCCAATTGTACAAATCAGGAAGTCATTTGATGGATTGTTTCTTGCGGGGAGCATGTACAGACAATGCTCAATTTGGAAATTACCCTCTTCTTGTCAAACACCTTTCAGTAAAAGGCAGCTGAATTAAACATTTTGCCAAAGTCTTTATTAGAGCAAAATTAACCTTTTTGTGTTTCAAAATTGCATGAATCTTTACTTTAAGTCAAGAGGAGCATAAAAAAGTAGAGAGGCCTAAAGAATTGAACACACATTGCACTCAGTGTCAAAATTGGACATAAATTCTCTATATGTGGAATATTAACCCTGCTATAAGGAAGTAAATATTTGAGTGGATCAAAATGTGAAATATCGACCAGGATGAACACCAAAAATGATCAGAAAATACAGAGCTAGAATAAGAGCCTGATAGGACCAAAAAGACTACTCCCTCAGAACACCAAGAGGAAGGCTCTCATCCAAATGAATATGAGTTAGGACTAGAAAAGACTGAGGGTTTTGGTTAAGTTGGAAATGTGTCTTGCTGTAGTTCTGTGTCATTTTTGGCATTCTAGGACAGAAAACTTGTTTCATCATTATTCTTTCTCTTACCTTTGTTCTGGAAAGGATTCTTTTCAATCAGGAAAATATAAGGGAAGTGCCCAAATATTGCTCTTGGGGAAGGCTTGAATGTGACAAATATAAATATCCAAGACTAAAATGTCAAGGAAACGGCATAGCAATGTATTGGATGCTTGAGCACTGTGTACCCCAAAGTGTTAATAAATTCTTTCCCTTAGAAAAAGATTAGATTGCCCTGGGCTTGAAAATCATGGCATGATATTGAGAGAGACAAGTGAATTTTCAAGCTAACAATTATTCAGAAAGTTTGACCAGACTGTCTCAGGAGATGATCAGAGACCTCCTTGACCGTGCTACTGTGGGAAAGACAGTAGAGATGACAGGGCTGTGTTTGACACCTTGTTACTGGGACATGATCATTGATCTCTCTACAAATGCCATGGCACAGCTTAAAAAAAAAAAAACAAAAAACAAGAAAGGAAAAGTAAAAAAGAGTCTATCCTGAGAATAGAATGTGTGCCCCAGACACTGTGAGAAGTGGGTCAGTGCACCTGGAGAAATGTCCTTTGACATGGTAATTCCTTGGCATGAACACAGTGAGGGGAGCCTTCCTTCTTTTGCTTGGATTGTGAGTATTTTCAAAGCAGGAAAGAGGATGGTGGGGGCTAAATTCCAAAGTGGAGCTTTTGGTGTATTGGGATGGGGTCATTTTGAGTATCTCTGCCATATGACAAAAGGTCAGGACCTCGCTGACAAGGATCCTCTCAAATAACACAGCAATTACATTGAATCTTCATAAGCCTAGTTACTCTATTAGCAACTTTAACTTTCAGGCTGTGTTGTGCTTCGATTCTCCCCAGATGTATAGGCAAGTCTATTTAGAAGTCATATCA
Source organism: Xerus rutilus (assembly GCA_028644305.1). NCBI lineage: Eukaryota > Metazoa > Chordata > Mammalia > Rodentia > Sciuridae > Xerus > Xerus rutilus. The sequence goes on along the minus strand of CM053402.1, from coordinate 78,048,722 downwards.
TGGTGTTTCTCAGTTATGCTGGGGAGGGTACCAAGAGTATTATCCATTTCCCTAAGATGAGTGGAATTTTAGCAGTGCTTTTTGTCTGAGAAGAGTGTGACCACCAGAATAGCCACCACATGAGGGTAGCAGCAACAGAGGCCCATGGGTAAAGTTTGTGTCTCTTTCTCATTCATCCAACAGTAGTGTGGGCCATGGGCCTCCTTTGGTGAAGAGAATATCTATCTCTAATTTAATCTTGTCCCCTGAAGATCACTGGGGCAAAAGAGCCTCCCTTATGCCTCCAACTTCTCCTTTCTGTCTTAGGATGTGAAAGGACTGAAGATTCTGATACTCATCCTTGAACCCAGCCCATCCATTCCTAAAAAAAGCACTCCCTCCCTTGCAGAGTGAATGACAATCCAACATTCCCAGAAAGGAATGAACCTGAAAATGCCACCTTTTGAACATTTAAAATGGCAAAATAAAATTATAGATTCATGATTTCTCTTCCTGAAGTAATTCAAGATTTATTAGTTCTATTTTTTCACAATAAGTCAGCAATTTTTCCCTTTCTTTTTTTAAAAAAATTTTTTTAATTTATACATGAGAGTAGAATGTATTTTGACGGGCTGGGATTGTAGCTCAGCGGTAGAGTGCTTGCCTTGCATGCGTGAGGCCCTGGGTTTGATCCTCAGCACCACATACAGAGCAATAAAATAAAGACATTGTGTCCATCTACAACTAAAAAAATATTAAAAAAAAAAAGAATGTAATTGACATATTATACATACATGGAATATAACTTCCCCTTCTTGTGGTTGTACATGATGTGGAGTTATACTGGTAGGAAAGTTATGTCTGATTCATTCTACTGTCTTTCCCATTCCCATCCCCCCTTCCTACCTATTCCTCCCTGTCCAATTTGGTGAATCTCCACTCCTCCCTCCCCCCTGCCTATTGTGAGTCAGCATCTGCATATGAGAGAGAACATTCAGCCTTTGGTTTTTTTTTTTTTTTTAATTTTTTTTTTTTAGTTGTTGATGGATCTTTATTTTATTCATTTATTATTTATATGTGGTGCTGAGGATCGAACCCAGTGCTTCACGCATGCTAGGCAAGCGCTCTACCACTGAGCTACAGCCCCAGCCCCAGCCTTTGGTTTTTATGGATTGGCTTATTTCACTTAGCATAATAGTTTCCAGCTCCATCCATTTATTGGCAAATGCCATAATTTCAGTCTTCTTTATGGCAGAGTAATATTCCATTGTGTATATGTACCACATTTTCTTTATACATTCATCTATTGAAGAGCATCTATGTTGGTTCCATAGTTTAGCTCTTGTGAATTGAGCTACTATAAACATTGATGTGGCTGCATCACTGTAGTATGCTAATCTTAAGTCCTTTGAGTATATGCCAAGGAGTGGAATAACTGGGTCAAATGGTGGTTCTGTTTCAAGTCTTCTGAGGAATCTCCATACTACTTTCCATAGTGGTTGCATCAATTTGCAGTCCCACCAGCAATGTATGAGTGTACGTTTTCCCCCACATCCTCACCAACATTTATTGTTGCCTGAATTCTTGATTAATTGCCATTTTGACTGGAGTGAGATGAAATCTTGGAGTAGTTTTAATTTGCATTTCTCTAATTGCTAGAGATGTTGAACATTTTTTCATATATTTGTTGATCAGTTGTATTTCTTCTTCTTTGAAGTGCCTGTTCAGTTCCTTAGCCCATTTTTTGATTGAGTTTTTTTTTTTTTCAGCATTGAGTTTTTTGAATTCTTTATATATCCTGGATATTGATGCTGTATCTGAGGTGCATGTGGTAAATATTTTCTCCTATTCTGTAGGCTCTCTTTTCATGTTCTTCATTATTTCCTTTGCTATAAAGAAGCTTTTTAGTTTGATACCATCCCATTTATTGATTGTTTGATTTTACTTCTTGTGCTTTTGGAGTCTTGTTGAGAAATTCAGTTCCTAAGCCGACATGACAGACATTTTTTTCTTCCAGTTGGAGCAGGATCTCTGATCTAGTGCTTAGGTCCTTGATCCACTTAGGATTCAATTTTGTGCAGTGTGAGACATAGGAATCTAATTTCTTTTCTTACATATAGATTTCCAGTTTTCCCAGCACCATTTGTGGAAGAGGGTATCTTTTCTCCAATATAAGTTTATATCCCCTTTTTCTAGTATGAGATAACTATGTTAACGTGGGTTTGTCTTTGTGTCTTTGTTATGGTTTGGATGTGAGGTGTCCCCCAAAATCTCACATATGTGAGAATACGCAAGAAGGTTTGAAGGAGAAAAGATTGAGTTATAGCCTTAACCTAATCAGTGGATTAATTCCTGATGAGATTAACTGGGTGGTAACTGGAGGCAGGTGGGATGTGGCTGAAGGACATGGTTTTGGGGTATATATTTTGTATCTGGACAGTGGAGTCTCTCTCTCTGCTCCTGATCATGATGTGAGCTGCTTCCCCCCACCACTCTCTCCAGCCATCATGTTCAGCCTCGCCTTGAGCCCCAAGGAATGGAGCCGGTCTTCTATGGACTAAGACCTCTGAAACTGTGAGCCCTCAAATAAACTTTTCCTCTTCTAAAATTTTTCTGGTTGCGTTTTTCAGTTACAGCAGCAAAAAAGCTAACTAAAACAGTCTTCTGTTCTGTACCATTGGTCTTCATGTCTGTTTTGGAGCCAATAACATGCCTCTTTTGTTACTATAGCTCTGTAGTATAATTTAAGTATGGTATTGTAATGCCTCCTACTTCACTTTTTTTGTTAAGAATTTCTTTGCCTATTCTGGGCCTCTTATTTTTCCAAATGAATTTCATGATTGCTTTTTCTGTTTCTATGAAGAACATCATCAAAACTTTAATAGGAATTGCATTAGTTGTTTTTTAGATCGTCTGTATAGTGCTTTTGGTAGTATGGCCATTTTGACAATATTAAGTCTGCCTATCCAAGAACATAGGAGATCTTTCCATATTCTAAGTTCTTCTTCAATGTCTTACTTTAGTGTTCTGCAGTTTTCATTGTAGAGGTCTTTCACCTCTTTTGTTAGATTGATTCCCAAATATTTTATTTTCTCTGAGGCTATTGTGAATGGGATAGTGTTCCTGATTTCTCTGTCAGTTGATTCATCACTGATGCATAGGAACACAATCGATTTATGGGTGCTAATTTTATATCCTGCTCCTAGGTTGAATTCATTTTGAATTTTGAAAGTTTTCTGGTGGAGTTTTTTAGATCTTCTAAATATAGATCATGTCATCAACAAATAAGGATAGTTTGTGTTCTTCTTTTCCTTTTTGTAATCCTTTAATTTCTTCTAATTGCTCTGGCTAGAATTTCCAGGACTACGTTGAGTAAAAGCGGTAAAGGAGGGCCTCCTTGTCTTGTTCCAGTTTTTAGAGGGAATGCTTTCAATTTTTCTCTGTTTAGAATTATGCTGGCCTTGGGTTTAGCATACATAGTTTTTACAATGTTGAAGTATGTTCCTTTTATCCCTAGTTTTTCTAGGGTTTTGAACATGAATGGATGCTGTATTTTGTCAGATGCTTTTTCTGCATTTCTTAAAATAATCATGTGATTCTTTTCTTTGAGTCTATTGCTGTGATGAATTACATTTATTGATTTCCATATGTTGAACCAACCTTGCATTCCCAGGATGAATCCCACTTGATCATGGTGCACTATCTTTTTAATATATTTTTGTATGTGATTTGCCAGTATTTTATTAAGATTTTTTTATCTATTTTAATCAAGGATATTGGTGTGGATTTTTCTTTCTTTGATGTGTCTTTGTCAGGTTTTGTTATCAGGGTGATACTATCTTCATAGAAGGAATTTGAAAGGGTTCCCTCGTTTTATATCTCATGGTTTTTCTCTTTTCTTGGCTCCAATACTTCACATATTAAAATTTAACACAAAGAACCTGGGCTGCTTTGTTATATCCTTAAATTTCCATGCAAACTCCTAACTGGTGTCATTGGACAAATCATCTAGAACAGACATAGCTCAAATGGAAAAGTTCAGTTATCTTCCAGGCAGCAGTATCATATTAGAGATTTCAGGTTTAATTAAAATGATTAAGTCAAAATGATTTGAGGTTTTCTACTCATTTAAGTCAAAGTGCTTACTTTTCATCCACAAGTGGTCATGTGCATACATCTATGTGCTTTTTTACAGAGTTAGATCTAGAGAAGTAAACTGGGAGGTCTAATAGAAGAAATCTTGGTTGAAATAAAAAAACTTGGATTTTATACCATATACTGGTGATTCTTATTGTTTGGCTTTGAACATATAAGTTAAACTCCTACTTTTAATTTCTCATATAAAAGTAGTATGATTATGAAGGTATAAGATATAATGATGTGAATGAACTGTGAAATTGTAAAGAGCTTGCTAGTGAAATGTACAGATTCTCTTCATCTTCTTTCACTAGTCATTACAATACCTGAGAACACTTCTCATGGCAATGTTTGAACTTCATTTCAACAAAACTTCCATAAAGTCCTGCAAGTAGTTGACCTTTCTTTGTATTATTTACTGCAAACATAAAAATGGGCACAATAAATATTTTTCTTTCAAGTCCTATTTTTCTTTTGATGTTTATCTCTGGAGAAAAATGTTTAGACAATGTCTTAGGCTGGGTTACAAGGAGGTCAAGCCTGAGGCAAAATGTTAAGTGCTAATATTTATTAGAGTATACAGATCCAAGTACACAGGAATAAGGGAGAAGGGAGTGAGGCAGGGAAGGAAGAGTCACCAAGCTGAGTGCCACTTTATGTATCTCAGCACAGTCTTCTAAGAGACATGATGAGGACTCAGGTTTGTCCACTGTCTGGGGAAGAAAAAGAAAGATGTGTCTTCTCTGTTTCCATTTTTCCCCGACCAAAGGTTTGTCTCTGAGATTTGTGTTAGCTCCCCTACACCTCTAGGTGGAATCTACTGAACAATCTGAGCCTGCCCCAACTCTTCAACAGGAAACCTGAGGCTAAGTTGAACACTGTCAGCACCTGTGTGAATTCGAACAGAACCACAGCAGCCACTGGGGCCAAACAAGTGCCCTGAGGTGCAGAAGGTGAGGCTGCCAGGATCTTAAATATTGCCTTAAATAGACCATAAATACCCTATTGAGGTATTCATTCCAACATCCTCAGTGTCTTCTTTGGTGCTTCCTTTCGATACCCCTCACCCCCGGGCCACCCGCCACATATATCACATGATGCCTGAAGATTCAGCCCAGAAATATTCCACATGTGGTCTCTAGTAGAACTTCAATGACTTTGAAAGAATTTGACCTGTGTACTTTAACCAGGAGTTCTTTCTTTTATTTATTAGACTTAGATTTAATATACTTAGAATAATGACTGTTGCAACCAAATTCCAAATTAGCTCAATTTTTAGACTGTTATTTTTCAGTCCAATATACTTTGCTTAAATTCCCCAAAGAAAGAAAAAATAGAAAATAAAAGGAAAAGCAATACACCATATATGAGTTTGGGATGTCTTCCTCTTTTTATTATACCCACACTTATTTGTCAGAATAGGCCAGTTTATGCTGCAGCAATAATCTCAAATTCTCAGTAGTCTAACATAATACAGGTTTCTTTCTTGCTCACACAAAGTCTGCTGTAAGTCCAAACAACTCTCTTAAAACAACATTTTCTCATGTGTGACTTAGTAATCCAAGTTGTACGTCTCAACATGAGTTCAATTCAGGTACTGTGGTGATTTGTCTAAGCCTTGGTCTGGAAATGGCCCATTTTATTAGCTAATAACAAATATTGTAACCTTGCCTATCTGTGAGGATGCTGGGAAATATAGAGAAGCAACTGCAATGTTTGGAGAATAACATGTCTCTCCCAGGCTGGTTACTAAGGGTATCAAGGAAAGAACACAGAAAGCAAGAGGACAGCCATGGTCCCACAAACTTGATTATGGTTGCTGTACTCTGCTACCAATTCCAAAATAGAAAATCCTAGGAGGTTCTTATACAATTCGATGCAGCAGGTGGAGTTAGTTGGAAAGCACACTGGAAGTTTATTTCACTCTCCTGCAGATTCTCCCACCACCACCCTATCATCTGTGGTTTTGGTTATAACCCCTCCTTGAAGATGTACTTTTCAAAAGACTGCTTATCTGAAATATCAATGTTCTTACAAAACAATTTAAAAGAATTTCACCACCAGTTCTAGAAGCAGAACCAAAAATACATTTTCAAGTCATTTGTTAAATCATCTTGTAACATGATTGTAACTGTAAGCACTTTGATTAGTGTTGTATTTTACATATTGCTCAAATTCAGAGGAAGAAATGGTAGCCAGAATTATACATTCATCTTGGAGAACAAGAGCTTGGCATCAACCCACTTTCCCAGATTCTGTTTTGACAAGAACAGGTTCTGCAAACTACAGAAGACCCTCTCCAGGGCCCTGGTCCTGTGGCTGAGGGGAGAAAGACAGTGTGTGCGTGTGTGTGGGGGGGGGTGTGTGTGCGTGCTCATACACCTGCGTTTGCGACTGTGGATAACTGGTATGACACTTTTCTTCCATTCCTCAAGTTCTCAAACAATAAAAGTATTGGTGGTAAATTTTAATTGGAAAACTCTGGAAAAGAAAGTGGATTGGGGAAAGCAAAAAGGTACAGGGAGAAAGTATGCTCATTCTTGAAATACAGTGCTAGGCCAAGTTTTATTTTATTTTTATTTTTTGTGCTACTGGGGATTGGACCCACAGGCTTTCTACCACTGAGCTACACCCCCAGCCCTTTCATTCTTTTATTTGTATTTTAAGACAGCGTCTCTCTGGCTAACTTTATCAGACTGATCTTGACTTTGAATCCTTGGTCTCTCAAATTGCCATAATTATAGGCATGTGCCACCATGCTGGACTTTTAATATTTTAATAGTTAATTCCCCTCCCACCCCGTTTAAGGCATTTTTAGATATCTCTCATTCATTCATTCATTCAACAAATATTAAGGACCAGTGTTAAGCTCTGAGAAGTCAATGGACAGTGAAAGTAACATTCCCCTTGCTCAAACAGATCAGTCAAGTTTGGGAGAAAATGAAATACAATCACATAAACAAGTATATAACTTGCCAGTCATGGACCTGGGCTTGTTCGTTTTCAAAGCTATTTCTTTCTTTTCCCCTGCTCTATGTATTTGCTTTGGCTTCTGTCTCTCTGGTAGGCTTACTAGACGGAAGGCACTGGGAGGACACTGGAAGACGGGAGAAGGAGGAAAACCAGGGGACTTCTCACCCACCATTGCTACTCCTCTGCACAGCCTGGCTGTGACTCTAGTTCTCACTTGGCGACTTCTTCCTCCTGATTTCAGCTCCCACAGGGCATTCCACATCTCTTGAAAATGCTCTCTCCTCTTTATCCCTCCAGTGATGGCAGCGGGTTCCAACAGTTGTTTCCCACATGCCCAGCACTTCTGTAACCAATTCTTTTCATAAAAGTTCCCTATGGCACAGATTTTCTTCCTGGACAATTGCAAAATAATAAAAACAGTGACAAGGACCAAAAAAAAAAAAAAAAAAAAGGAGAATATATTGAACTGAGAAAACAATAAGGGCTCTGTCATGGTCTATGATTAGAGGAAGCTTCTCTGAGAAAAGGACAATAGTGCTCAAATAGGAAGGGTGAATCAAAGTTAAAGAGGCAAAGAATGTGGTTAAAAGTGTTCCTAGAATAGAGAGCACATAGGCAGAGGCCCCAAGTCAAAGGAGCTCAGATCTGTCAAGGGACTGGAACAAGAGTAATGTTACCAGAGTGTGGGAAGCAAGGAGAGAACATGTCATAGAATGAGGCAGCAGAATGAAGAACAGATTAGGTCATGCAGGCCCCATAGATCATGAATAAGACTTCAGTAGCCATCATGAGGACACTAGGAAGCAATTGAGGAGCATTAAACAGAATTATGATAATGATGCATATGCATTTGAAAATGATGATTCTATCTTATAGTGCAAAGACTGTACTAGAGCTTGGTGAGGATGGATATAAAAAACTACTCAGGATGTACTGCAATTATCCAGGCAAAAGGAGATGGCAACTTGGGCAAAGAATAGTGGTATTAGGAATGGATAATAAATCAACAGGACTTGGTAACTGATAAGTTAAGGAGGGATGATGAAGAGAGGGGTGTCAAGAACGACTTCTGGGGTTTGCCTTTCACAGGTGGGTAGATGGATGGTGGTGCACTCACCAAGAAAGGAAACAATGGAGGAGAAATGAGCTGTGGGTGTATATAGGGAGAAGTCTGCAATCTACGTGCAAAGACGTACAAAGAGTTTGAGCCCTACATGGTAACAATGGCAAAGATCAGGGAAATTCCCACAACATTTACACCCTGCTCATTACCAGTCAGTCTCCACTGACTGTTTTAAAGAGCCCTCAGGCAAGAGTTGGAAGGCCTGGACTGGTGCTCCAGCTATTGTGCTTTGTCACCCTAGATAGTGTCCTCTTCATCTTTACAATGGAGATAACCTCATGCCAATTACTGTATGGGATTGTTGACCTATTAGGATTTTTGACTTAATTAAACTGAATAAAAAAATCTTTAAATATGGTTAAATATTGGGAGCTACAGCACTGAGAATTGTATGGGTAACAGAAATAAGGTAATCAACTCACAGTAATTAGAAACTAGGTTTATTTTTCTCATAGAACAAAACTAGACTCAGTGTTTAATGGGATTGATCAACAGTCTCTTCTTCTCCCTTCATCAGGAGAGCAAAATCTTTCCCAGAACACCTCCTACCAACTTGCACTTCCTCTACATGAAGTGAGTCACATGGCCACATTCTGTTCCAGGGAGGTGGGAACACTCAGTTTATGAAGGTCAGAATGTGATAAGAAGGGAGCTGGGAATATTTTAGGAAGAATCATTTAGAATTATCTGCCACAGAAAGCTCTAGATTAAAATCCCATGAATCAATATACCCAATACTCCTCTTCCTTAGACACGAGAAGAGCCAGGTGCACACTGTGCCTCTTGCCCGGGGCTGTGTCTTCCCTCCATCTAGATTGCTGGTCCAAGGGAATCCAGTGAATCTTTAGGTTTTATAAGTGTTTCTCTTGGGCACTAAGCTATTTTATCCAGTGACTAATTAAAAACTCAAACTCCAGAATCACATGAGCAAATATAGAATTCCAACTGCTCTTCTTCATTGATCCTGGGCCAGTTAATGTTTAAAACCTTGCCATTATTTCCTTGAAATAGGGAATAACATTATCACTCACCTCTGTGTATAACAATGAGGATTAAATAGGAAGCGCCCAATACAATCCCTGCCATCTAGTAACTGTTCAGTAAACGGTACCCCATATATTCAGCCTGATCTTCATTCAACATGAGGGTATTTGGAGGTGAGTCCTCAAATGGGTAATGAAGGTAGAGACTTGAGAATAGTATTAGTGCTCCTATAAAGGAGGCCCCAGAGAGGACACAATGAGATGACAGCCATCTCTGAATCAGAAACTGGACCCTCACCAGACACTGAATTAGTGGCACCTCGACCTTGCACTTCCTAGCCTCCAGAACAGTGAAAATAAGCATTTCTTCTTAAAAACACCCGGTCCATTGTATTTTTGTTATAGAAGCCCAAATGGACTACAACAGCAACAATAAACAATAAAACTTTTTCCTAACTCTATGGCATTTTTGTCCCAAATGTTAGTTAACAGTAAAAGTTAAAACAGTCTCCTTCCATTTTCATCTAAAAGTGAATCATACTATCTTATTGGAATTCATCCTGGAATCTCTATAATTGCTACTATTTGAATGACGTACTCTCCTATAAATTTATTAACATTTGCCAAGAAAACTGCCATTCCTGAGTTTGATGTTGGATCCCCATAATAGATCTCATAAGTTCATTAGTTGCTTGTAGTAGTAGCTTGCCAAATTTAATTTGCAAAAACAACCGTTTCCTCACCATTTCTTCGTTACCACCATATCTTGTTGGTAATATCACCCACTAAATCAAACATGTACCATGGTAGATTCTGTTCATTTCAAAGCAGATTATAGGAGGCAACTAAATTGTGCACCAAGAAAAAAGTTCAATGTTTCACCAGCAGGCCCACGAAATCAGACATCTGCTTTTTGACAAGCTGAGAGATCCAAAGAATTGGGACTTGATGAATCTCAATGCTGTCTGTCATATACCACAATGTTCATCAATTAAGTGCTTGTGAAAGAATGACTAATGATAATTCCTACTAGGAGATCATTTGCATATTCAAGCTCAATTGTTCTATGGAGAAGGGAATGTCAATTTGTTATGAGGGCAAACTCCTTCAGGTTAAAATTCTTCTTCTCTACGAACTATTGTACTAGACTTGCTATTGGAACTTAGGGAGAAATACAATATAATTCAGGAACTGAGCCCAAATCTGTATTCTTATTTCCAAGAAAAAGAAAAACAGTATCTTCTTTTCATATTTTTGGACTAACACTTTTTAAAACCTTTTCTGCAGCTGCCATTGTTCATAGGGGGGAAACGATCTGAATACAATTGGCCTAATCAACTCTTAATCTGAGAGTTTAAATGGATGATTATACCTAGTGTTACCCACAAAAGCAACTGCTGACATGAGTCTTTTTGTAAATGCTGCTCCTGACATAAATGCCAGGTAGATGGCCCTGGAGATTTCAGACTCTGGAGCTCACAGAGAAACTGGGCCATTGCAGCTGGTGGAAACACACTGAGCCAAAAGCCTGTTTTGTTCCACAAATAAATGAGTGTCAAGATATTTGTCTTTCTATGACTAAGAGCAGCTGTTGACCAAGGTTGTTGCCTTCCAAAAAGGTGGAGTTGGAAGGAACCAGGAGTCAACCAGTCTGATTAGTTAGACAATGCCAGGAACATATCAGGAGGTCTTGCTGCTGTAGCAATCCTACACAAAATTTCTCCCAACTGAAAGGGGGAAAGAATATGATGGAAGGCTAAAAGCAGCAGCAACTCCATTTGCCCAGCCGCAGACTACGTTCAGCCCACTCACTACACAGCATAAAGCCAGACCCGCCGTGGTCTACTAATGGAGTCTTCCTAGAGGCCATGAATGGCATGTGAAGGATAATCAGGAGACATCCATGTGAGTACAGAGGAGAAGGTAGTTCTGAAACAAAGAATCTCAAGTGTTGGGCTCATAGGATTAAAACATCGTTATCAATAGCCATATTGGTTTCTCAGGGCCACCTTATACCAGGCATTGGAAACCAGGTGGCTTCAAACAACATACATTTATTTTCTCATGGTTCGGAAGACTCAAAGTCTAAAATCAATGTGTCATCAGGGCCACACTGCCTCTGAAACCTGTAAGGAAGACTCTTTCCTT
>CM053402.1:77964566-78036879 GCA_028644305.1 Xerus rutilus | reverse complement strand
AAAAAAAAAAGGTGACAATTCAAATCAGCTGTGACAGTTATTAAAATAATGAGGGATATATTTGAAAACAATTAGATCCCTGTCTTTTACCATGTATAAAATTAAACAAAAGGTACATATTTTAAGAAACAGATCAGCTTGACATGTTAGTCCATTGGATACCACACTCAACAGAATACAGCACCTGAACTGAAGAATGAAATGGAACATTTACCAAGCTGCAACATGCGCTAGATCATAAAACAAGTCTTGATTAACTTCATGTTAAGAAGTTACATGAAGAAGAGAAACTGAAACCTTAAAAACTAGGTAGAAAACAGGAGATAATAAAAAAATTGTTTTCCAATGAAAACAAATGAAACAAGAAGAAAAATTAACAAAACCAGAAAGTCATTCTTGGAAAAGATTAATAAAATTGATACCCCTTAACAAAATTGGATCAAGATAAAGAGAGATAAAATACAAATTATCAAATTTAGGAATAAAGAGGAGATATTATTACAGAGCTTATAAGTATTAAAGAGATTAAAAAGAAGATGTTATCAATATATTAACAATCACTTAATAACTGGGAAAATACCTTGAAAACACAATTTACACAGTTTATACTAAAAACATTAAAAATTTAAATAAGCTTATATTTATTTTGAAAGCCACGTGTAATTAGAAACTTTCTCACAAAGAAAATTCAAGACCTAAATGGTTTTGTTCAGAGACCATTGTTGAGAAAAGTTAAAAAAGCCATAAACAAATGTATAAATATACCATATTCAGAACTTCAGATGGCCAATATTGTTAAGCTGTCTTTCCTCCTCCCATTTTGAATTTATTTGTAGATTTATTGCAATTTCAATCAAAATATTAATATGATTTATTTTAGTAGAAAAAGACAAGCTAATTAGAAGATTTATATAGGAATGCAAAGGATAGAATAGTCAAGACAATCTTGAAACAGAATAAAGTTGGAAAACTTACAACATTATTTTGAGACTTACTGTATAGCAACTATAATTTTAAAATTTGGAGTATTGATATATAAATAGATACATTGTTTAATACGACAAAATCAACATCTGAATTGATCAGTTTATTGATTTTCAAAAAATTTATTAAGGGAAGGAGATGGAATTGACTGCTTAATGGGTCTGAGATATCCTTTGGGAGTGATGACAATATTATAGAACTGAATAGACATGATAGCTGCACAACACTGTGAACTTATTAACTGCCACAGAATTGTACACTCTAAAGGTTAATTTTACTTTGAGTGAATTTCATGCTAACAAGAACAACAAAAATAACAATATTATCAAGATTATTAAGCAATTCAATGGGGTGAAAGAGTCTTCTCAACAAAATGACACCAGAAAAAAAGGACATTCACTGGAAATTTAAACAAAATAATAACCTTGAACTTCACTTTATGCCAGTCAAAAAAAAAATCAACTCAAAATGAATCAGATATTCAGATTTGTAAGTTAGAACTGGAATGTTTTAGAGGAAAACAAAAAATGAAACATATCCATAAGCATAGCATAGGCAAAATTTGTTTTAGGCAGGACACAAAAAACACTAATCAGTTTAAAGAATAGAAAAATATTTTTTCAAAATGGAAAACTTCTTGCTCTTCAAAAGTCACCATTAAGGAAATGAGAAGACCAGTTATCGACTAGGTTAAAGAAAGAAAAGAAAGATATATTTTTGATAAAAGGTATCTAGAATATACAAAGAAAAATTAATAAATAAAACTATAAATATGTAATAAAATAATTTGTAAAAAATTAAAAAAAAGAAGATATGTGAACAACAAATAGCCCCTTAAAAATGTTCAGTATCATTAGTTGAAATCAAAATGATACTGCTCATATGTAATAAAATAGCTAATAAACTAATAGTAGAGAGTATTGGCAGAGATGTGTCTCTGCCAATGTATCTCGAACACAGATGTAGCTCAAACACTTTTCTGCAGAGAGTAAACAAAAGTACAAAATTTAGCACTTTAGAAAACTGTAGTTTAGTTCCTTATATAGTAAAACTTACACTTATCCTATAGCCCAGCAGTTCTACTCCTAGACATCTAACCAAGAGAAATGAAAAACCTCAAACTTATACAACAAAAACTTGAACCACAATCTTCATATCAGCTTCATTCATAGTTCTCAAATGACAATTTAAATATACATCAATAATAATGCATCATTAATGAACAAATTGTTATATAATCATATAGTGGAATGTAGATAAGAAACTACTAATACATGCAAAATATGAATAAATTTCTACCACAATTATGCTGAGGGAAAGCAATCAGACATAGATGAGTATATACTGGATTTGTTTATTAATAAGAAGCTCAAGATCAGGTAAAACTAATCCACAGTAATAGAAATAGAACAGTGGTGTTACCCATGAAGGAAGGGGACTGATTGAAAAAGGGCATGAGGGAACTCTGTGGGCTAATGGGAATGTTTTACATGGTTGAGGTAGGGTTACAGAAATGTACATAATGAATAAAGCCCTAAATTAAACTGCATTTTAGGCCATAATGTAGACTAAAATGTGAAAGAAAAAGAAAAACTACCATAAACAAAACTAAAAGAAATTTGTAAACAAAATGAAACAAACAACAAAAGACACTCAAAAATCAATGAGACTATTTTAGTCAACATATCCACTGCTGTGAATAAATGACCGGACTAGCACAACTGTAGAGGAGGAAAGGTTTATTTGAGGGCTCACAGTTTCAGAGGTCTCAGTCTGTAGAAGGCCGGCTGTATTCTTCAGGGCTCAAGGTGAGGCAGAACATTATGGCAGAAGAGTGTGGCAGAGGAAAGCAGCTCACATCATGGTGATCAGAAAGCAGAGAGAGACTCCACTCTCCAGATACAAAATATGTACCCCCTAGCCATGACCCCAGTCAATGACTTCCTCCAGCCACATCCTACCTGCGTCCAGTTACCACTCAGTTAATTCCATCAATTAATCCACTGATTGGGTTAAGGCTCTCACCTAATCATTTCCCCTCTGAAGCATCTCCCATTGTCTCACACGTGAGCTTTGGGGGATACCACATCTAAACCATAATAGAGACCTATAGGAAAAGACAGATTAAGCCTCTTAAAATGTAAATACACCATAAAATAATGAAAAGACAATTAGACTAAAAAATAAAAAGACTAAAAAATAAAAATCTTTGCAACATATGAAACAAAGCCTTAATATTCTTAATATATAAAAGCTTTTCAAATCAGTAACAAAGTTCAAAAATGTTTTGACAAAAATACTACTCAAATAAAATATTATTTTATTAATATTTCTTAATTCAGAAATTTTACTTCCTAAATGTACAAAAAGAAATATACACAGAGACAATATGTACAAGATATCCATTTTTATATCATTAAAAAGCTCATAAAATCACGTGAATACTTTACTAGTCCTCTACTGATAAGCTATTAGCATACCCATATTATAGAATTCATCAAGACATCTTAAAAAGAATGAAGTAAGCCAGGTGCAGTGGCTCAAGCCTGTAATCCCAGCACTTAGGGAGGCTGAGACAGGAGAATCGCGAAGCCAGGAAGCCAGCCTCAGCAACGGCGAGGCGCTAAGCAACTCAGTGAGACCTTGTCTCTACATAAACCACAAAATAGGGCTGGGAATGTGGCTCAGTGGTCGAGTGCCCCTGAGTTCAATCCCCAGTACCAAAAAAAAAAAAAAAAAAAAGAATGAAGTAGATATATCTATATTCATGCTGAAATCTCTAGTATATACATTAGATCAAAACAAAAAATAAAGGACATATATACACTTTTAACAATAAAAATATTTTTTAAAGGTATCTCTTTGTATTTCCTATTTTCCTACTGCTTCTTGAAAAATTTAATTGTAAACTCATTATGTGGGGAACAATGAAGAAGTCAATCCACAGAGAAGGGAGATGCTGTGGTGATCCATAGTGAAATGGCAGTGCCTAAACAGGGTGGTCCTGTGAGCTTAGGAGGGTGGCAGAGTTAGAAGATTAATTACACTCAGGAAAATTGATGAAAAAACTAAATATATTACAGATAATGGGATTCAGTTATAGCACTAGGAAAGGGATCTATAATTATAACAAGTACACTAAAATGAATCCTGTGGTTTGGGACTGGATTTGAAAGTGGAAAGTTGTGGATATGAACTTGGGGTTTTCCACATATGCCAATAGATACAGAATAAATATAAGAAAAACCATTCACATATATATGTATATATATGCATACACATATGCATACAAATTATCTGGATATATTTGTATATACATACACATACTCATAAATATATATACATATATTCCCTAACTCTACTAATAGGAACTGGGAGTAGAGAAACTCTTGTAGCAATAGGCACACTAACTGCTCAGATCCAGGCTTCTAAATACCATTCTCCACTAGAAGGAAATGGAATAGTTGGAGAAATGGGTAATTATAGGGTTGAGGTGGGAAAAGTTAAGGTAAGTTGGAAACATTTTGATGTATCAGGGAAAAATGAAGTGCTTAAAGAATGTTAGCAACATGATGAAAGGACAGAGAAGTCAGCTTAATGAAGCACTCACTGGCCAAATTAGGGCCAGTGGTAAGAGACAATGATAAGAGATTCACTGAACAGAATCAAAAACTGTGTTCATACAGATCTAGAAAGATCAAGTTTGATGATGAGTGGGATACTATGTAACTTCAAAGTACTGCGTTACAAAGTACGTATTAATTACAAAAGGATGAAGGTTGACATTATAGTCAAAAAGCCTGGTACACACCACCTTCATAAAGCAAAGTGATTATAAGTGATGGGTGAAATGGGAGTCATGTGCCACCAGATGAGATGCACTGAGAACACAGATCTACTTGTGGTGTATTCCTACCAGTGCATTCCTGTGTGTAACCTAAATTTAACCATGAGGGGGGAAAGGTCAGACCTATTCACACTGAGGAACACTCTACAAAATAATTAGCCAGTAACCTTTAAAGTGCCAACGCCATGAAAGGTGAGGGAAAATGAAGGCAACTAAAGAGATATTACGACTAGATGCAATATCTGATATGATGCTGAAATGGATCATTTTGCCATAAAATAAAACACCGAGACAACTGTTTAAAATGTGAATAGGGTCTGATATGAGATGGTACGATGGTCAATTTTATGCGTCAACTTGACAGGACTACAGAATGCCCAGAATTCTGGTTAAACATTATTTCTGAGTGCTATGGTTTGAATATTGTTGGTTTCCACAAAGTTCCATGTATTGAGAGCTTGGGTCCTAGGGTGTTAGTCTTAGATGATAGAACCTTTAAGAGAGATGGCCTAGTGGGAAGTCATAGGTAAATTGGAGGCATTCTCTCAAAAGGCATTCAGGTATTTCTCCTGGAACCTGGTTAGTTCTCACAAGAGCAATGTTATAAAAATCTGAGACTATTCCCACCCACTTTCATTTCCTGACCATGGGCTCACTTACCCACATGTACTCTGACCATGGCCATCTGCTGTAATGTGACAAACCCAAGAATGCCCTCGCTAGAACAGTGCTAATATGGACACCATGTCCTTTAACCCAAAACTGTGAGCTAAATAAGCCTCTTTTCTTCACAAAATACCTGTAATCCCAGGCATTTTGTTATGGTAATGAAAACTGTCTAATACATTAGATGCATCTGTGAGGATGTTTCTGGAAGACATTAGCATTGGAATTGGTGATTGGGTAAAGCAGATAGACCCCCAGTGTTGGTGGGCATCATCAATTTGTTCAGGGCCTGAATGGAGTAAAGTCAGAGACAAGTTGAATTCACTTTACGCTTGACAGCTTGCTGTGGGACATTGACCTAGGCTCAGCACTCCTGGTTCACGAGCCTTCAGACTCAGATTGGAATGCATACCATCAGCTCACTAGCTCTCTGATCTTCAAAATACATCACTAGCTTTCCTGGGTTTCCAGCTTGCCAACAGCAGATCATGGATTTTAACCTCCATAATCATGTTAGCCAATGTCTTATAATACAGCTCTTTTTATATGCAGATATTCTATTGATTTTTTTCTCTGACCTGACTAATGCAGATGACTTTAATGTATTGATGTTGATTACTTGACTTGGATAGTTCTGTTCCTTGACAATAGGAAATTCACACTGAAGTATTCAGGGTTATGGAGTGTCAGGTTAGTAACTTACTATCAAAAGGTTTAGGAAAATAAGTTCTTGTTTTGTGCTTGTAGCTTCTCTATAGGCTTGTGGTTGTGTCAAAAGATATTTTAAAAGACAACTATGTGAAAGAAGAGTATATAAAGTATATTCCAAATGGAAAAATAGAAACTATGCATTGTTTAACACTCATTTCTATTAAAATACTCAGAAAGAATTTTAGATAAATAGTAGTTGCATCTGCACAGGAAAGTTGATTAGAGAAATTAGGAAAGACTCCTGTTTGTGCTTCAAAACATTTCTGTATTATTTTACATTTTTATGTAATTATAATTCATATATTGCTCATATAAAATTGAAAGGAGAAATTCTCACTACTTTCAGATGGTATACCTTTATTCTTAGAAAATTAAAAAACCAACTAGAAATCTACTAAAAGCATTAAAAGAATTCAATAAGGTAGGAGAGTAGAAAATTAACATACGGAAATCAATAAATTTCTTAAATAACAGAAACAAGTCAAGAAATGTAATATATTGGGGGGAAAAGGCCATTTCTATTTGCAGTGAAAATGACATAATACCTAGGGGGGAAAATAACAAAACATGTAACTCCTATGTAAAGCAACATTTTAGAACCTAAGAAGACTTAAACTTATAAAAAGGTATTCTTGAGTGGAAGATTCTATGTCACAGATGTAAGGTAAAAGCAGCCCTCCCCATACCGTTTGAGCCCCTCCCCTCTCTAAAGCCGAGACAGTTCCTGGGCTGCTCAGGTTACTACATCAAAGAAGGTCACCACCGAACCACGAATGCTTATCTATCACGCCAGTTTTGAAGTGACCAATCCATACCCCAGCACGCGTTCATAGCGGGCCCTATAAATTCCATGCCCCAAGTCCCCTCTGCCCTTTTTCTCTTCTTCCTTCTCCTGAGTGCCCAACTGCACAGACCCCCACCATGAATAAAGATCCCTTGGCTATATGGAGCGTGTGGCCTCTGGTTTGGAGAAGATCCCATATTTTTAATCTTTCATTGGTGCATTGGCCGGGAATGAGGATAAGTCTCCTATAAAGGCTCCTCATTCCTGAACTCAGAACCACCCCTCCAGTAACCTGGCCCATTCTTTTGATTGCCACTTCTCCGCATCCACCATGGACTTCATTAGGTGAGTTTCCCTTTCAAGGAGACTGCAACTTTGCAGGCAGAGTCTCAGAGGTAACCAACCAGCCGTGACCGTCTGGTTGCCCTCCGGTGTGGTCCCAAAGGGAAGACCACACCCCACCACGACCTTCATGGTTACAGTGGGCTTCCAGAATCTCCACCCCACTTCCTTAGATTCTCCATCCCTCAGGCCCTTTTACCTTCTTTCCCCCTTCCCTCCTTTCCTTTTAGCTCAAATTATGCCAGCTGGAAAGTAACCTGATGTCTCCCTATTCACCTCTGTCTGCCCGGATCAAACTTTCCAATGACTCCTCCCGGAGGGGTCTCCGAAAATCCTGGCACACTAGGTTGATCTGGGCCTAATATCCTCTCCAGGAGAGGCTGGACCCAGGACGATTTGGGTGACAACCTGTCTCTGCTGTTTTGGTCCCTATTCTTATCTGCAATTGCCTTCCTAGGGACGCCTAGAAGCCATGCAGTAAATTTTAGGTAATCGGATGGGGTCAAACTCTTCCCTCCCGGCAGATTCCCCCTTACATTGCCTTCTTAAAAATCTTTCCACTCTTGGTCTCCTTTTTTATATTAAGCCAAAAAAAACTTATAAAACTTTGTACCCAAGATTGACCCGCCTACTCAGAGATTTATGCAACTTGTATGAGCGATCGAAAGAATGAGCAGGGATCTATCCCTACATTCAGGCTTTTTTCCTTCCACTCTCCAATTCCTCCAGATCTCTCTCAACCCTTCCCCACAGACTTCGGTGGAGGAGACCCCCCCCCATTGCTTTCTTCCCCAGATGCGACAGACTCCAATCACAAGTTTCTCAGCCTTCTGCCCTCTTCCCAGCCTATTTACACCTCCCCTCCACCTCCAGCTTCCCCTCCCCCTTGCAAGCTGTCTTCTAAAACATCTTGAAAAACTTTAGCCCCTTTTCCTTAAGTAAAACACACAATATAATGTCCCAGCCCACAGCAACTAAGCCCAACTATTCCCTTGTGATGACCCCTCCCCTGCCAACTCTCAGGCAGCTCCAAAGCCACAAAGCTGCAACTCTAATACTAGTCTGCAACCCGAGAAAAAAGGAAAAATTGTCTTTTATCTGGCTAGCCTCATTCCTCAAAAGTCATGAGAGATAATATTTTATAAACTTTTATACCCAAACCTGGCCTAAATGCCAACTGGGACAAAAGGGTTAAAAGCCCTGGGCAGCAATTCCCCAGGCCAGACTTAATTGGAGTTTACATTCCAATGCAAAGGAAAAGCCCAATAGGGGGCTTGAAACCAAAGAAAAAAAAGGGAAAAAGATCTTTCTAAATCAACTTAAGGCTTCTCCCCCTCCACTTCCCCTCCCTCCACTTTTTTTCTCCTCCCCTTTTTTCTCATGTTGCTTTACTGAAATAGTTCATGGCCATCATTTTTTTCTTTCTAGGACTCTTCATTCTTACATTTTTAAACTTATAATTTTAATTCTTCATGCTAAAGTTAAAACTTCTGATCAGATATATCTTATCCAACTATAAAAGTTTTTTTTACACTCTACTGAGATCAATTTACAAGGTATATCTACCTTTAATTCAAGAGGCCTTCTGCATGCTCTCTGTTTTTATGTATTACCTGTCTTCATCTACATGTATTTACGTAAACCCAATATGTAGAGTGCTCATAAACTAAAATTAAAAATGGATCCAAATAACTTTAATTCACATGATTCCGAAGGTTCAATTTAAATTGGGTAAACAGATAAAGATGTCTTTAAAATTACTCAACTCACAAGTCTTTCTAGGTGGTCAAAGGACTAATAAAATGTTAATGTCTATAAAATGTCTAATATATCTTATTGTGAGAAATTTCTTCAAGGGAAAAATGTTACTGTTAGATATGCTTGTCTAATGTCTTGGTTTTTATAATGAAAATAAACAAATCAGATCTGATATTGAGTACTCAAATGTGTTTGTTAGATAAATTGTTAACTGTTAAATTCAATACCAAATACTTTTAATTCCTTTAAATTTCATAGGGTAACATTTTTGATGTTTTCATAAATGGTAAATTTTAAGAAGGGGACATAAAATTGCTTTGTAGTCATTTAAAACAAAATTACTTAATTTAAAGCCCAACAGGTATAATTCTATATACTTAAACATTGTGTTTTCATAAATGGTAAATAAATATAATTCTCTAACACAGCCTAATTCTATCTTAAGATTGAAAGCCAATTCGACAAGAGGTCATAAAGGTTTATTTTTGTTTTACTTGCTTGGACTGTGTTTGGCTCTGTGCCCTCAATGCTGAAACTTAAGTTTGCCCTTATTTAGGATGCTAAGCTATGTAAATCATTGGTTTGCCATCTGCCTCTGTATTACCCTGTCAGTCGTGAATTCTTAAGATACTTACCTTAATAATTCTCTGTTACAGAAACTTCTCTGCTCCTGGACTGGAGCTGCTGCCCTCACTGGATAAAGGGGACAGCCACCATGTGGCTAATATAAGCTTACTTAATTTAAATTTAAAAGTTGAAGTCAATTGTCCTTTCTTTCAACATAAAGGTTTATAAATTTCTAAAGGTTTTTACTGTTTCATTTAAAGTACTATAAATAACATAAGGTATGTCTTATCATTAAAATGGAGGAATTTGCCTAAATTCAGAAATTTACAAGAATTGTTTTGGGATGTGAACAGAAGGATTCTAGTTATGATACTTAGTGGAAGGAAAAAGGAAGTGTTTCTGGGTGAGAAAGTCTTTGTATGGTAAAAGAAACGAGAGGATTTAAAGTAAATGTTAAAGAAAGTTTAGAGTAAGTGATAAAAGGATCAAAATAATGAGAGTCTAAATGAAGGGTAAATTTCTAAAGTTTATGTTTATGACTAATTTGCCTATAATTAATATAAGCTTATTCAATTTAAACTTTAATGTACTGAAATAAAAATCTAAAACATTGTTCTTCTCTTAATAAGATGACTTTCTTACATTTGTTGGGTTTTATCACTTGGGAAAACTAACTTTTGAAAATTAAGGTTTATATAACTGTGGTTAAACAACATCAATGCAATTATGGTGCTACCAGTCCTATTTTCATATTAAATGTGTTCATATCTTCCAGGTATACAAGTCTTTAAAATAGAAAATTTAAAAGAATGTTATATCAAGCTGATGTTCTCCAAACTAAAGTTGTATGGTAATTTTAGACTTATAAGCATAGCAGATTTTATTAAGGGTTTATTTCTATAACTGAACCTGTTATCCATAAGATAGAGTTTTATGTTACTTTTACACTGGGATAAAATTTAAATATGTTTCTTTAAGTAAATGAGAGCCTAATCTATTTAAAGTCTAATATTGTAAGACATGATTTTTACTACTTTTCCACATCAAAAAAGGTTAAAAGCCCTCTCAGCCTTTCTTAATTCATATTAAAGTAAATGTTAAAGAAAGTTTAGAGTAAGTGATAAAAGGATCAAAATAATGAGAGTCTAAATGAAGGGTAAATTTCTAAAGTTTATGTTTATGACTAATTTGCCTATAATTAATATAAGCTTATTCAATTTGAACTTTAATGTACTGATATAAAAATCTAAAACATTGTTCTTCTCTTAATAAGATAACTTTCTTACATTCATGTGAAATGTATGTGAAATGTAACTTTCACATTCATGTGAAATCAGAAAACAATGTATGTAAACTTTCTAAAATGATATTTAAGAAACAAAAATCAACTTCAGAATGAAGACACTTTAAGATTTTGCAAGGAGCCCTGCCTTACCTGAGATAAAGTTCTGTCTCCAAGCTTATTACAATGGCTTCAAAGTAGGCCACACTCTAGTTCATTTAAAGTTATGTTCAAAGGATTAATTTATTATAAAGATTACTAGGATCTCAACCAAAAAATATAATATGTAAATTAGTCAAAATTTAAGATAGCTACTACACAAACTAAACTTATTAATTTTATTTTCCTTAAACTCTATGGCTATTGCCTGTTAACATTTTGCAGAGGTACTAATTTGAAAACAAGCAACCCAGATTATTTTAAGATACATAAGCCATCACCTACAGGACAGATAGACCTTAAAGTTAAAGCCCAGTACCCTTACTTTAAGACTAGTTAGATTGGCTTGCTGAGTGTTTAAGATCAAGACTTACAAACTAAAATTAAATTAAAGGGCCAAGAAAACCAGTATTTGGCTCTTACCCTCTGAGTCAGCCTGAATCCAAGAAATGAGGAAACTTCTCTAAAAGGCTCTACACCTCTAGGCTGCAGGACCTCCTGATCAGGAAGATTGCTGAGACCATTGGAGAATTAAAAAGCCAACCAAGTGCCATACTATGAAGAGGAAGGTCATTCAAAAAGGGAACTGTCCCTCATGCTTCCCAGGGAAGCCACATGGTCAGTGCCAGACCTTGACCTATCCTAGCACAAATGGCACTAACAGAGCTGAAAGCCGTTCCCAAGTTCCCCAAGAGTAAACTCAGGTGGCTCTTAACATTAGTAAGAACAAGAGTCAATTGGACCTGCTTCATCCTAAACACTTAGCAAAACCATAACATACCCATTCCTGGGCATTAAAGAAAAGAAAAATAGTTTAATGTAACATATGTACATTAGCCCTCCAAAATACATATGACTGGGGCTACAAAGGAAAGATTCTTAGGTAGGAATGTAATAACTATCAAGAGAAACTGCCAAAGTCAAATGTTTTTAGTCAGTTTATGGCCTACTGATCTTCCTAACCTATACAGGTAGGCTTAATGTTGGCTAATATAATTTTCTAGCCCTAAGTAATAAAATAAAGGGATCTATACTATACAGAGGTCATACCAATAAAAAGGGATATTTTACAAAGTCAGATGATATTAAACTAACTTAACTACATATTAAAGATAGACATCTATGACATTAAAAATTAAATATGTGTTTACATGCCTCATCCTCTCCAACCTTATTATGGGGGCAAATTCTCAGCCCTTATACTTCCTAATGAGAGATTATTTATTGATCAGAATCTAGAAAACTTATACACAAGTGTTCCCTCATTCACATAACCATCCAGGAGTGTGGGGAGCTAGCTCTATGCTACACTCTAATGACTAGCCATTGTGTGTAAATGGGAAAGGCACAAAGGAAGGAGGAACTATGTGATTGGTTTACATTTACTATTGGTTCCACAAACGTGCAGCTCATGGACAGAATTCAGGGGGCTTACGTGCCTTGCCACATGGACACCTGTTGCCTACATGCATTGTCTCTGATTGGCCGAATGGCCCTGTAAGTTGAATGCTTGTTCTGCAAATAAACGGGTGCCTGCTCTGACTGTACCCCTTAGTGTGTCTGATTGTCCTGCAGAGGCAAGGGCTGGGAACAGATGGCCAGTCGGCTCCAACTCTTCCCAAATTCACAGCTAGGTGAATGTGGGAGTGCCCCTTCGACTTGCTGGCTTGGGATGGACTGTGACCCCCACACAGGAGTAAGAGGAAGAACTCCAACACCAGCTAGATACAATCACCCATCCTAAGATGTAATTGCCCTTCCTAAAACAGACCTCTTCATGGATGGTCCTAATATGTCAGGGCCTTCAGTTCAGCTTCTCAATTTACCCAAAGTTAATAACATTTCAGACTATTCCCTCTGTGCAGGTTTGGATCATAACTGATTCCCATTGGTGTTCCTCTTAATACCTTGAACTGACCCTAAGAGCCCCTCCCTCCAGCCTTTGAGGAAGTACCTCTTTTTCATACACTTCCTCTGGTCCAGTTCCCTGTGACCAAATCATTAAAGTCTCTTCCCCCAACCTTTGCTCTGCCAAGGTTCCTTTTCTAGTGCAATGATGTCCTAACAAAATCTAAGCCTCAATATCCCCTTCATCTTTTGTGTTCCCTCCACCTTTTTTCCTCAATTAACTTTATACAGCCAGGCTGAATTAATATGGTTTGTCACCACCTCTCTTTCAGGGCAAGACAACTGTCTTCCAACCACTCGTAGTTGGACTCACTCTGGCCTCCTCACTCACTGCCTTCAGGCTGAAGGCAGAAGGACTTGTTTATGTGGTAACTGCTATTCAAAGGCTTAATCAACAACTTCAGAAGGCCGTAGAGGCATTGGCCACCTCTTTCGCCTCCCTACAATGGCAGATAACATCTATTGCCCAAGTTTCATTGCAGGACCATCAAGCCATATACCTCCTAACAGCAGACAAAGGAGGAACATGCCTATTCCTTTAAGAAGAATTCTGCTGCTATATCAATGAAACTGGAATAATCAAGAAAAATATCAACACTCTTCATCATTTGAATGAAAATGTCAAGTTTGATAAAAAACATCAAACGCCTTCAGGATCTGACTGATCAGATGTCAATAACCCCAAAAGAGATAAGCTCATGGGTTTTCTTTTCAAAATTTCCTTGTATACTATAGTTTTCCTGATTTGCCTCCCCCTGCCATGTCTGTTCAAATTTATTCAATATCAAATCCAGCAGGTTTCTAATCAGACATTTAATCTGCTTCTCCTCAGGGATCTTCCGATTCTCATGGAGGACAATGACTCGCCTATTACTGTTTCTTGAGACTCTACTCCAGGATTCCTGGCTCCTGCCTCCACACCTACACTTGGGAAACTGGCCCCACCAGCTAGCGATGCTAAGACCAGAAAGCACCTTTCAAGATTTCTCACCTTGGGAGACTCTAACCTTCGGGGCCTGGGTGCTCTACCTTCTTCTCCTTACTCCCCACCCTGCTCGACAGACGTTGCCCCAAATCCGCTCAAAGTAGTCAGAAGAACCAATGTTGTCCCTGTTCCCATCCTTATAAAACCAAAAATGGGGGAATGTAAGGTAAAAGTAGCCCTCTCCCCATACCGTTTGGGACCCTCTCCTCTCTAAAGCCGAGGCAGTTCCCAGGAGTTTCCTGCCAGAGAGAACAAAGCCTGGCTGCTCAGGTTACTACATCAAAGAAGGTCACCTCAGAACCTCAAATGCTTATCTATCACGCCGGTTTTGAAGTGACCAATCCATACCCCAGCATGCGTTCATAGTGGGTCCTATAAATTCCATGCCCCACTGCCCTTTTCTCTCCTTCCTTCTTCTGGGAACCCACCTGCACAGTCCCCCACCATGATTAAAGATCCCTTGGCTATATGGAGCATGTGGCCTCTGGTTCGGAGCGGACCCCACATTTTTAATCTTTCATAGAGGAGCACTGAGTATACTCTAATAAAATAGTCAAATAACACACAAAATTTTGTTATTATGTGGACTTCTGAAGGTATTTCCCTGGTGGCTGAGGTAAGGACATAAGACTTAAGAGACAAACTATTAAGAAAGATTTGGAGGACTAAGTGAGGAACACAGATCATACACACACACAAATGCACACAAATGGACCTCAGAAGTGGGGCTGGAGAGACGTGATCTCATCCAAGTTTTGTCAAGGTTTTCTGCACTGTGAGTATTTTCTCAAAATGACATCTTAAGCAGGATTGGGGTGGTACCTCTTTCAGAATCAGAGAGGTAAGTCTCTGGTTCACTACAGTTCTGAAAAATATTTCCCACTCTCTGGGCACATGATCACTCACTTCCATCTCTTAGGCTCACAAAATCTCCTTTCCTTAGTAAGTGTGATGTTCTGATTATACCATTGGTTGCAATCCTGATCCAATCCCAGTGGTCTCTAGGTAGATACTGTCCCCTTGTCTCATGTCTCCAGTTGTCACATTGTCAAGGTAGACTGTTCACTTTGGGGGCCCAATAGAGAGGATGGGGAATAGTGGGTGATTTCTCACTCTCCCAGCCTTTCTTAAATGATAATAAAATCAAGGAGAAGGGACCAGGAAAAGAAGGGGAAATAGCTAAAAAAAAACAACAGTACTTAAGACTAAGTAGAAGTTCACTTAAACTGAAAAAATTTGGGGAAGAGGTTCTCTGCTTCATACTCAAAGAAGACTCAAAACTCTACAAAGTACAAATACTGACCAAGATGATAGAAAATCACTAAATTTAAATGTAGACAAGATACAGAGATGAATTTTATTATAACAGAAAGTAAAAAAGGCATAAATGTAACCATTATCACTTAAAGACCTTTTACATATCTGAAGATAAACATTTTTGAGAGGAAGAGAAGGAACAGACATTCCCTGAATCCCTGAATGGAACACGCCAGCCAGTGGATGTCTGAAGCAGAGGGCTTACAGAACATGGGAAGAGATGGCGGCCTAGATGAAAACTGCATTCCTAGTCTCTCCAGGACTGGGGATTAAAACAGTGGAAATACTATTTCTCTGCCAGTTATTAGAAGACCCCCAACAGCTGCCTCCATGCAAGAATTCCAGTCGTATGCCTGTGGGTTACCAGGCCCTGGGGTTTGTTCAGGACTCAAGCCACTTACCCATGCAGGAACCCAGCTGCTCACTCGTGCAGGACCCTGACTGATCACCCAGCAGGACCAGCTCCCGCACAGGACCCCAAGATCCAGTGCCCACACACCCGGCAGAACCTCAGATCACCCACCCACATAGGCCCCCTAGCCCATACTTCTGCGCAGGACCTCTAGCTACTGCTCCTGTGTGGATTTCCATCTACCAGCATGGAACTCCCCCATCCGCCTACACCTGGGGACACTGGTCGGGATCTGGAGACAACCTTCTACTTCTGCACAGCAGGGCACAGAGCTGCATCTCTGGACACAGGCCCCGGCTCTAGACCCTATCTCTAAAAGCAGACGCCTCCATTTTGGGACTCCTTCATTGCCATCTTGAACCTGAGCAGAGAGATACCAGTGAAAAACAGACAAACTCACCTACTGTACAAGAAAGGAAGCAATCCTTTTTATCTTGAGACTTTTTTTCCCCATTATCCCTTTTTTCTCTTTTCTTTTTTTCTTTTCTTCCTTTCTTTTTTGTTTTCCCTCACTCACTCTTTTCCTGCCCCCACTTCCCCAACATTTGTGAAACTGAGTATTTTTTATGCATTAGGCTACTGAGGATTTGGATATCTGATTAGTATATATAGTTGTATTATATAGTTGTATTATATATAATACAACTATATATGTATATATAGTTGTATTATATAGTCTCATATCTTCCATTTTTGCATGTTTTATTTTTCTTAATTTTTATGTTTCCTTGTTTGTTGTACTCTATTTTCTTCCTGCTTACTTGTCTTTCCCAAAACTCTTTCTTTGTTTTCTACTACTAGCCAACTTCTTTTGGATTCCTCTTCCATGCTTTCTAAGATCTAATAACTTTATATTTTAACTTCCTACTTCCCTAACATCTCATCCTACACCTCACCCCTGGTTCTCTTTAGTCCACCAGCAGAAACTGTAGACCCTTTTGCAAAAGGGTCTATTGTTTATATAGTAGGTACTAATTAAACTCATAATTTCTGTATATTGCAACAAAGCTGTAAATGTCCTGTTAGGAGCTACTTAGTTTAAAACTATATATTGTTTGTATTGGGATCTGTTAATATTGTTCTCCCCCTTAAAGGAGAGGTATTGGAACCCTGCAGGGAATCTATAGGCCTATAGGATAAAGACTATGGAAGGACCACGCAGGCATAGAGGAGACGGATAGCACACCACGCTGGGGCTCCCCATCTACCAACTGGAAGCTGTCCCTGCCTACTTTCATTCGGAGTCAACAACCAGGAACAGGAAGATCATCCCCGAGGTCCCTGCAGGCCCAGTTATACCAGAGATCACTGTTGAGTTCCACACACACACACACACACACACCAACCAAAAAACAAACATGGGAAGAACACTAAACTTACAGATCAGCAAGATGGGGCAGTTCATGTTTGCTGACCTGGTTTGTCATTCCCATGCCTTCTAGCTCAGGAAGTTGGCTCAACATAATTTTTCGAGAGTTTAGAAAGCAAGCGTAAGTCTTCTTATTAAAGGGGCAGATTATTTCAACCATGATAGAAGAGATTTGAGCCAAATTTAAAATCACTAGATCTTCCTTAAATTGATTTGATCTGGTCCACCTTTTTTTCTTTGTTATCTATGTGTTGACTTCATTTTTCTCCCAGAGAAGTACCAAGGTACAAAGAGACTGATAACTGCAAAACTTTCAATAAAGATCACTGGAAACTACTTAATGCAGGATGACAACTGTCCCTTAAATGAGAACGGATCCTATTATAAATCAGTCTATTGGGCTGGCTTGCTGTTAATGACTGCATGAGTGTAAAATAAAGTAGTGGAAAGCTACTTGATTCCTTGCTTTTAATTAATGACAAGACCTATAGAAGTTTAGAGACTCTTGAAGGCTAGTAACATAAAATTAGTTGAGCAAATTCCTAGGCATTTGTACTAAAATGTTACCTTATAAGAATCCACAATGTTAATATATCACGTATGATCACTGCTGCAGAGTGCACCTGATTTTTAGCTCAAAAACAATTCGAGCCCAATTTCTGATTTTTAAAACACAAGGGGGGTTTCCTAGGTATACCTTTCAATAAAAAGAAGAGAAAAATTAAGCCGAACTGTTTCCTTGGAACAATAATGGAGAGAACACCATAAACTTTTCTTTTGGTATCTTAAGATCCTAGGTCCTGACTGGCCCATATTGCTTGCGGGAAACAGGAAGGCTTGAGAGTTCTCAGACTCATTTGAAAGAGAGTTATTAGGCACAAGGACACCCAAAGGCTTTGGCCAACATCTGCTGTAGGATGCAGCTGATCCATTATGGTGAATTAAGATTCCATAGCTAGGTAGGAAAAGCAAAACAGTCAATTTCTGAAAATAGTCTTGTCTGTGGAATGATTCATTCCAGGCTAGTGATTAACTGGAAGGCCTCAGCAGCATTAGGGGTGAACTAATGCCCCTCTCAAGAAAAATTGTTCTATCCAGCGTTATCTCACTGTTGGGGGCCGTTACAGGTTTTGTGAGGTTTGAAGTTGATACAATTTGAGTAGACATCTAAGAAGAAAAGAACAAAATTAATATTTGTTAGAAAATTGAATTACTTTGAGAAATTACAATAAATTGCAAGCTTTAAAACGTGGACAAAAATAGACATCACAAAATAATTGTAAACAACATAATGTTTTTATTACTTAATTGTCTGACACATATTTTCCTTCCCTTCCTTACAATTTCTTTTGGCTGCATAACCTTTGAAAATTTCTCATCTCAATAATTCTGTATTATATTATCTCTAAAGAGGTAATAGAAACAAAATTCACTCTGAAATATGGCTGATCAAATTTGGGTTGTAGTACTGATTGTCTTGTAAAAACATTCATCTTCATAACTTGTTATTGGTAATGAGATGAGTTATGTTAGGATGCATAAAACATGACTTCACAACAAGTTGGACTGCAGTTGATAGTACTGCTACAGGTTTCGTGCTCTCTCTATAAAGGAATTTCGACAAATTTCACATAAATTCTATCAAAAAAGAAAAAAATGATCATGCATCAATAATTACATATGATACATTATTGCATGTGTTCTTACAGAACAAATTCCAGTTTGTCTAGATATTAATGAAAAATTAAGTTACCTTTGTAGATTTTATATACTTAAGGATTGAAAGACTATTCCATAGGCCGTTTGGCTTCATACATTTCAAATATTATTACTTCATCATTACTTACATACTTAGATGTCAGTTGTTTATTTCAATATAAAATCTAGCCCTACAGCTTTTTAACATGATTTCAGGAAGTTGAAATGGTGAACCTGGAAGCCATGCTAACAGCAGAACAGATAGGAATAACTATATACGGACATTTCTGTCACTCATGTACGTAGATCCCACAGAAACATAATTGTATTCCAAATTCAGTGTCCTTGTTTGGTGCCTCAAAATGCTTGTGGCTACTTCAATGCCCTCAAACACTAGGAAAAGAGTGACACAAAAAGTTTGGAATGTGAAGAGGGAGTAGTCTTAATCAATTGCAGTCAAAATATCTCATTTTGCATATTTTATGAAAACATATGAATATGAATTTGCATTACTAGACTCTCTCCTCAAACCTTTATGCAGTAATGGAACCTGAAGCTGAAGTTTAATTCATTTCATGGTAAATGGACCATCATCTGCTCAGATCTTACTCCTTTGTTGCTGTGAAAATATCTTGAATAACTGTTCCTTCTTCTATTTAAGGTAATCACTTACTTTATTGAATACCATCCAGCCGTGTGTATCCAGAACTCTCACACAACCCATTGGCCTGTGGCCTGTTTCTTGTGTACCCATGCTTGCTCTCTCACTAATACAGTGCCATTACCTTAACTTTTGTTTCTTATCAGAGTAGTACATATATGTAAAGAGTGGCCTCCTACATTACTACTACTTCCTGATTCTCAGAGGCAAATCCTGTCATCCCTCAACTCTTACCTCTAGAACTTACCATTCTCTTTCCAAATTCCAAATTTATGATGTGGCTATGTCTTGATTTTTAATTTAATTTCTTTTTTAAAAAATTTCAGATATAAATTTAAGAAACATTAAGAGTATGAAACCACAATTTTTGGCTATGGTGATGTTTACTATTTACATTAATGTTAAGGTAGAACTGTTCATAGCTAAGCTACATGATATGTTTCCATTACATTTCCTCTCCGTTTTACCCTTTGGTTCCCTGGAGTTAGCAAATGCTTTTGCTTGTGTATTTGTTTAGTTTTCTAGTTATCAGTCATTAACTTACCACAAACTCTATGTCAGGCTCCCTTAAATTTCTGAAAAATGCTGGATGAAAACTCATATTTATAAGAACAGATAAAGTTTATTGAAATGGTAAGTATGTGGGCAAATAGAAAATACTTTCTTTCATTAATTTTTAATTTTTTAAAAGGATACTATTCAAAATAACAACTGCAACCTGTTGTATGTCTTCTAATGCAAGTAGAAATGGAGTATCTGATGGTAGTGGCACAAAGGAGACCGAAGTGATAAATGAAGTTGAAAGTTGTATATTTTTATAGGTTATTTGAAATATGATGCAACATTAATTAAAGTGGACTGTGATCTTTTTTTGTTAATGATATGTATTGTAGTGTTAGAAAAACCATTAAAAATGCAAAAGATATAACAAAAAGGAAAACAGAGGAAATAATATGAAAAAACATATTTTTTAGAAAAAAAAAAAAAACTAAGACCAGGAAAGAAGCAAGGGGAAAATGAAAAACTGAAGGGAAATATGAAAAAAAAAATCAAGATAGTAGGTGCAAACTTAAACTTATCATTAATATATGTAATATATTTACAGTGTATACATACCAATTAAAAAGAGCTTGTTAGACTCGATACTGGATAAAGAAGTAAGATCCACATAATATGTTGTCTATAAAGATGCACTATAGATATAAAAATACCAATCATTTGAAAGTAAATTGGAGTGGGGAGAATGTGTCCTATGTGACTGTAATATTTAAAGGCTAGCATTAACCCAAAGCTCCAACAAAATCCAGAAATGAATCATTACGAATCATATAGACTCAGCCCCACTTTAGGGATAGCGCATACACTTTTTTGGAAAGAGATATCATTCACATCAGTTTCTATTTTTGTTGTTGTTGTTGTTTATATGTGGTATAAAAACATTACAAGAAAACTTAAGAAGGAAGAAAATGTGACCCATATTCAAGAACAGATATTGTCAATAGGCACACGCTTGTAATCTCAGTGGTTTCGGAGGCTAAGACAGGAGGATGGTGAGTACAAAGGCAGCCTCAGCAAAAGCAAGTTGCTAAGCAACTCAGTGAGACCCTGTCTCTAAATAAAATACAAAATAGGGCTAGGGATGTGGCTCAGTGGTTGAGTGCCCCTGAGTTCAATCCCCAGTAACCCCCACCCCAAAAAAACAAAGTCAATAAAATCAGATTTGGCAATGCACCAGAAATTAAAATGATCAAAGACCAGAAACTATAATAAAAATCCTCAGGAATGTAGTGGAAAGATGAACAATATGCTTAAAAAGAATAAGAAATTTCAGTTGAAAATGAAATAAATATTCAATAGAAATTCTGAAAATGAAAACTACACGTATTAGGTGAAATTAGCAGCAAACTAGACTCCATTTAGGAAAAAGTCCATGAACTTTTTGAAACAGGTCAACAGATAATACTCACACTAAAAAAGAGGATAAAAAGAAAAAAGAAGACAGAGCATCTGAGATATGTAAGGCAATACCAAATGACCTAACATACATAACTGGAGTAACAGAAGGAGAGAAGAGCGCAAATAGAAAAGAAGAAATATTTAAAGAAATAATTTCTAGGAATTTTTCAAAATTGACAAGACATCAATGGATACATCCAAAAATTTCAAGAAACTCTAGGGAGGACTAAGTCAGAGAAAAACATACCTAGAGACAAACTGCTGAAATGCAAAAATTAAAAAACAAGCTTTTAAAGCAACTAAAGTACAGGGCAGTCGGGTAGAACATATATTACACACAGGGGAATAACACAAACCACGAAAAACAATACGGTCCAGGACATAATGAAAAACATGGCTAAAGTGCTGAAAGAAAACAAACCATCAATTTAGCATTCTACTTACAGTGAAATAGTTATTTTAAAATGAAGGAGAAATAACAACATTTTCAGTGAGAGAATAGCTGAATTTTTCTCCATCATAATTATATTAGAAGAAATGCTAATAGAAGTTTGTCAGGCTAACTGGAAATTATACTACATGGAAATAGAGATCTGAGGGAAAGAACAAACAAGGAACACTAGAAAGGGTAAATACCTGGATAAATGCAAATAACTTTTTTTGTTTGGTAAAAACATTTGCCATTCATATAAATATATGTAATATTTTAAATGTATTTAAAAGAATATTGCCTGCTTAAAATAAAGAAAAATACAAGTACTGTGGAGTTAGTAGCATGAGTAGAAGTAAAACATAAACAGACAAAAGCACATAATGTGGAATGGAATACTATTGTATGTGAAACATTATAATATTAGTTGATGGTAGACTGATATAGACATATAGTTTGAAGAACGACCACGCAAAAACAGATAAAATTATAACAAAAATTTCAGTATGAAAGATAAAACAGGACATTAAAGTATGATTCACTCAGTATTTAGTCAGGAAAAGAAAGAAAAATAAAGAATGGATCAAATAAATAAAAAACAGACATCAAGAAGGAAGAGCTGAACCCAAGCTTATCAATAATCTCATAAATTAGAAATGGACTAAACACCCCAAGTAAAATGTAGATTTCCACAATGGATAAGAAGCAAGATCCAAGGATATACTATTTTTAAGAAACACACTTTAAATATAAAGATGGAAGCAGACATAAAATAAAAGGATGTGAAGAGATACGTTTTGAAAATAATACAAAACAGATGTGACTACCTTGATCATTAGTGACTTCAAAATGAATATCATTATGAAGATATTATTAAGATATTTGGATCAACTTATCAAGACATAACCCTATGTGTGCCCTTAATAACTGAATTTTAAAATACAAAAATAAAAATAAAGGAATAAGCAGACCAAAACACAAAGTTGGAAATTTTAACATTGTTCAGCAATTGCTAGGTGGACAACTATGAATAACCATATAGAAGATTTCGACAGCACTATCAATTAGCTCTACTTGTCATTTATGTAATGACACAACTGCAGAAAACATATTCAGATACACATATAACTTTCACCAAGAGAGACCAGGTTCTGTGCCATAAAAGAAGTATAACTAAATGTCAACTGATTGGAAAGAGACATATATTATGTATATTCTCTGACCACCATGGATTTAAAGAAGAAATAGATAAAAATGTGATACCTAGAAAAATCTTCCCAAATACAGAAAGTAAATCCATAGGCCAGATGAAACCACAAGGAATATCAGAAAATATTTCCAACCAGTGATAATGAACATACAACAAACAAAATATTGTGGGATATAATTAAGATAGTGGTTAGAGGGGACAATGCCTTCACATGTTTGTAAGAAAAGGAGAAATTTAAAAATTGATGATCTAAGTCTTCACCTTAAGAAGGATGGAAAAGCAGAATATGTTAAAACAAATAAACAAAAAAACCCCAAAAACCACTGAATGGGAACATTAACGAAATAGAAAATGATCCAACAACAGAGAAAATCCATACTTTGTTTTTTATAAACTTCTAGCAAGATTGAGCATTATCAATTAATAACTGTTCCTCTAATCTGTCAGCAAGGTATGTGAGAGAAAGGAGTATGTGTCTTTGTGTTTTATTTTGCCATCACTGTATCCTCAACAGCTTGTACCAAATAAAGGCTCAATTGCGCAACTATAACAGGAAACATCAGTCTATTTTGCCTCAAACCTTTGAGGCCAAGAGGAATGGATCAGATGAAGGGTCGGATGTGCTAACTATGCTATGTGCATTTATGAATGAGAAAATAAACCCCACTATTATGTATGATAAGGCACTACATGTTTTTATAAAGAGTCTAATGCGCTAAATTCTCTAACAATTGTTACCAGTTCTCTCTCACGTGCATGAAAATAGCAGCATTGACTTATTATTCATTTTATAGAAAATGTTTTTTTTTATAATAACAAGAATCTGCATTTTCCTACCAAATGCTTTTCACTTCACTTCCAAATGATTAAGAGTCTCATCAGTAATGGTGGTCTATAGGAAAGTACAAATTGGCAAATTAACCACAAATCAACCAAATGAACTGTAAGATTACCTTCCCCAAGCTGAGTAGTGATTGGTCTAATTTATGGTTCTTGATTTTAACACCTTTACCATTCTGGATAGCTTTAAAAAGATTGTTTATTGACTGTCCTAGAGAACTCATCTTTAGAATATTTAATCTTTTTTTTCTTTATTAGTAATGTAATACACATTTATTTTCTAAAAAGCTTAGAAAACATAATAGGAAAAAATGATTTCCAATACGTAATCTGAAGACAAATTCTGTTATCATTATTTTTTCCTTATATTTCCCACAGACATATTTTTAGTAAATATTGGTACATAATAGTATGGTTTTTCCTTTTTTCCTTTTACTTTATGTACTATTCATTTTTTCCCTGCCAGTGTAATTTTTGTAGGGTATTTTCCCTCTTGCAGAATCCATACATCTCAAAACCATTCCAAGCCTTTCCTATTTTATTTTCTGCCTATAGGATATGAGATTGAGATAAATGGTTTCTGCTAGAGTATGTATCTTGTAGATTGTCTTTAGATTTTCCTATTTTACCAAACTAGTGTCAAATTCTAAGCTGTATTTGTTTCTTCTCAGAATTATATGTAATGACCTCCTTTTCCACATGTATATTGCTCATTTATTTCAAGTATGTTTAACAGATTAAAATTTTCAAAATAATTTCAGATAATAAACATATTATCAAGTTCTCTGTATTTTGGTTCTGTTTGGTTTTATTTTGAGGTATTGAGAATTGAACCAGGGCCTCCTGCATGCTAGGCAAGCTGTCACTAGGCTACATCTCCAGCTCTTTATTTTTTAAATTTTGAGACAGGTTCTCCTGAAGTTGCTCAGGCTGACCTAGATTTTAAGGATCCTCCTGCTTCAGTCTCCAGAGTAGCTGGCTTTGTAGATGTGTGGCACTATGCCCAATTTTGTTCTTGGTTTTAATAGGAATACCTCTAGTGTGCCATCATTATGATGTTTTTGAGTACTAGTATTAGAGTGGTATCCTTTATGGTACATGAAGAATTTTTTTTTTCCGTTTTTGTTTGTAAGAACTTCTTGTGAGAAATGGAAGTAGAATACTAGTACTCAAAAACATCATTATGATGTTT
This sequence comes from Xerus rutilus, assembly GCA_028644305.1. Lineage (NCBI taxonomy): Eukaryota > Metazoa > Chordata > Mammalia > Rodentia > Sciuridae > Xerus > Xerus rutilus. The sequence goes on along the minus strand of CM053402.1, from coordinate 78,011,801 downwards.
TTGATTTGTACGAACTTCTTGTGAGAAATGGAAGTAGAATTTTATAGAATTCAATTGATCAAAAGTTTACCTTTTGATAAATACCAAACCATCCTGAGTCCTAGGTTAATCTTAGCTAATTTGGTTTTTTTTCTTAGTATTACCGATTTCTAGTTATTAGCATTTTATGTAGGATTCTAACAATCATATTTATAATACAGAAAAGTCTGTGCGTCTTTTTGAATATTCTCTTAGTAAAATGGGTAAAGGGACTGGGAACTAGTATTTACTAGGCTACTGCTATCTCTAGGATATTCCATGAGTCTTACCGACTTCATTTATTTTTTGTATTTTACTAAGATTATGTAATGTACATTAGCTTGGTTAAAAGTACTTATTTAAATACTTGTTTCTAAATACTTGTTTTCACTACTTATTTCAATTCACACATCATGGGAATAATCAGTGTCTAAGAATGTTTAAAATAATTCCCACATAAAAGCCATCCTTAGGTGGCAAATGCTGGGGAGTGATATTAGCCAAATCATGTAGTTATATAGTGTACATATATGAATATGTAACAACAAATCCCATCAACATGTACAACTATAAAACACGAATAAAAAAAAAGTTAAAAAAAGAAAAGCCATCCTTCCAGGACTTTTGTGGAGGTAATTGTACCAATTTCTTCCTTTAGTCTATTTGGGCAATTTAGAGTTTAAAGGAGCCTTCCTTAGTCCTACTACTTATTTATTCAGCTTTCTCAGGTGGATTCCTACACCCATTTAAAAGGATCACTCAGCTGGATGTGGTGGTGCACACCTGTAAGTCCCAGCTACTCTCCGCCACTTGGGACATCACTTGAACCCAGGAGTTTCAGACCAGCCTTGGCAACTAAGCAAGACCCCATCCCCTACAGAGAAAAAAGATCATTCATGCCCAGGGGGACATGCATGTGCACACATCAATAAAGCACTGCCTTTCAGCCCTGCTCCAATTTGTTACTGAAATCATCCCATCCTCTTTTACCCCAGAGCCTTCACACTTGTCTTTTTAGAAATAGTATTTCTCTTCTATGCTTGGCTACCAAGTTGATGTGCTACACAACAAACACCCTCTACTTCACCATTTCGCAGGCTTTTCTTTGTTGACATTATTTTATCAAATTTCATCAAAATAGGTCATATCCGGCGAGTACAATCTAACGAATGAGATCATTGCTGAGTACGTTTCTTATGCTGTAGATGCATTTAACCTCTTGAATCTGTCATACTAATTCCGCTAAATCTTTGTAATGGTATCTTTGCCTTCCTTAAGTGTTCATTTTTCTTCCTCCTTAACACACATACAGTGTCACTTTGCTGCTCATGTAATACTGTTTGTTCTTTTGAGAATATATACTACGTTTTAAATTCTAAAAAGGGATCAAGTTTCCTAATTATTTATAAAAATCCTTAAATGTTTATAATGCTAAGTTTAAATATCAGTAAGAAAGTACTTTTCATTACCATTTATGGCAAAGGAAGAATTCTGCATTTTAATTTCCTTACCCCAGCTACTCCTTTTCTTCTTGCCTGGTTTCTTTTTTATTTAGAACAGGTGGTCACTTTTTCTTTTAATTTATTTTTATGAACAAATGTTACAATAAATTAGACTTCCTTCCAATAGTTTAATACTCACTGTCAGTCCTTTTTATCTTCAACTTTCTAAACTTGGATTAATTTAATCGATTTTTAGCATTCCCCGTTTTCAGTACTATGTTAAAAAACTTGAAAACTATCTCTATATAGTTTGCATGTTAACTTTAGAGTCATTACATAGATAAAGGTTCTTGGGTCAATACTTTTTTCACTTTGAAAAATGTGTTACAAGAGAAAATAAGACTTTCAAATTTCACTAGGTTCAGTGAAACTCCACATCATGTACAACCACAAGAATGGGATCCTAATTAGAATAAGTCATACTCCATGTATGTATAATATGTCAGAATATACTGTCATGTATATCTAAAAAGAATAAAAAAATAAATTTTACTAGGTTGCTTGAATCATTTATTTTTCCAATTTTAAAATCATAATGTGTCTATGCTTCATTTCTGTGTGCTATGAATATTCCCATTTCTAAAAAAGAAAATGACTTTCTAAATTTTATCACTGCTTCTATTCCAGTTCTTTTGAAACATCAGTTATGCAAACACTGGATCTCAGCCCTGTGAACTCATAACCTTTAATCTCGTCTGGGTCATGCAGGTGCTTTTTTCCACATCAGTTATTTCAAAGCTCCTTTGCTCACTTCAAACCTATCTACTTGGAAAACCATGGTACAAGGGTCAAATCCAGCCTGCTGCCTGCTTTTGTAAACAGTTCTAATGGAACATAGACATATTCATTTTTTTATATATTGGCTATGGCTGCTTTTATGCTACCATGGCACACTTAAGTATGAGGGCCAGCAAACTAAAATATTTACTATCTCATCTTTTACAGAATCAGTTTACTGACCTTTCCTCTAAACTTATTATCACTTATTCCCTTTACTCTGAATAGATGTTACAAAGAATATAAAATACAAGCGTAATACAAACTTAAAGGGAAAACAGAGGTACAAAAATCAGATTCTGCACTTATGTATTTCTTCCTCCTGTGGGCACTCTCCCCATCTGAGATGACTGTTTCTCTTGTCTTCTGATTAGAACCTCAGTTATCTCAACTGTATTCCATTATCTCACTCTTAATACTCACCTTAATACACTGACACTATTCTATTCCCCTACCGCATCAAAGGAAAACAAACATTTAAGTAAAGAACTTCAAACCCCATCCTGTAGCTACAGTTTTCTTCTTGCCTTCTTCACCAAACAACCTTGTTCTACATTTGGATCATCCATTTCCTTACTCCAATTCTACTTCTTTCCTCATTCTGAAAAATCCTTTCATTTCTTGCTGGAAAAATCTCATTTATACTTCAGCAGAACGTGCCACCATTAGCCATTTCTTCTCCTGAAATGTTCTCTCTCTGGCTTCTGGGAGGGACACTTCTCTTATTATTTATCCTCTTTTGCAAGATCTTCTTTCTGGTATTTGTTTCTGCCCGAGCTGCCTTCTCCTCACCCTACCTACAATTATCATCTACATATTAATGATTCCTGGCTTTTGTAAGTGATATCATTCTCACATTTAATATAGCCAAATAGAATGTCCCATAGGAATCTTAAGCTCAGAAATGATACATTGCAAAACTGAAGATAGATTGATAGATTGTTGAAGAAGATTGATAGATTGATCATGACACACCTCCTTTTCCATTTAAAATACTTCAATGCACACAGATTAAGTTTACCTCCTTCAATATGGCCTATTAAAACCCAAGACTTTAGCTTACTGATTAGCATTAGTCGCCCCATCTCTTGACACACAAGGAAATAGCCATAATCATTTTCACTTCCATTAATGTTCCTTATGAATGTTGGTCAACCTCTGGGACTTCACATAGTGGGTCAAATGACCCACTAAGCTGCCCAATTCCCAGTTTCAATTTAGACATCAATTCCTCAGGAAGGCTATCTGGGACTTCCACTCTGCACCCACCAGGCTGGGCATTCCTCTTGAATTCCTATCAACTCAATTATTTTCTTCAAGAAAACATTTCATGAGGACATGGACCATTTCTACTTGATCATCATAAAGAGAGTTCAGCACGGTGTTCAGTACTCTATTTAATGCCTTGATTGAAACTGAACTACTTACCATCTTTATATGTATCTGGTTCTTGTCCTTGTGATATGGGGGCATGTCTCAAGCTTGTGTTTTACTGTTCAAAAATGCCCCCTTTATCATTTCTGATTATTTCTCATGTTTAATGCATCTAATTTTACCATTCTTTCAATTGTATGTCATATTTTACCTTTGCCTGTTATACTTTCATAATGACCCTCAAAATTGTTTTAGCACTTAAAAAAGTATAAATTCTAAAAGCTTTCTGCTTATGGCAGTAAATCTATTTTAGAACAAAGTGAGTATCAGAGCCTTCAGGGCGCTGGTTTTTTTGTTTGTGTGTGTGTTTTGTATGTGTGTGCTATAATTGTTACTCATATATTCTGTAATCTTTCTCCTGCCTCATGTCTATTAAGGACTAGTTTGAATTTGAGGACTAGATAATACACAAATTGTTTGGCTGTTATGTCACAGACTGATATAAGATCACACCAGAATTCTTGATAAGAAGAACAAAAAGTTGGGGACAGGAAGGTGAGGGAGAAATGGAAATACAACAGGAATGTCAAATTTTTTTGCTACTATCCACAGCTGATGTACACAAACCTTCCCTGTACCACAAAAAGGTAGCAACGACATTTTGTGAAAGTTCCTACCATTTTTGTCTCCTATTTAAAAACAGTGATCCATGCCACTCTTGGCCTTCTCTTGGAAACATGCATTTTGAGGTAGTAGGTGGAGGAAAAACACAACCCAGTGTTATAAAGCAAAATATTAAGGAAGCTAGTTGCTGCAGAGAGGAAGATTATATAGAGTTCATTAGGAAGGTTTTGAATATGATCTACCATTTGTCCTATTTATTATACTTGCACAGAAAATGTTTTAAGGTTTACAACCATTCTTTTATTCTTTAATGGCAATTTACTGCATATGCAGATATGTTGTTGGTATTTTAAAGATTTTCACTATGTTTTTTCTAAATGGCACCTGTGTTACTGTTACTAGGTTGGTTCAGAATAGTCTGCCCCAAATCTACTTTTTCATAGCAGCAAATGATGAAGTTGTCTGGGATATCTGAAATTAAGAAGGGAAAGAAGTGCCAGAGGAAAGGCGATCTTTAAATGTTATATTACCATACATGGTATTAGAGTAAGTCATTCAATATGGATGGCATGCACATGTTAAAAATAAATGTGTAATATCTCACAGTTAACGGGTCTTCAGTAGGTTCCCTAAAATACTAGCTCTGCCAAGTAGAACAGACAATTACTACACATAATTTATGCTTCTATCAAATACAAGGCTCTTTTGCAAAGCAACACACTAAAGAGAGAAGATAGTATTTTTCAAATAAACACAAAATAAGGCAATTAATTCTGAATAAGTAGTAACAACTTTATTTTAACTCAACGTGCTGAAATGCAAAAAATATCTTCAGCAACAAGATACAAGTAGTATCTTATCATTAACATCAACTGATTAAAAATGAGGCTGAAAGTCCAATAAGATTTTATACATTTGAATCTTGAAAGTCAACTTCCCTCAGAACTAATATTTAAATAATTTCAGCAGAACTATTTTCAAAATGGGACTTCTGTATCTTCATTTTTAAAATCTGAATGCAAAATTAACTGGGTTACAGTATACAATGATAAACTCTAATAACAGAAAAAGATTTATAATATAAGAATTCCTTTTCAAACATAAAGTTCACATACTACAAACAGAAGACACTGTGTGATTTCATTCCTAGTGAGAGGAAGTCTTGCATATGGTAGGCACTCAATATTTGTTCAACTGGACCTAAAATTTACATCATTCCCACGAACATTTAAATAAAGTAGAGCTCATAATCTGTATAAAAAAGGTTTGCAAAATACTCTTATGTGTGCTGAAAGTGCTGTCTTTATAATCTGAGAACACTAAGACAAACCCATTCACCCACCCACCTCCTTTTTCAAGAATATATTGAAGTTTTATGTTACCCACCAAAGAGCATGCATGTCCAAGTCAGACTAGTTCACCTCTTTAAGTATACATGGCTGTGAGCGAAGCTTACTGAGTTGGACTTTCACAAAACTTACTGAAGAAAATACCTGTTGTATTTTAGCAACAATGGGTGATCCAAACTTCTTTGATTTTTGGTGGCGCTAGGGATTGAACCCAGGGCCTCATGCTAGCAAGCATCATAGCACTGAGCTACACCCCCATCCCTTATCTACAATTTTCTAAAGAATTCTGTTTGGATCTTAAATTTATGCATAAAATGTTACATGGGAAAATTAATAATTACATTTTTGACAATTGAAGCTCTCAGATCTGGCTTAAAAATTAATATTTTCCTTAACTTTTCAGAGATCTTTGTTAATATTTTAAAACACTTATAATTGATGTCCTAAAAAGGCACTGTTTTCACATTTCCTCATGCAGTAAATTGGACACATTTTTGAGAATTAAAACTTCCTGTCAAATAAATTATCCCCCCAAATAAAGCACACTTAAATGTAAGACTTCAACTAACCTGAACTTTTGACATTTAACTGAGTCCTATTTTCAGAGGTTCATTCTTTTGAACATACCTCCACACAAGCCCAAGTACAGATGCACACGCGCGTGCGCGCGCGCGCACAGACACACACACACACACACACACACACATGCACGCACTCCACATAAATGACCACGTAATTCATGCAAGGTTCTCTAATTACTATTTGAAGACAATGACACAAGTATTCAAGGAGGTAACATTGGCAAGCCATATTATGGCACCTTCATATTTGTGCTCCAAATACCAATACATGTTAAAATTAAAAAATGAAAAAGGCACAAATATAGTGTTTCTAAATCTTAGTCTAAAGAACAGTTATCCAATGGTTCCTTTTCTAATAAGTAATATTTGAAACCACTCAGTACTTCATATGGAAAAGTCATAAGTGTCAAAAGGGAAACAGGAGCAGGCTGATAGTTTAAAAGGCAAGACTGCTCTAGACAAGAAACCGTGCCTATTGTGAATAAAATGTGTGCAGTTTAGAAATGGGGTAGTGGGTGGGGAAAGGCTTTTAGAGCACTAACATAAGAATACATTTTTTTAAATCATTGCCTTAAGAACCCATACCAAAAATATACATAATAAATAAAAAAATAAATCAACTACCATATGATTCTGTTAGTATTATGGTAGGCATTATATTATTTGAAAAATGGACATTTCTACAAACATGGATATTTTTACAGCACAGTGTTTGACATTTTTGGTACAAAATGTGCTAACAAACTAAAAAAAATCCTTATAATAAAATTCTTAGGATTTGTAATAAACACTAACAAGAAGGGCAAGCTGAAATGTTCACTATATGGTATTAGTCACTGTGGTTAGAAATGCAGATTGAAGTAGTAAATTAATTCACAATGTGCTGGGGTGGTGTACATTTGATATAAATAGATACACACTAGAGATATTTTAATATATGACAACATAATTCTGTAATTGGAGGGAATTTTTTTTCTTCTAAGATCCTTGCAAAATCTTAAAATTAAAAGTGTGTATGTGTGTGCGTATTTTTAAAATTGCACACTGTATATTTAACAGGTTCAATCTTATAGTAGAGTTAAGGAAGTGAATTTGTACTTGCCATAATATTCTTAAATAGGTGAAGTCCATTATCAATGAATAATCTTGCTTCTATTCCAAAGAATTTGTCTAATTTTAAATTTAAGTTACCACAACAAAGACTCAATCAAGCTATGCAGAAAGAAACTAAGATATCTGAAAAATACGATCTTTTCAAACTCCAGTTTGTTGTGGATAACAAATGCTTATTTGATAGTGTTTGTTCACTGTAATTAGGAATCACTTGATATAGTGGGATTGCTTCAGTCAAAATCTAAAATTGCAAAAATAAAATCTATTTTAAAATCTCAAGCTTCATTTTTTTCCTTTGTCCTGAATTCAAACACTAAATAAACAAATTACACAAATTTAATCTGGAAAATAAAATTATATATGCAAACATATAGGTATATGCAATTTTTTCCAGTGACATACTTTTTCCCTTGTTGTCAAATAAAAATTTTGCCTAAGAAGCACACTGTCACTGCTATAGTAAGTCAGATGTGGTGCTCTGACACTGATCACTCATGCTTCTTTCTCTAGGACAATATACCAGAACAGACCTCACAACTATCAAACACTGACATTTGTGTGTGTTTAAAGCTAAGATTCATTTATAATAAAGAACTGGCCCATGAAAAGCAGTTTATAAATAGTTTATCCTGTTCACATTATGCAGAATTTCAATTATCCACAATGTTAGTACAGTAACTGAAATACAGAAAAGAAAATAATAGGGGGAAAAAGCTTCATAGTGTGGCCTGACATAGTCTGAGGGCTCTTTGCTTTACTATGCATCTCCCACAGATAAATCGCTGTCAGACATATATCCGTTAATTGTGTGGAGTGCAGACTGTCCAGGATTCATTTATTTTTCGGTTGCCTTTTCCAAAGTGTGACAAAACAAAGATAAATTCAAAAATGTATATATGAAATCCAAACCAATTAATCTATAGTGGATATTTTTCTTACCTATTAATATCACAAACATCTCAGTTGCCTCCATCTGTCTTACAAATTTCTTTCAAAAATTGAAACACAATTAATTATACCTTATTAATCCCCCCAAAACAAAAAATATATGTACCATTCAGCATAAAAAAGTTACACATTAAAAGTGCATATATATCTTCCTTAATTGGCCCACTCATTAAATTTACATTTGGTCATCCTTACTTTTAACATGTACAGAATTCTTCATATAGGTAGGTCACTATAAATTAAGAAAAAAATTACTTCAGCACAAAATGTACTTTTTGCTTATTGAAATCTTAACCTCAATCAGTTCTCAATCATTGTAAACTTGGATAAACCCACAGTTTCTTGGACAGCTAACATACAGACAAACAAATTTTACTAAAATCTGGGCCAACTCATTGCATATTTGCCCCCTGAAATGAAAAATAAATTAGAAGTGAAGCAGTGTATTGCCATAACTTACCTTGAAGGTAAGCAGGTTCTCCTGTATTTATAGAACTTAAACTGGAGCCATTACTGGTAATCTCCAGTAGAAGTGTTTTTAAGGAGAATCTAGTTTTAAACTTTGAGATAGCATAGGACAAACCCTATAAAATCCATTTTCTTTTCCGAAAAATAATGGAAGATCCTTTTGAAACTTAATATCTTCAGTTATCAATATTACTGCATTATGGAGCTAGTGCAATCCTGCATAGCCTTGGTCAAAATGACAAGGCACAATAAAAAAATTAAAGTTATTATATGAACAAGAGAAGTCATTGAAGATAATTTAAGGCCTTGAAGTGAAGTAATCAGTCTAATTTAAAGCTGAAGTATAAACCATAAATTATCCACCTGAAATGCAAGCAATATGCTTTTTCAGCTTCTGTTCTGTGGACAAGAAAACAGAAACAACTCTTGCTTATGGTTTGTGTATTAGAATCCTTCTGGACCTGGAGGAGTAAAAGTCAATTCCTTTTTTTTCTACTGTTCATGGAAGATTTCAGGACTGCTTTAGCCGTTTGCGCGGAATGCCAAACTGTGGACATTGTGCAGATGCTAATGCTCGAAAGGCTTCTGCTACTAAGTGAGGGTGAGACTGAATCATGGACTTCCACCCAGATGTTTCCATTATGTCAGTTGCTTGGCTGAAAAAGAAAATAAAGTGATGTTTACTAAAGAACACTTTTCAAAATGCATTTTTGTGTTGTCATTTCTTTTTTTAATTGATGGGTTTTGAAATATTTGAACAATGTCTTTTATCTACTCAATATATTTAAATTTATTAAAATGTTATCTTCATCTTATTGGTATTTTCTGTTGCAAATGTAATTATTAAATTTTTTGGAAGACTGACTATCCTGAAGTATATGCAACATGGGTCTCCAAAGTCCTACTGTAAGCTATGTTATCATTCTATACCAGCTCTTTGAAGAGTCCCTTTCTCTTTTTAACTTGCCTCTTACAGGCAGGTTTCCTCAAGTTCTGATTTTTGCTATCTGCTCTTCTCCTTTAATGTGCATTATCTGTTCTATCCCATCCACTCTTCACAATTTTAACAATCATATTCAATGACTGCTGTCACTAACAATCATCAATTATCAATGATGATAACCACTGATTTGCTAAAACCTAGGCCTCCCCACAGGTTTGTTCTCAATTATTTGCTCTTTTATTTTTTGTGGTGCTGGGGATTGAACCAAAGGCCTTGTGCATGCTAGGCAAGCACTCTACCATTGAGCCACATCCCAGCCCTCACTTGCTCTTGGTATTTGCATGTGCCTCACGTCCCACAAGTTCAGGACTATCACTTATGATCTCTCTCTTCAAACCCCAAATTCTTCCTCCTTCATTTCTAATCAGCTAAAGCTTACACCATCACTCAGTAATTCAAATTAAAAACCCAGGAGTAATCTCAAAGTCTGTCTTCTCTAATTTAAATCATTAAACTCCTATGTTAATTCACGAAAGTGTCCTGAATCCCTGGTTAAGGCCCTCATCATCTCATTTGGATTATTACAACAGTCTCCTTATTTGTATTCTGTCTCCTATCTTGCTCTTCTTTCAATCCAGCTTCCATACTGCTGCCTTAGTAAGATAAATATGACTCTTACTAACATAAATATGACTATATCATGCTCTCATTATTCCCCTTTTTCTAAGTTTTAAAAAGAGAAATATAGCTCCTTATTACTGGTCCCATACTTCCTCTCTGTACCTTTGCACTCCCACATTTATGCTCTAACTTCTTATATTCAAGGTACTGAGTTGCTTAATGTATCCTATACCTCACATGATCTCACTGCACAATCACAGTAAATAAGTGCTCAAATAACAAATTTAGTAACTCTTCCTTACCTCTTTTCACTCCCTTCTACCAACCAAATATCTATTATAGATTCTCCTTTCAAGATATTTCTTATATATTTTCATTTCTGACAAGTCATACTGTCACTAATCAAGTCTAATTTTACCCTTCATCTTTTTGCTTGAACTATTCTAAAAACTTTCCAAATGGCCTACCTGTATTTAAATGTGTTCCTTTACTACCACTATCACTCCAAATTCCCCACAATCCATTCTCCAATGCACATGCCGAGAGATTGTTAGAAATGCAAACCAGATGATGCTCCACCCTAGGTAATAACATTTTCTGAATGCTCATTACTCTTTGGTCTTGGAATAATGTCTGAAAGTACTATTGTTACATGGCTCCGTGCCGTCTTCAGCTTTTTCCTCATTACCCACTCTATCCTATACATATGCACAAACTCTATACTACTCTCTCTCATATCACTAGAACTCTGTGCATTTTCATTTCCCTTTTTGGGGTTACACTTTCCTCTCTTTTCTTCGCCACTCCTACCAATATTTTGGGTCCTTATTTTTATAATTCCTTAAAGACGTTTTCTGTCACCTAGATGAGATTAGGGCCATTTGCCATATTCTACTATGGGTACATTCTTTATCTTCACAATTCATGCAATTACATGTTTAATTAATCTGCCATCAACTCCCTGAAATCAGGAAAAACTCTTGTCATGTTCACCACTAGATTCTCTGTACTGAGCACAGAGAATTGGATATTTGCTGAATAATAAAAGAATCTGTCAAACTGTCAACTGCTTCATGCTTCTATACTTCAGTCCATGTGATACTTCCTGTCTTTAATGTCTACTACTTCCTTCTTAGTTCTGCTAACTCTAGTTTTTTGTAAAACTCAACTCAGTCGTCTTTGGGAAGCCATCCCTAAATTTTCAATGTCTGTACATATGCTCTTCTATATTACTTACCATATTATAATGAAATGATATATTCATGTATCTATCTCCAATAGATAAATTTCTAAGATTTTCCCTCAAAAGTCTTTTTTTATGTAGCACATTAGCATGGTGCTTGAGAGACAATAAATGCTAGGTAAATGTTGAACTAAACATTAGCAGATATCAAAAACAAATTTTTACGTCAAGTTACTAGTGTGTCATAATGTTTAAAATTTCAACTAGTTGTTTATAATCACAGAGAATTTTTAATATACATGACCTTTTCATTCAGTAATTCAATAAAAATCTATTGGATATCTGTACATACAACATGACTTCTTCATGGAGTATTAAATAGGCTAATATTTTTTGACATTGAAACAGTTATAAAATGTATTTTCTTAACAGAAAAAACTAAAGTTTGAAAATGTCTAAGTAGAAAGGATCATAGAATTGTCATTTGCTACTAATACAAACATTCTAAATTCGAAATTATTTTGCTCCCTAGGGTCATACATCCTATTGAAATTGAATTATGCACTGAGCAATATATAGGGCAACCAATGATTTAAAAATAGTCACTACTTCTTACTTTCAGGAAACAGAATTCACAAACTAATAGGATTTCAGCTAACGAATTTCACATATAATACCCAAATAGATGGAAGTAATGGACAATAATCAAATCAACAAACAAATTCACTTAAATGTCTTTAACACTGTTCTCTTTTTTGCTTTTATATACCATCTCTTGATAATTTGAAAAAACAGAATTTAAGGGTTTATAGGTAAAATTAATCAAAAATGGATGCAAAATCTTCAAATATCAATTATTTTCCCTTTTTGATTTGAATAATTGCAAAGATATAAAAAAGTTACCTTACTTTTAATAATAAAGGAAAGTAGGGTATAAGTTCCAAGAGTTCATATTCAAAGATCTATGCTTAGAAAAATATGATAAGCCTTCATCCTCTTATACATTTACCAGGGAAAAGAAAAATCAAATAGCTACCAGTTTGGGAATACTAGGAAGCTTACCCTGAGAGCATATGATGCAAGATATTTGACTAACTAACCTAAGGAGCAGTGAATTAGCACTAAATGTAAAAACTTTCAAAGCAAATCTGATGGGTATAATCTTCATCGGATAAAGTGAATATTTCCCACATTTTCAGCAATGCTTTCTGAAGGGGCAGAGGCTAGACCTCCAGCAGTCCTTAGTAATACTTGGACTCAGTATATACCATGGGGCATATGTGCTTAAGAAATTAGAGCATCCATCTCAGTTTGCATTAGAAGCTGATCTACAAGGGAGCATAGCCTCAGGAATCCACTAAGTGATTAAATTATTTTTTTACAAAAATAACTGGCAGATTTGCTTCATATAACTAACATCTGCATTCATACTTATTGTAGAAGAACAAAAGGCTATGCAAACACTTTATTTCATTATGCAGATCAGAAACTGATGTCATCTTACTTGCTGTTCCAGTTTTTCCCATCTTTACACCCAAGCTGTCGAAGTACACTGCACCTGCATTGAAGATTTAAACACACTTAAAAAAAAGTCCGGTGAAAAAATGTTGAAGGTGTCATGCCCAGTGAAATACAAGCATAGCTTACCTATTAATAAAGTCTATGGCTTGTGCTTTCAACTGTTCTGCACTGTGCAAATCTGCAAGGACAAGGGTATCAGCAACATTTTCTACTGAGAGGTTACTACACAAAGCTTCTTCACACATGACCTTCAGTCGTTCCAGTGCATACTATTCAAAAGAAAAACAACCATTGAACATTTACTTCAGCTACTAGATTTTCAAATACATGATATCTGTAACTTAGAAAATAAAGCAGATTATTCTTTGAATTAAGGTTATTTGAAAAGTCATTGTTTTAATTAACATAAAGAAAATATGAATGAATGCATCCATTTAGAAGAAAGACTAGTTTGCTTTAGGCAATTCCAATTTACCTAAGTGCAAAAAACAGTGTGTTTTCAAAATAGGAGTTATGCTAAAAGCTAATTATTATTATTCAACATTCCTAATGAGTATATTTCACTTCTCTACTATTTCATACCTAGAGTGTGCCATCCAGTACACTGCATGGTGCCAATATTCAAGCTTATAGAATGAACTTAGTAAAAAAGTCAAACAAATTATATTCATGACCACTAAAAATTCTTTAAAAAGTTATTAATGGAGATGTAATATGATATAACATTTTACTGCAGCTTTATACTGATAAATTTATATAGCCATAAAACTATCAACCATGAATATGCCTATCATCCCCCAAAGTTTCCCAATGCCTCTTTATAATCCTTCCCTCTCACTGTACCCCAGGTATTACCTCTGATATGCTTTCTATCATAATAGATTAGACTGCATAATCTGAAGTTTTCAATAAATGAAATCAGACAGCATGTATTAGTTTTTGTCTGGCTCTTATCACTCAGTGCAACTATTTTCAGATTCATGCGTCATTGGCTATATATATCAGTAGTTCAATCATTTTTATTGCTGAATAGTATTCTATTGCATATTTTACCAAAATTTATCTATTTACCTGTTGATGAACATTTGGGTTGTTTCCAGTCTTGGCTATTTCAAATATAGCTGGTATGCACATTAATATACAATCTTACATGGACTTATACTTTCTTTGCTCTAGAGTAAAACCCCTAAGAGAGGAATCACTGGATCATAGGTAGGTTCATATTTAACTTTTTAAGAAAGTACCAATTTTCCAAAGTGGTTGTATCATTTTATACTTTGATCAGCAGTATTTGAGAATCCTAATTTTTCCATATCCTTGATAACACTTGGTATTGTCTTCATAATGTTAGCCACTGTAACAGGTGTGTCAAGGTATACCATGATTTTATTTATATTTTCCTAATGGCGTTGGGCACATTTAATATACTTCATTATTTTATTTCAATAAGTGTCTGTTCAAACATTTTGTGCACTTATAGAAATAATGTTGTTTCTTTATAATTGAATTTGAAGTTCTTTACATAGTCTGAATACACTGAATGTGATTTTCAGATTGAGAACCACTGGCTTTAAGATTTTCTGATGTATTTATAGTTCCTTATCTTCAAGTAATCACCTTTACAACAGAACATCATCCAAATGTTAACATTATTTTTTCTCTTCCCATGCTGTCATAATAAAAAATAAATCTACAAATTACAAATACAGAGAATTAAATTTACAAAATATTCTCTCCATTTTGTAAAAAACATAGCTCATATGCAAAATTGTAAGACTATCTGAAAACTTCAACAAAATCTATTCAGGTATTGTGTGTTCTTAGAAAGGGAGTAAATATACACTCAAAAGTGTTGTATTTAAAGTTTAATCTTCCCTGAAAAAAAAATTGGTTCTTCCTGAATCAAGATATTTTTATATCTTGTTGATTTTCCAAACAATCTAATTTCCATATTATCTCACTGTATGCTACTTCATAAAACTCTCAAGAGCCATCTTGAGTATAAATTAACTCAATATTTCAAGATACTCAGTTTTCATTTGATGATAGCTTTCTATATAGATCATGCTTAAGGATATTTTTCAGTTCCTTAAAACCTAAATTACTTACTTTGTCTGCAGCTGCCAACAAGTTGTCAGCCATTTTATCAAGATTTGGTGCTTTCCCTGTGTAAACGAATCTCATCATTTCTTTAAAAACCTCAGGGTCTAAATCATTTATTTCCACTCGATTCTGATATTGAAAACAAAAAAAAAAGTTAAAGAATATGTATATAAAAATGAATCTCTCATAGTATAATTAAAAAATGTCAAATCTGTGCAAAAGTACTTTATTACTTAAATATACATACACCGATATTTCTAAAACTAAGTAAATCTTCAGTAAGGTAATCAGCTAGACTAATCTGGCAAATCTAAGACAAAAAGTGTATATTGTGTGAGAAGTGGGTGGGAACCATAACCAGTTAGAAAGCCCATACCCTGATAGACCAAAACAAGCACTGCCACATGGGTATATAAGCACCAGTTTCTCAATAATTAAAAACAAACAAACAATAAAAACCTTAGGGCGAACAAAACACATCTGTGTACAGTTTCTGATCTTTATGTGTGACCTTTGTGTACAGTTTCAACTTTTTCCCTGTTGAATTTCTAGGTCTTAATACAATGCCTAAGAGCTTATAACCAACATTAAGCAAAAGCAGGGACACTAGGTTTTTGATATAATAAGACAGCATACTATCTCAAAACTCTCCCTTTTGCAAAAATGACATGCAATATTATCTCCTGGCATTTCCTTGCTTACTTGAGACACTCACATCCAAAGAGGACTAGTTGCTTTTCCATTTATGAATCTTTATATTGCATTTGTCTCCTGCCATCAATAAAGTTAAATATCTAACACTAAATACCAAACTTTCCTGACCCTTGCTGCCAACAATACTTGACATTACTGATATTTCCCCACTTAGAAGTGATCAGAATGGTGAATATAGTTAGCATCTCCCTATGTTAACCATGAGAGGAAACAAAGCCATTATTTTACTGTAGCTTCTAGTTCTGTAGAAAGAACAAAAGTGGGACACAAATGAACTTAGGAGTTGTCTAGTGGAAGCCCTATGTCCTTTTTGTTAAATCAAATAAATATTCTAGGGTGAACAGAATGCAGATATTTTTGTTGTTAGAAAACAAATTGCAAAAATAACCTGCAAAGTCTAGAAATGGGGCACATCCATCTTAACCAGAGACCTTTCTATGGATCAGAAAAATTCTTTTTTTTCCCCTCCTCCCTCTGCTGAAAAGCAAACCCCAGGTCTTGTGCATGCTAAGCAAGGGCTCTATCACTGAGCTATGCCCCCAGCTCCTGAGAAGTTCTTCACAATAACAATTACCCATTTATTTACCTAGCAGATGAGCATCACAATAGCTATTTCTTGGAATACACTGAACAATCCACATTAAGCTACATCTTTTGTTCTATTACAGAAGAGATTTCCTCACCAATCTTTGTTTCTAAAAATTTATCATAGTATAACAATGAGGACATGCACAGTGCACCGTTAAACTTTAAAAATGTACATTCCCTTATTTTACATGAGTATAAATTAAATATTAAGCCTTTAAATCATGTTTACCTTTTTGCTTTCTTCCATTTCATGTTCAAACATTGCATTAAAAACTGGGGATCGAGCTGTAACAAGATTAAGCATCATTATTCAATGCACAAATGTATTTTAAAAATATACTAACTATATTACCCAAAAGTAGAAAGTACCTGCAAGCACAGATTTATGAGCTTTAAATTCTTGTCCTCTCACAAAAAAACTGCAATCTGTAAATCTTGTGTTTTCCCAGAGATTACCTAAATCTTCTGCTAGTCGACATTCAGGCACCTTCAAAGTATTTGTATTTGTATGTCCTGATATGTTTACTGAATCTTGGACCACACTCACCTAATAAAAAAGAGACAGCAAGAAAAACACTTTAAAAAATTAATATGAATAATGAATTACTATATCTCTGCTTAAAATATTTATCTTTAAAATCATTTGGATAATTCAGCGTTCTTCTGATCAAATCACTAATACTAAGGAACTGAATTTAAGAATATAAAGGAATGCGATAATGCAGGAAATGTTAGAAACAAATGAGCTTTGTCAGTAGTGATATTTTATGCAAATTAATAGCTTATCGATTAACTGGAAAGCTTAATTATTACAATTACAAAAACTATTTCTCAACATAATAGCCACAGTATGATGTCAAATTCAAAGGAGATGATATTTTTGGGAGGTAGAAGAAGACATTACTCTTTCACATATATTATATAACAAATATAATGACTTTTACAGTAAAAGTTACAAAATTATAGTTTATGATACACAAATTGGGAAGTTTTTAAAGTGTGATTTCTACAAGTTTCAAGTACAGCAGAATTGATTTAAATAATTCCAAAAAAAGCAACTGTAACTATTAAAGTCTATGGAAATCTTCTATGAAAAATCAATAGCAAGAGCAATACAAACATAATTTAGTTAAATTGGCAGACTATTTATTTACCTATGAAATAACCAGTAAATAAAATTTGGTATGATTACTTCACTGCTTTTGTGTAAATTTCAACATAATATGTGCTAAATTACCTCCATTAAAGACGACTACATTTGGTACAAAATCCTAAAAACACTATTAACTAAGACTTCCATGTCCACATTTTTTCTTTTCTTTCTCTCTTCCTGGGAATTGAATCCATGGGCACTTTATCACTGAGCTACATCACCATCCCTTTTTATTTTTTATTTTGAGACAGGGTCTCACTAAGTTGCTGAGACTGGCTTTGAACTTGTGATCCTGCCACCTCAGCCTCCCAAGTCTGGGGATTATAGTTGTGGGCTACCACACTCAGCTGTTGTACAACATCCTTAAGAAAGCTATTTTATTATGTTACACTGGAAATATCACCTTATAATTAATAAAGTAAACACTACTTCAACTTATAAAGCAAATGTTTCAAAGTAAATAAACCATTATTTTAAATAAACAAAAAGTGCTATATTAGTTATCTATTATTTTAAGCTGCTATCTTTCAGGGTCATTTGTTATGCAACAATAGATAGTTGTACTCATTTTTAAAAGCACAAGCATACATAGTATGAACTATGCAGAAAATATGTTAGAAATGGATAAATTGGATCAGACTACTAACAATATGTTAGCATATAAAGTATAACGTAAGTCCAGTATATAAAGTCTGGAGTCATTATTCACTCAGATGTAGAAAGACATATCTTGCATGAATTAATGAACAATTCTAAAAGAAATTAGAAAACACTTATTTCCCAGAAGATACTTTTACTAACCACTCTTTCTCCCTGACACAATCTTTTTGAATGTTATCTATCATAGGAAATCAACTAATCCATTCACATTATTTTACCGTGATTTCAAAGTCAGATCAAGATAAATTAATGAAGTAGCCTAAATCACATTGCTAGTTTGTATTAGAAAAAAACTAGATCTAAACTTCCAGATTCCTTTTTTTATAGCTCTTGTACTAAACAATACTTTAAATATTTAAAATTAGTAGTAATGCTTTATAACATAAGTATGATCAAAATAATTTATTACAATAATCTTATGAGATGTTTTTCTAATATGGGGGTTAAGATATTATGTGTGTAAATAAATCGAACAACAGAAGTTCTCCTATCTCATAACTTTTAATCATTAAAATTCTGTACAATTTTAGTAACTACAATATAGGAAAGAAATACTTCACTTATCTTTACCTGACTGCTCTGTTCCACTACATATTACTACAATATGTAATGATACACAAACAAGCTAATGATACACAAACCAGAAATGTTGGTGTCAATATTCAGGGCTTAGTGATCAGTGTTTTAGGACACAGACAGTATTTATTTGTTCTTATCAAGCATTGTTCTTGAAATTTCTAGGCAGAAGGAACTGGATCTATTTAATTACTTGTATAAAGTATGAAGTAAAATCATAAAAATGTGATGATGTATTTAATTTAGCCAAGTTTCTTAAATGCTATTTATTGCCTCTTAATTTGAAAACACATATTTAGCATAAAATTTTGGCAAAACCAGGTGACAGAAAAAAAGGATGAAAAAATAAGGACATTTTTATAAGGCATATGTATTAATATTATATTTACATTCTGTATAAAACAACCTATTTCAGAAAGATTTGTGTTACTGACATACCTACTTACTTAACTACTATAACAGCAATCACATACATATTTGACTAAGATACATAATTAACATTTCATAGAGTATTCATGGGACTATTTATAAAGCAGAAATTAATGACCTAATTAAAAATTCATACACAGAGATTTCTGATGATTGTTTTCTTGACATCTAAAATTAAGAAAATGATAAAAATTTAGTTTTCTCTATTAACAGATTAAAAACAGGTTATGAACACTTACTAATGGAACCTAGATTAAAATTCAGGAAGAAGGCTGAGACTCTTTTCTGATTTAATTTGTTTGATAGTCATTTTTCAAGCATGCCTCTGGCTCAACCCTGAAATATAATTTATACTGAAGGTAGACATCTGAGGTTCCTAATCTCCTCTGTGACTATCCTGAAACTCTGGTTGTTCTACAGTATGTAAAGTGAATACTAATATCAGGTTTTGAAAATCTGAATTCTTCAAACTAATCCTAAAATAGGATTTTCCAAAGTTGCCCAGTAGTACAATGTTGCACTCAACTATCTACAGCCCACCCAATACCGGCTCCAAAACAAGAAACCTTTAACAGTCCAACTTCATATTGTCTTCTAGATGAGTGGGTCTTAAGAGTTTTTGACCTTCAAAGATAGGAGTCATTTTTTAAAAAATCAGGTGACAGAAATAGTATAGTCAACTTTTCATTTTACCAAGAAAATAAAATAAATACCCAACTCCTACCCACAATCACAAGTATTTTTATAAAGAAAGGCTACCTTATATCCTAGGGAAAAAATAGAATGAAAAAAAAAACCAAAAAAATCTGATGTGTTCTTAAAAATAAATCACTTTGGGCTAGGGATGTGGCTCTGTGGTAAAGTGTTTGCCTAGCATGTACAGATAGTTATTTGCTTAGCATGTTTAAGGCCCTGGGCTTGATCCCCAGTACCACAAAAGCAAAAAGTCAGCCAATCAACTAAAAACAAACAAATAAAAAATTAGTTGAACTTTATGGAAAGCTCTTTACATAACTATTTTATCTTTATACACATATTTTTCTCTATCTTTACACATATATTTTTCTGAAATGGCATGGGTCTGTAGACTATCAGAGTAGTTAAAATCTTTTAGGTTTCAAAAGATTAGTCCAACCAGTTCTCTATTTTCCCTTTTTAATCATCAATTCCTGCTTTCTACACAACTTCTGGAGAGAGAATAACAGAGCTCTTCCATACTGCCAGAAATATCCACCTACCTCTGGCCACCATATGGACCACTATGTGGACCTTGCAAGATTAAGCTATGTCTTGCACATAAAGGTTAGCCCCACCTGCCTTACCTGTCTACAGCACCACTTGCAGGGGAGGGGGAGGAGGCAGTTCTTTGGGTAGGGCAGTGCAATGCTTCCTCCTCTTCTGCAAGCAGTGCTGGAGATGCTGTAGAAGGAAGGGCATCCATGAGAGGGGTAGAAGAAATGATAGAGGGCATGAAGAATGTTATTTTAAAGCACTTTTTGCCCACCTATGCCAATTATGATGCCCAGGGTATAAATGTCTAAATTGGTTTTAAAAATCATATTTCAGGATTTAAAATTGGATCAGATCAATGCAACTTAAACATGCTTGTAATGGTGGGTTCTATTTTTGGGGGGTAACTAGCATGTATTATCAAAAATATGGATACCAAGTATATTTCAAAAAATATATCAAGAAATCATAAATTTAATTTCAGCCTTAATTCTGAATTTATTGGTTGTCTAGGTTCCAGTATAATACAGTTAGGAAAATATCTGCAAATAATATTTTAATTCTCAAAAAAGGATTATTTTCTGAAAAGAGTCATTCACAAAAGACTTTGGTTTTAGTTTAAATTGGATTAAATAACCTTAAGGACCCTTAAATTTTAAGATGTCATTTAAAAAAATTAACACATTCAAATTTAAGAAAACCGCTAAAATTCTGAAAAGTTCTATATTAAGTGTGCTAAAATTTTTAAAAACTGTAGTCCATATTTATTCAGAGTGCCACTCAGAATACCTGCTTATTCAACTGTAGCAACTGTTTTAGTTTATTGTTCCCCCTCAAATTATTCAATGATAAGCCCTGCTCAAGAGACTTGTGGTAGGTACTATCTCAACTAAATGATTCATTTATAACAAATTAATCATATAGCTCATTTACTGTATCCAAGTAGATATTAGTTGAACTACATCATGTCTGGAGCCAGATTTCAACTGTGACACATATTTCATTATGATACAATATTACACACACTTGACTGTAATCTTATCAAGAAATTTTGCATTTACTATCAAGAGATAAAACTAACATATCAGTTAAGGAAGTTATTGTCATTCTAAGACACTCATCTGTCCACATTAACTCATTAACATATTTAATGATAATCCGAGCAACTGGGGAGGGTGAGGCAAGAAGATCGCAAGCTCAAGTGTTTGCAACTTAATGGAACCCTGTCTCAAAATGAAGAATAAAAAGGGTTGGGGATGTAGCTCAGGGGTAGAGCATCCCTGGATTCAATCTCTACTTTACATATGTATGTATTTTATATACATATATTTTATGTCAGTTAACTTGATCACATCATTTTCAACTGGCTTTCTTATACAAATTATCAATTGCCTTAAATATTTCAATAAAACTGTAAACCTAGAATTCACTCCAAAGATGAACCTCAGAAATTCATATAGATAAAAACACTTAATGATAATAATGACTGAAGCAAATTCAAACCTCAAATTAAGACAAATCATAAGTGTAAATTATTGGGAGCAAAATACTGGCAACTTTCAAAATATGATATTTTATTCATATAATTTACTTTATATGTCAGAATACATGTGCATACCTTTAAGTTCTCCGATCTATTTCTCAGAAATGCTAACATCAATTTGATTAATCAAATTGCTTGAATAATCAGAAGACTTCTCAATATTTTTTAGGTATATTTGCATTCAAACTGAAAAAACTTTGAGTAATAATGCTTAATAAGATTAAACTAAAAAAATTCATCATCTACATCACAGTTACTCAGAATGAAAACAAGAAATGTTTATAACAAATATATGTATATCTGGTTTTTTCAAAAGGAAGAATAATTTAATATGTGGTAGTATAACTACACATATAATTCACAACTAGTGACATGAAAGAATTTTTTCAGACTAGGGCACTAAAGAGATTTGTAAGATAATTTAATCCCCATTTTCTGATCAAGTATTTATAAATGAAATCTTATATCAATTATTTAATTTTTAAGTATACTCAATATAAATTCAGTTTATGCATTTACCACATCACCAAATATAACCATGGAGTTTCTTGTAATACAAAGTATACCCACCTCACAAAATAATGTAAGCTTGTCATCTGGTAAAAGACCATTAGCTTCATCAAGCAAAAAATCCCTTCTAATGAATTTTTTAAATCCCCAGTCCTTCCCTTGCACAAATCGATATGCTCTTTGGCTTTCTGGTGGAAAACAGAAATTTAAATAAAACAAGTATCCAAGAGACATTTTTTAAATGATAGCACAGGTAAATGAAATATACAAAAATAGCACTTGGCTAATACTTGCATCATAACAATAGATATGTGTTCATACATAAAACTGCATTAAGAATTGAGTCTGAGAAAACCAGATCACTTCACATTGCTACTCAAATTTTGGCCATGATTAGTGAGCTCAATTTCAGACTCTGGATCTCTTAATAAGAAAAGCAAATAAAATCTTATGAAGATCTTTTTAACAATCTTGAGCTTAAATTAAAATAGAATCAAAATGTGTTGGTATAGCTATACTACTCATTATCTAATATCAGAATTTGATTAGCAACATATTTTTCATTCCTGCTTCTCCCTTTAAAATTGGATACTCTAAATCACTGAAAATCAACTTTCTTGGCATCCATCCCACTGATTTAAGCTTTACTAAACTACAGAAAAACCCATACTGGTGAAAAAAGATAGTCTTATCATTACTAAGTCTTTAGACATAATCATCTCTTCCCTTAAAAAAAACTTTTAGTTCAAAAGATGCTTTTAGTATAATTTGTAAAAGAATAAATACCCAAAGTAAATGTTTCAAATGCCTACAGTACTGTACAAGTATGTACTGTGAAAAAAACAAGATCCTTTATAGAAAGTATTCATCATCTTATATGAAGAAAAAAATCAAGGCAGAAAACCAGTAATCTAATAACCAAAATATTCCATTATCTTAAATGTCAGACAGTGTGAAAATGTGTGTGAAAATATATGTTGCTTCAACCATAAAAGGTACTATTTAAAAGGGTGTATTTTTTGTGTGTTATTTAATTCTATGATTCACTTCAGAAAATATTTAAAATTTAATGTGGCAATTCATGAGATATTTTCCTATTACATTTTCTATAATATTCTACTATGAAGCTCCAGGTGACAGCAGTTCAGCTGGGGCTATATATGTGAATCCTGGCCTGAATTTAATAGTCCCTGATTTTAAGAAGTGATTCTCTTTTGTTAAGTATTGAGTTCACTGCTCCAAAAATTCTAGTGACAAAATACTGGGGCACTCCATCTCTTCTGCATTGTTCTCCAGATTTTATTACCTGGCAAAAGAGGAATGGGAGAAGTATTTCTTGAACACTTTATTATATCTGCCAGGTACTGAACAAGGCACTTTTCCCTAACAGTAACTATATTTTCAAATGACAAGTTAATGTAATTTTAAGACACAAAGAAGTAAAAATATTAACTACTCTTTTAGGTCTTATGAAGTCTAAGACTTAGTAAAACAATTACAGCTTTATGCTAAAATTTAAAATTGAATAATGGACAAATTAAATGTTTGGGGTTAAGCAGATATTAGTGGGGGGGATCTCAACTTTTTCTAGGCAAAGGTGCAGAAGTCACAGTATGTAGTTACACAGAGACTTCTTCACTCGGTTTGCAAATCACTTACCCATTGCTTTTGTTTCTTCCCTTTTAGCGTTCAGAAGGGAAAATTTGAATTTTGCTCGAACTTCACTTTTGGGGCAGCTGACTAAAAGCAAATATAAGGACAAGTAGTCTTTACTTTCATCATCTAATCCCTTTGGGTTTACCCTCAGGCACCTAAAATAAAACAATAGGCTCACTTGGAGGAATATTATACTTGAAGCATGCAAAAGAGAGGCAATACTGAAATCATCTGTTAATATTACAAAAACACTCCCGTAAATATTCAGTTATTTACATTTCTCCATGCTAATAGGAACTTATAACCAATTTAATTAACATCATACTAACACCCACCCATTTAAGAGCAACAATAACAACAAACCACAAGGAGCTGATAATCACATCAAAAACAAAATCCAAACCAAACAAAAACCTTACCATTTCATTTTGTCACTTGGGCCAGATGAAAATGTTGAACTTTTTAACACTTCACCCATTTCCTCTCGACAAAAACTGAAGTTATTAATGGTCCACATGTAGGAAAACTTTACTACTTTAACCTAAGAGATTCAGAAAATCACTTTTTATAATGACTCTTATGCTTTTAACTTGTCACATGTTAAATATGATTCACTCTTCTATCCCTTCTAATAACCATGCCAAAATGTTTCATGATAATCTTCTTAAGATACTATAACATTTATAAGACACATAAAGGATGGTGTTTTTTAACAGCATGTACCTGTGTGTAACACCAGCTTTCTGCTATAGGACCAGTAGACATATCTCCAGGCAGAGGTGGGCTGGGTTCCCGAGACATTGCCACCTTACTGTAGTCTTTTAGGATTTATGCAGTAACCCACACAGCTGAGTACTTTACCTACAAAGAAAATAAATTATTAAAATTGTGACAGAATCAAGAAGGAAGACACATGAGTAAGTATTCAAAATTAGATTTGAAGGACTGAGGATTTCAAATAATTTTAATAATTTTTAAGAACTGAAATCATAAGGCCGTATAATATATGACACTTGAAATTTAGACAAACCCAGTATTTATAGATACGACATTATTTTTTCAAGATACATTTTGCCAAATATATATATATTAAAAAATACACAAAGCAAGGCCCACATAGCTTAATAGTTAAGATCACATCATGAAACCGTAATGATATCATATCTCTTTTGCCTTTTCCTTGAGCTATACATGAAAACCAATGGGGTTACAAAGTTATCACTATAAACAGAGTTACTCATCTGTCAGATTCCAGAAGTTTTCACCAAATAAAATGCAGATTTCCACAAACGTTTACATCTATCTCTGAAAAACAAGCTCACTGGTAAGACTTTCTCTCTATCACATTGCTTCTCATCGAGATGTACTATATCATAAATTTTCTTCCAGTTAGCCATTTCCATGTGAGGTATAATTAATATCTCATAACCTGGTCAGAATATTACTGAAAAGATGATATTTTACAACTTGAAAAGTCTATTAAAAAGCTACATAAATACTGTACTTTATAGGGGCAACAGTGTTTCAATATTAAATTCTACTAAGAGATTTAAGACTGAAGAACCTGCTTTTAATTTAAGAATAATTAACAAATGAAGAAAATCACATTACTCCAATGAGGGGAAAATACTAACGGAAAGAAGAGAAGGACCTCAACAAAAATGCACAGAAAATTTTTGCTCTCTCTGTTCCATAGAATACTATGAGAACAAAAAGAAAGACTGAAAAAAGCTGTCTGAAAGATACACAGAAATAAAAGAGCTAAAGAAAATATAATAGCATGTAAAACTATGAACAAAGCAGCACATTAAAATCTGCATGAGAAATAAGAAATTCAACATTGGGGAAAAACATCACACCAGTATAAAACTCTCAGAAATAGAGAAAAATGATAAAACAAAAGAAAGTAACAAAGATAGAACAAAATCAGAATTACTCAACAAACAACTATTCTAATAAAAACAAATGGAAAAGCAGTAATGAAATATTGAAGCATACTCTCAAGCTGAATGAATAAGTTGGTCTGTCTGACTGAACTCTTTAATAATCAAATAAAATAAGAAACCACCACTGAAATAATTTTTATGAAATTCAAAAATGGGAAAAAAATTACAAATATGTATATTCTTTAAAAAGAATAAAAATCAAGATGGCCTCATATTTCTACTCACTGCTAAAAGTCTTAAGAAAAATAGTTACCATAGAATTCTAAATGCAGAAAGGGCTATAGCATAAGAGTTTTACAATAAATCATGTTTCTGCTCATGTTTTTAAAGGTAAAAATTCTTTAAAGGTAAAAATTCATTTCCAGATGTGTAAAATATGTACACTTCATAACTGTTTGGTGAAGGAGATAAGTCCATTCAAATTACTTTTTTAGCCAAAGACACATGGATCAAGAGGAAAAACAAAAACCTCTATATAATGGTTCTGAAATTTATAGCACTTGAGCATTTACAAAAAAGCCATGCCTTAAAACTGAATTGGCAGGTCAAAACAACTCTTAAAAGAGTGTGACAAAGTAAGTCAACTGGATAAAATATTAAGTAAAAGTATGAAATTTTTGAGGGGAGGTACCAGGGATTGAACTCAGGGGCACGCAATCACTGAGCCACATCCTCAGCTCTATTTTGTATTTTATTTAGAGACAGAGTCTCACTGAGTTGCTTAGCACCTCACTTTTGCTGAGGCTGGCTTTGAACTTGTGATCCTCCTGCCTCAGCCTCCCAAACTGCTGGGATTAAAGGCATTCGCCACCGCACCCAGCTGAAATAAGTTATTTTTAAGGCACAAAATCAGTGGGCCAAGGACTTAGTTTTGAAATACATAAGTGAGGGAAAACATTCATCTGATTCTTATAAACAAGAAAACAGCTGATTCAAAACCTGATTTAAGTGCTGGGGTTGTGGCTCAGTGGTAGAGTGCTTGCTTAGCATGTATGGGGCACTGGGTTCAATTCTTAGCACCACATAAAAAACAAACAAATTAAAAAGAAATCCTATTTAAAATTTGTTCAAAGGAAAAAATTCACTGAATTCATTATCATTTATTCATCTACAGGTATTTTTAAAAGTAGCCTTTATAACATATTCTTCAAAGTTCGGGGAACATTTTAGTGGAAAAAGTATACAACTAAATAAATAAAAGGGGTAAGAAACTAGTACATTAAAAGTAAATAAAAGAGGGGATGGTGCAATTGCTATGAAATAGCTAAAAATTCTTCAATTAAATAGTACAGAGGCTACTTTAGATAGGGTAACAAGGTTTCTCTGAAGAACCAAATATAAGAATAGGGAGAAATGCCAGGAGAAGATGTCTATAACTGAGAAAAAAGAATAGCAAGTACAAATGCCCTAGGGCAGGAAAGGATCTGAGAATACGAGAATACTTCAAGAAGAAAAAGGAATCCAATTTGGCTGATATCACAGAAAGATTTCATCCAGGGGAAAAACAGGGCAATTTAGCCAGGCATGGCAGTGCACACCTGTCATCCCAGTGACTCAGGAGGCTGAGACAGAAGGATCCAAAGTTCATGGCCAGTCTCAGCCTCTTACAGAGGCCCTAAGTAACTCAGTGAGACCCTACCTCGAAATAAAAAATAAAAAAGGGTAGAGATGTAGCTCAATGGTTAAACACTCCTCAGTTCAGTCCCCAGTATCAAAACAAGCAAACAAAAACCCCCTGTAATTTAGACAGTAGTAATTCAGAACAACAGCTTCATGAAAATAAAGGCTAGGGAGAAATAAAAGCAGGAAAACAAATTAGGAAGTTAAGAGTAATAGTCTGAGGAGATAATGAATGGTATGCCAGAAGAGATGGGGAAAGGTTCCCCTCAATTGAAGAAAATATTTTAGAATTAACAGAAGGTTTAATAAATAAAATTAAAAGAAGGATAAATCAAAGACAGATCCTAGTTTGAGACCTAAGGAACTGGGAAGATGACAATGCCATATACTAAAATGGAGAATGGTTAAGTATAAGAATACTAGGGACTGGAGGACAAAGAAAACTTCAAATGGAACAGTTTTTAAATTACTTTTTTATAATTTGTTTATGTCTCTTCCCTTTTTTAAATAATGGCTCCTACACTAATGCACTCATCCAAATGTATTTACAACTCAAATACTGAAGAGTTCCTATCATGTGATGTGGTGCAGCACAACACAACCATGTCGGGGAATCAGCAAGCAGACAGGCAAAACAAAACCAAACAAAACAAATGGCAGGGTGATGACATTGGGGATATTCTTAGAAGCACTCACATGTTTACTGCAGCACTATTCACAGGAGGAAAGACAGAATTAACTACAAAAAGCAAACTGAATAAAAGGTTGCAAAGGTGGGGTATGAAGAATGATGGTGAACAAATTACATTTTGGCCACATTATAAAGTACTAGGAACTTTGTTTATTCTTTGGAAATTTTATGAGATGGTTGGTGATAACCTCATTTTAACTATGAGGAAACAGACTTAGACCGTTCCAAAAACTTATTTTAAACTGTAAAATAACTAAAAAGTGGTTGAACACAAATTTTTCTGGCAATGCTTCTGCAGAATCATGCTGCTCTTCAGATATCACAGGGATTAAACAGGCCTTAACTATCTAACTCTTAATTTCATAGATGACTACCAACAAAAGAAAAATGGACTAACAGAAACTGAATGGTTTAGATAAATAATGGTACAAAGAATAATGTCCATTTCAGTGATAATCTCCAGTATTCTTTTTCCTCTATTTAAAAAAAACGAAAGAAAAAGAAAAGACCTATTGAGTACCTAATGTCATCAGGCATTCTTATGCTTGTTCTTGAAGAAAAAAACTTGCTGTAAGAGAGAACACAACCGAAATAAGATCTAGAAAATAATGTGACATGATCCATCTGTACATCAACAAAAAAAGGTTTATTCCATATTCTATTGTATCTATTGTAAATATAGATGCTCCTTGACTTACAATGGGGCTATAACATCACAAATCCATCAAATATTGAAAATATTATAAATTTTTTGAAAATGTGTGTAATACTATTGTAAATAACATCTAAGCTACTGAATATTAGCTTAAATACACAATACACTGTAGAGTAACAGTATTTACCTGCATGGCTGAATGGAAACAGTGGCTTGCTGCCACAGTCCAACATCATGAGAGGGTATCTTATTGTGTATCGCTAGCCCAGGGAAAGATCAAAATTCAAAATGGTTACTACTAAATGTATATGGTATATAGCATGGTTACTATTGAATGTATATAACTTTCACAACATTGTAAAGTTGAAAAATCATAAGTTAAAAGCATCCTAATTCAGGGACTATCTATACTTGTTTTAGGAATTTCAAGTGTGATATTGCCTGCTTTTATTTATTAAAGGAAAACAAGAATATACAATATTTTCTATTTTATATGTCAGAATTAATGTTTTGCAAGTATATGTGATACACACAAATTACTTAATTTTATTAGAAAAAATTCAAATATTTGGAAAACATAAAGAATCATGTCAAACATGTTCACACCATCAAATTTCCTCTCCCTCCCAGAAGATTTTGCTGATTATTATTAACTTATAATATGAAGTTTCTTCATATTATTTTTACATATGGTTGAGTCCCTAACTTTCTAGTTAGAATTTTACAGAGATGTAATAAATATACACATAGATGTGATAAAAAATGGTGGAGTAGAGAATTTCAAAACTCTATCCCTCTGCAAAAACGAATGAATAAGCTGGCAAAAAAAAAAAAAGTGTCAGAATCAACTTTTTTGGAACTCTGAAATCTAATAAAAAACTTATAGCCGCTGGCAAACTCTTAATGAAGAAAGAAGCTACTGAATTTCAGTGAGAAAGAGCTATGGCATTTTAACACACCTGCTTACTATGGCCTCCCCAGTTCAGTTTTAGCCACAAAATCATTGATCAACAATTTTGGTAGAGGGCGTTGGTACCAGAGAGAACAATACGGACCCTATTCTAAAAGAATTGTGTTTGCATGCTTTGACAGTCTGGAAACTCTCTTGAAGGACTAGTTCAAGGGTTTGCCTTTGTTTCAAATGCTCTGGAGTTTCTCTAGGGTTGTAGCATCATTCTGGGCTCTGACATCTATTTTATTTTATATTTGTAGTGCTGGGGATTGAACCCAGAGTCCTGTACATGCTCAGTAAACACTGTGCCACTGAGGCCTGACCTTGGGGATCCAATATTTATCAAAAGGATTTAGAGTTAACTATGTAAGATACAGCCTGCTAAAGCAAATAGCAGTTGGCACAAGCAACAGTCAGACAGAAGAGCCTGAGAAGGAAGAAGTTAGAGAGAAAGAAAATTAGTGGAAAAAGGGTTCAACTTAAAAGTTCCCCCATATACTGGGGACTCTAGAAAGCCATGTACATGTCCAGGTCCAAATGCATGTTTAGAAAAGATATAAGAAGACTAAGCTTTCAATTCTGGCTTACCATTGGGTGCTGACCCATCAGAAAGCAAAGAATCAGGCAGAGCTATAAACGGCCTGGCCAAGCATTTGAAGGAATGTCCCAAGAAAGGGTCAATCTACAAATACTAGAATAGGATTTTAGGTTTAAAGTTAAAAGAGAAAGAAGACATTTCATATAAATAAGAACTGGGTGACTATACTACTGAAGACAAAATAGACTTAAAATCAGAAATTATTACAATGGACCAAAAGCATCATATATTGATAAAGGCATTAATTCATCAAGAGATCTAGCAATTATGAATACATGACTCACCAAATAGATCCCCAAACTACATCAAGCAAAATTTAATAGAAATAAAGAGAAAACCTAAAATTCTATTATAGCTGAAAACACCAATATCTGATATTAAATAACAGAAGAACCAATATTGATATGGAAAAAGAGGATATTACCAATAGTATAAAACAATTAGACCTAATAGACATTTCATATATCAACAGTGGGGATATTTGCATACTTTCATTTCATCTAACCATGAGCACGGAAAAATCTCCAGGATACACTATATGTTAGGCCACAAAACAAAGCCTCAAATAAATAAATTTTAAAAGACCAAAATCATACAAATTATCTTCTGTGATTTCAATAGAGTAAAACTAGAAATTAATGACCCAAGGAAAAATAGAGAATTCAAAATATATGGAAATTAAACAGATTCTTAAACAAAGGGCAAAAAAGATATCATAAAACAAAATATAAAATACTTTTTAAAAAAATATTTTTTTTTAGTTGTAGGCAGTTGTACAGTACCTTTATTTTTATGTGGTGCTGAGGATCGAACCCAGCACCCGCGCTAGGCCAGCACTCTACCTCTAAGCCACATAAACTACTTTTGAGATGTAAGAAAAAACAAAACCCACACACCAAAACTTAAGAAAGGCAAAGATAGCAGTAGTCAAAAGGAAATAAATATCCACAGATATCTGCATTTTTAAAAAGAACAATCTCAAATCGATAAGCTAACTTTACAGCTAAGCAAATTAGAAAAAAAAAAAACTACACTCAAAGATTTTATAAGGGCAGAAATAAAGATGGAGGTGGTGGGGAGAAAAGAAAGAAATTAAGTAGAGGGTAGAAAAACAATAGGAAAAATAAAGTAAATCAGTTCTTTGAAAAGATCAACAAATCTGACATCTTTAGCTGGACTAGTCAAGGAGAAGGAGGCCTCAAGTAACTAAAATCAGAAATGAAAGTGGGAACATTACTATTAACCTTTCAGAAATAAAAAGCATTATAGAAGACCACAACAAATTAGGTAACCAAGAGGACATGAATGAACTGCCAAAATAGGGTCAAGAAGAAACAAAGTGTGAACAAACTTAAAAACAGTGAAGACGCAATCACTAATCCAAAGAACTTCTGGCATAAAAGCCTGAGGAGCTCCATGCACCCTTTCCCCAGAAAAACTGGTGCAAATTATAAAAGTACCACAGTTCAAAGTTTCTGGAAATGGTCCTGAGAGCATAGCGCAAATAAAGAAAACTTTATTCAAGAAAATCCACTACAGGATTGCAAGAGAAGTGAGTCTGGGGTGTTTGAAAAAGGACCTGCTTGCCAGGCAAACTGATGCATTACAAAGTAATATAATCCAAGTTATTTAGAAAGCTGAGGCAGGAGGATCACAAGTTCAAGGCCAGCCTCAGCAACTTTGCAAGCAACATAGTCACTTGTGTCTTCTTTTTTCTTGGCCAGTCTAGCTGAAGATATGTCAGTTTTGTCATCTTTAAACAAAACAAAACAAAACAAAACACCAAAATTGATGTTTTATTTCATTTGTTCTACTATGTTTCTTTTACATAATATCCTCTTCTCCAAAAAACAAACAAACAAACAAACAAAAACAATAAAAAGGTGGGATGGGGTGGCTGGGGATGTAGCTCAGTAATTAAGGGCCATTGTTTTCATACTCCAGTGCTAGAAAAGAAAAGAAAGAAAGAAAAAGAACTGGGCTCTGTTCTTCCTAGCTCCTCAAGAGTAAATAAAGGGACTTTATTCCAGACTGAGGCAGTCAAGAAGATTAGGCTCCCTCTTCCAACAGATCCCAGTTAAGAAGGTTTTCAGGGAAGGGCAGGATGTCAACATGTCTCATCTTGCCTCTAGCTATTGCTGAAGTTTCGCCAAAAGGTGAGGGGCTCCATTCTTCCATCAAGTCACAACTGGTGGGATAAAGGCTCTACTTCCAGCATGGTGCTTCTGGGATAGCATCACTGTTTTTATGGCTTGTGAATTGGGTATTCCACAGTGGGCGACCCAAAATAAGGAGACCTGAGACTACTACCTCCAGCCAACCAGATCCACCAAGTGCTCAGGTCCTAAAGCAGAGACATCACTGAAAAATGCATTATTTTCTCCACTTGGGGATTTACCCTGCAGTAAGAAGTCACAAAGCAGAAGAAATCTCAAACTCTAAATCAAGGATCTACCTCTTCAAAAGAAACCAAATTTGTTTAGTCAATTTATGCCCAGGGCATTGCTGAAAACAATAGAGCACACAGCACTGGATTAGTGCCACTAACAGTTGTCAGGGAAAGAGACTGTCAAAGAGATTTTGACCAAACCAATGTTATGCCAAGGTAATTGTGGGAAAACCGAAGGTTGCTTCCATGAGGTAAATATGAAAGGTTTAATATTATGCCTACATATGTGGTGCTGCAAGGAAAAGGAGAGTAAAATTAACTCCATTAAAATAGCCATGAACAAATAAGTGAACAAGAAACAATAACATGCACTGGAAAGGAGAAACCAAGAATTTCAAGAATTTCAACAATGTATTATGTAAAGTGTTCAATTTAAAATAAAAAACATCAAGACATAAAGAAATAGGCATGGTGGCACATAACCTATAATCCCAGCTACTTCACTGAGGCAGGAAGATCCCAAGTACGCCGCAAGCCTGGGTAACTTAGCCACAACTTCTCTCAAAATAAAAGGAATAGGTCTATAGATGTAGTTCACCATCGCCAAACAACGACAAGGACGACAAAAAAACAAAGTACGATAGTCCCCCCATCTGAGGTAATATTTTCTAACCAACGAATGGCTGAAATTGCCGATAGTACCAAACCCTATTAATGTCTTTTACATCTTAACTAAGCATTTATTACCCATTGAGACTGCAACTTTTGTAGTTGGGGGTGCAATAACAAACCTAGCATGCATTTCTTTTTCCTGCTTCACAGTTTCATGGATACAAGATTCATTCTTAGTATAGATCTTAGCAACTTCAGCATACATTTTTTCCTTATTATGTCAGGAGCTTTAACTTTTTCATTTAAAGGAAGTACTTTCACGCTTCCCAAATTACTAGCATCACCATGCTTGTACACTGGGGCCATAATTAAGTAAAATAAGAGTTACCTGAACATAAGCACTGAGCTAACAGAAGAGTCAATCTGATAACTGAGATAGCTACTAAGCAACTAATGGGCAGGTAGCATATACAACCTGAAGATGCTGGACAAAGGGATGATCCACGGCATAGGCAGGACAGAATAGGGTGGCATGAAATTTCATCATGCTACTCAAACTTATGAATTGTTTACTTCTATAATCCTCAATTTAATATATTCAGAATGCAGTTGACCAGTAGTATAGGAAAGGCAAAATCACACATAAGAGAGAACTACTGAATGATCTATATACTGAGGGGAAAAGAAAGTAACAAAAACTAGTTAGCAATACAGTTGGATTTATAAGACAAAGCCTTCGGAGGAGCCATTTATAAACATGCTTAAAGAACTAAAGGAAACCATGATTTAAAGAAGTAGAGGAGAATATGATGACAATATCAAAAAAACATGGAATATCACTAAAAAGGTAGAGTTTAAAAAAAACAAATGAAAATTCTAGATCTAAAAATACAATGAAAAAACTCACAAGAAGAGATCAACAGCAGACAAGAAATGGTAGAATTAGTGAATCTGTGGTAAATTAACAGAGATACTATATTCCACATACCAAAGTATGAAGAGGTAGGGGTGGCAGCCCACACCTATAATCCTAGCTACTTGAGAGGTGCAGGCAGGAGAATCCCAAATTCAAATGGCCAGCCTTGGCAATTTAGTGAGGCTCTGCTTTGAAATAAAAAAAAAAAGTTGGGGTTGTAGCTAAGTGGTAGAGCTCCCATGGATTCAATCCCCAATACTGGGGGCAGGGGGAACATGTGAAGAAAAATGAATGGTCTTAGGAAACTGTAGGACACTATTAAGTACTTTAACTTATACCCAAATAGGAATAACAGAAAAAGAAACAAAAAGAGGTAGAAAAAATATTTAAAGAAATAATGCCTGAAAATCCTCCAAATTTATTAAAAAACAACATAACATTTAATATATTTATTTAAAAAAAACAATATACATTTAGGAGGGTCAATGAACTCCAAGCAGTATAAAAGCAAAGTGATCCAAAACTAGATAGCCAAAGATAAGGCTGAATAGTTGGAATCACTTGATCTTGAATTTTCAGCCTTTTAAACAGTGAGCTAAAGAAACTTCTTTTTGTTATAAAATATCCAGCCTCAGGAGTCAGGCATGCTAGCTGTGAGCGTACTTGAGAGGCTAAAGCAGGAAGATCAATTGAGTCCAGGAGTTTGAGACCAGCCTGGACAACACAAAAGAATTCCAACTCCAAAAAATAAAAAACAAGCAAAAAACCTCTTCATCTCCAAGTATTTATTTATTGCATTAGTTACAGCAACAGAACAGAAAACTAACTAATATAGGGGAGTACAAGAACATTTTTTTCATATGCTAAGATACACCTGAACTCTAGTGGACTTCGAAATACAAAGATGAATTGAATACATTCCCTACTCTGGAGATCATAATAAAGCAGTAGAAACAGACCCACACTAAGATATTTTCAATATGAAAGGAGGGATGAACAGACTGACAATGAAGCACTTAGACAGTAGGAAGAATGTCTCCAAGAGAGTCTCTTGAGCTAGATTCCACAGGAAGCAAACAAGTTTATAGGATGATTACAAACAAGATAAATTTTAATAGCAAGAGTTTTATAACCTGTGTGAATTATTGCTTTATCAGGAATTCTGTGATCTTAGAGATTGGACCTTCTCTTGTCTATTGAGTGATTATAGTACCACATTCTACCATGGTTAGTGAGATGAAACTATACATACAGACAAAAAAGACACAAACACACATATCACAAAGTGAATACAGAGGGTACTTGATTTAAAGATACTCTGACTTAAGATTTCAACTTCTGTAAGGTGTGAAAGTGATCAGCATTCAGTAGAAACTGTACTTTGAATTTTGATCTTCTTCTAGGCTAGCGATATGTAGTAAAATATTTGTTCATGAGGCTGTGCAGCAGCAGTGATCCACAGCTCCCAGTCAGCAACACAATAATGAGGATTAACAACCAATACTCTACAGATATATTAAATGCACTTTTACTTAAAATATTTTTTTTTCACTTAAAATATTTTCAAACTTTACAGTGAGTTTATCTTGACAGAATCCCATCATAAATGATGAACACCTGTACTGAAGTAAGCATAGTAAGCAAAAATGTCACTGGTGACATCTGAGGATAAATAGGCAGGGTCAGTGAGGGTAGTAATAACCAAGACAAATAATTAAAATATACAAAAAGTACTTGAAGATTATCATGGGGTACTCTGCTTCCAAATATGACAGAATAGCTGAGAACTAAGTTCTACTAAGAAGTAAAAAAAACCTGAATAAAAATAAATGTATGTAAGCTGAAAGACATCTTGAGTTGCTCAAGCAATTAGGGTGAGTAAACGGTTCCAAGATTCCAAAAAGGGAACACTCTGAAGGTGAGCTAACAGACTATAGATACTTTTTTCCATAAGAAATCATTTGCTGATTCTAGCCATAATACAAGGGTGAGATTCCATGCTTTGCCCAAACTGAGAGTCACTGCCAGTGGGTTAAGTTATCAGCAAAGATTCTGCTGGCCTTATGGAGCTAGATATAAAAACGAGAATGCCTGACAGGCTAAATTCTGGTGAAAAGTACCCTTGAAGACTTCTGACCCTTCATGAAACAGGTCTCTGAAGCACAGAAAAGTTTTCAGAAACCTTATATTGCAAAGAAGATAAAGCTCAAGATCTGCCAGAGAAAGAGACTCAAGTAAGAACATCTTGCTCTCAATAGGAAAGCCTGGGAAGCTAAACTGTATGAGAAGGACAAACCAAATGTACACACAAATTTAAATCAGTCTTGATTCACTTCAGTTCCTAACTGAATAAAAGTTATCAGTTTCCATGTTACATCTAGGATGAATTAATTCTTTCTGGAAAAAAGGTATCTTTGGGAGCCTTTACAATTTTCCTACTAATTGGCATTCAGTCAATAATGACTAGGTTGTCAAAAGACAGATGCATATGAATAAAGACTGGGAGAAAAAAAACCAGGCAAGTTTTACCAAGAATTTAATTAAGAAATAAATAGAAATTTTAGAACTAAAAAAAACAATGAAATTAGAAATAATGGAATAACAGCAGCCTTAACAATAAAAGGTAGGACTAGATAACTTTCAGAAAAGTAAGTAGAAGATCCTTTCATTGGAGGAAAATACAAAAAAGAACCTAAGACACAGTGAGAATCAAACACATATGTAAGTGGAGTCACAGAAGGAAAAGAGATACAATATTTGAAAAGCTAAAGGACTCAGAATATAAAATATCAACTCATCAATATCAACATAAAGGGTAACAACTGAAATTAAGAGTGTTGCTGGCATTAAAAAATAAAAATAAAAATGGAACAATGGGGAAAAAATAGAGCCCAGAAACAGACATACATATATAAGGTCATGTGTTGCTTAACAACTGAGATGTGTTCTTAAAAAAGTGTTAGGCAATTTTGTCATTGTGCAAATATCACTGGGGGTATTTACACATATCTAGATGGTATAACCTACTATATACCTTAGCTAAATGGTACAGTCTATTGCTCTAGGCTATAACTCTATAGAGCATGTTACAATACTGAATACTGCAAGCAATTATAAGACAATGGCAAGTACTTCTCTATCTAACCACACAAAAAAAGACACAGTAAGAATTCAGTAAAGAGATAAAACATGATACACTTTATAGGGCACTTATAATGAACAGTGTTTGTAGAAATGGAGGTTAATCTGAATGAGTCACTGAGAGAAAGTGAAGGCCTAGGACATTATTATACACTACTGTAGATTATAAATTGGGCTTCCATAGACTTATAAACAAATATAATTCTTTGTTCAATAATAAATCCTAGTTTACTATAATCCTACTATAATTTCACTTAAGAAACAAATTTTTTTGACATTGGTGATAACAGCTTAAAACACAAGTGTACTGGAAAGCTGTTCAAATGTATTTGCTTTTTTAAGAGCCTTATTCTATACGCTTTTCCATTTAAAATTTTTACCTTATTTTTTACTTTTAAAACTTATTTTGTCTAAAACTAAGACACAGATATGCAGATTAGCCTAGACCTACACAGAATAAGAATCGTCAGGTGTTTGTACCTTCCACAATTCGTTCCACTACATTTTCAGGGGCAGTAATGCACAGAACTATCATCTTCTATTGACAATGTTTTCTTCTGAATACCTCATGAGTTTCTTACTGAGGGGGTATCATTGTTTTCAGAAATATGTCCATGGATATATGTCACACACAAAACACTGAGCCAAAAAAGCTAGACTTTGTAAAAGACATGTACATAAAGTTTTAAAACATGTAAAATTAACCTATGCTGTAAAAAGTTAGATATCCCAAGATATCATAATGGCAGAAGTGACAAGACTTTGAAGGATTAGAGGTGATATCAACATCTGTACTTCAGAAAACTGAAAATTCACAAAACAAATTCAATGTAACAGAATAACAAGTTGGGTTTAGGGCCAACTTAACCACTTGCCATATTAATCAATGGGAGAAGGAAATTACCAACATATTCTAAGTGGCTATACAGAAATGCACATCCAGAAAAACGATAACAATGAGATGAATGTTACTTATTGACTTCCTAAAACTCAATCATGCAAAGAGCTCTACTAATCCTAGTTGCTTCCTGAGAGTGACAAACCTCTAGTAACTAACCTCCAAGTATGTTTGCTACTGATTCCAGCAAGCCACCAACAAACTTCTTCACCTAAATTTTTCATCTTATATAATAAGGGAATTTTTCTCTGCAAGTGCATCTTCAATATTAACAAAGAGGCATATTATGAAAATTTATTTTGCAACAACCTACTTCAAGGCCAACTGATCAGAAAGTTACCTGTTCTGTTAAAGGGTTAAAATTTGCGACTAACATTTTCTTGAAGAGAGAAAACTTAAAAATAACAAATTCTCTAAAGACTTGATGCTAGACTTAAGTATTTATTTCATCTTCAGAATAACTCTATTAAGAAGGTAATTACTTACTCTGCCAGTGTTACAGAAAAGTAAACTAGAAGTACAAAAAAAAAAAAAAACTAAGTTAGTCCAAGGTCATAGCTCTAAAATGTGGCAGTGCTTGCCTGGGTTGAGCCCAAGCTTGCACTAAATTTTTGGAAGACATATCCTTTCTGTCACTGTTTTATAACAAAAACAATGCCTGATTTAAAAAATCCAGAACAACGGATATCCATGTTCTCTTCCCAATTCGTATGGGACAAAGGTATACAGCTTCGGTTTTCTAATTTCTTAATACCCGGATCAGATACTATACCCACAATGGAACTTACAAAACAGTATATGGATCAAGGCAGTGAGGTGAGCATTTATTTCTCAATACACCAAAAAACAATGAGGCCAGATCAGGGCTGAAAAGTGAAAAGGGTGATACTGGTAGATCAGAAATTTTGAGAAATTCAAGATGAATGGAAAAAATCAGAAAAATAAAAGAAGAGAACTCACACTCCAAGATACTTTTTTCAACAATTCTTTCAAGGACATAAAGAAAAAAACAACCTTTTATTAAATACAAAGAGCAGGAAAAGGCCAAGCAGCAATCATTGAAATAATTACTTTAGAAACATTATTTAGGCTAGCTGAGACAGCTGGCCTTTCCCAAGGCTTGCAGGTTTTGGCTTTTACCATCATGCCAAAGTCCAAGAACTGCCCTCTAAAGGAAGTGGAACATCTGTCTGGGAATGTTTCTTATGAGAGTGTCAGTTCCCTGGAGACAAACAGAAATTGGACTTACTCTGAATATCGTAACAGTCATTAGGGATGAGGAAAGGAGAAAAGATAACTAATAGAAATTAAATATTAAAGCACTTTTCCATGCAAAATAAAGGCCCCCTTACTTTAACATGTATGGGGGTCACTAAACTACCCAATAAATATACAGGTAAGTCATCATTTTTACATACTTGCTTACTTATATTGAACATGTACATAACCTTACCAGAAGACTGCTGGGCACACAGATCTGTACAATTGCAGAGAAACCATGCCAGTCAGATACCATAACTTAACAAGATAGTCCCTCATCCTAAAATTATATTAGTTTTAAATTTATATTAGTTTCTTTGTTTATACAGAAAACTAAGGCCAACACACATTTGGGAAAAATTAATGGCATACAATAGAAGACCCAAAATGGCAGTAGTAGGGGGAACCTCAAATAAACCTTTATAGAAATAAAGACAAGTCAGAGAACAGAATGGTGCACTTAAAAATTATTTCTTATAAAACACACTTGAATAAGCAAAAAAAAGTGATTCAGAAATAAGAAAGAATTGTTGATTAAAAATAAAAGGCAAAATAAACTGAATACACAAGATAAATAATAAAATGGTTATAATATGTACAACTGAAAGATAAAAAATAAGGGTTATTTTTGATGAGACAGAATAAAAACTCAAAATGTGAGAAATTAGAAAAATATGAGAAATTAGAGACCAGGAGGTCAGATTCTGACATTCCAATATTTATCTAACAGGTGTTCCTGAAGGGAGCCAAAATATGAACAACAGAGATAAGAGGAAAAACAAGATTATTTCCATGATCTGAAGGAAGACACAAGTTCATAGACAGGCCTTACCAACTGCTAAGAATGATAGATGAAAACAGATATATACTTAGACAACTCCTGGTAAAATGTCAGAATTCTATGAAAAAAGGAAAATTCTAAAATTTCTCTTGTTATCTACAATGGAAAACATCAGACTCAAGTCTAAATGCTGTAAGTGTTTTTAAGGTTTTTAGGGGAAAAAATTTAACTTAGAACTCTGTACTCAAATTTATTCACAAATGAGTGACAAAGAACATTTTCAGGCAATGAATACTTTGTTGTTACCCTATACTGAAAATTACTAACCAATGAACTCTTTAAATGCTTTCATATAGCACACCCTTGAGTAAAAAAATTTTTAAAAATTGAATATACTCAGTATATTTATACATTAACATTTATACATTAACACATATATTATGCTAGTATTTATTTGAAAAAGAAATGCTCAGAGGAAGGGAAAACTAAAAAAGAAAAGAAAAAAGAAATTAAAAGTATCTACTGGAATTTGTCACCTGGGAAACCTAACTGGTGAAGGTCACCCCCCACCCCCAAACTGATCAACTAGTGAAGTTTTAATGTAGACAGGATTACATTTCATTCTCTGTGGGGCCATTCCACTTTGTTCTACAGTATTTCTGTAATCACTAATTATATTTCTAGATTTAGTTTTTTGAATTGACTCCAAAGCAAACTAAAAAAGAAATTATAATACAATATGCCAATATACCTTTGATGATGTAAAATTAGCAACTAATAATTGGGAGGTTCAGGGGACAGGAAGAACAAGACTATCATTCAGAGATGGGTAACATCTAGAGCTGATTAGTATAAAAAAAAATCAGTAGAAACCAGGCACAACTAAAAGCGGATACAATTTATAGTGGGGAGTGAAACAGAGTGGGGTAGTGATCTACTCTCTTCACTCTTATGTAATGTGAAAAATGATACAATTAGAATCTCATTTTTTAAAAAGTGTTATAAGCAGGGAAAAAAGCAGTACATCAATTTAGAAAAATGAAACAGTTTCTAGTTGCCATAGGTCAGCTCACATTAAACTCTCCATTTCCTCCCCTTCATTTACTGTTTTACAAAGTTTTATATGTAAGGTTTTAATCTTACCTTAATATAATCTCTATTTTATGCATTTCTA
This sequence comes from Xerus rutilus, assembly GCA_028644305.1. Lineage (NCBI taxonomy): Eukaryota > Metazoa > Chordata > Mammalia > Rodentia > Sciuridae > Xerus > Xerus rutilus. The sequence continues at coordinate 77,969,984 of CM053402.1, read as the reverse complement.
TAAGACAAAGCCTAGTGTTTGTTTACAAATAAAAAGGAAAGGGGCTAATTTTATAGGCTAAAGGAATTAATGGAATGGTTAATTCAAACCTAAACACAAAAGCAAAAAAGCCATCTTGTAGTTTTAATGACTTAAAATCTAGTTCAAACCTAAACACAAAAGCAAAAAAGCCATCTCGTAGTTTTAATGACTTAAAATCTAGTTCACCTCAAGTTGACTAAAATGTGTACATCTCTTTGAAATAGAAACAGCTAAGAGATTTAGAACTTCTGTTTACTGTGCTTTGTCATTTAATGCCAAGTTTCTCCCTTTAAAAAAAAATTAAAAAAGCTAAAAGTCAACTCTTATGTAGTATAGTAAAGCCCCACCAGAATCACTGCATTTGTGCCTTTAATATATTTAAAAGACTAAAAGATATTCTTTAATAATATTCCTAGGTATAAGTACAATATGTATGCCATTTTCAATAGAAATTATAAAAATGTCTATACAAAGTATTGGAGGCAAGAGTAACTAAATCCTGGCTGGGCTCAGTGGAACACATCTGTAATCCTGTAATCCCAATGATTTAAGGGGCTGAGGCAGGAGGATGGCCAAGTTCAAGGCCAGCCTCAGCAATTTATCAAGGCTGTAAACTACTTATTGAGACCCTATCTCAAAATGAAAAATAAAAAGGTCTGGGGATGTTGGTCAGTGGTAAACAATCCTCGGTTCAATCCTCAGTACCATTAAAGGTAAAAAGAAAAGAATGACTAAGTCTTTCCCAGTTTTATGTACATTAATAAAGATTTATAGACAAGTTATTTAATACCATCAAATGGTATCTTGACTATGCAAATACCTTCTTAAAAAATCAATTACAAGTCATTCTAGAATCTGATTGCATTTCCTATAGCATAACAAATTATAGACATACTAGGTATCTGAGAACCAATTTTAAAAGTCATCATTTGCAAATAACTACATTTATTTCCTGCCAGTTGCTAGAAGTCTAATTGTTTTATGACTTATGTGTTAACATATGAGTAAGGTACAAACCTCTGACCTCATAATTTGACCTAGCTCTCAGAGGTCCTCTAGGTAAAATTTTCTGTAACTTCAAATGTGTTTAAAAGAATAAGCAAAACCATAACTTTTGCTGGTAAAAGCTTCAAATTGGCTGGGCTCGGTGGTGCATGTGGCTTGGGAGGCTGAGGCAGGAGGATCGTGAGTTCAAAGCCAGCCTCAATAAAAGCAAGGCGCTAAGAAACTCAGTGAAACCGTCTCTAAATAAAACACAAAAAATAGGGCTGGGGATGTGGCCCAGTGGTTGAGTGTCCCTTAGTTCACTCCCCAGCATGCCCGCCCCACCAAAAAGTTTCAAATTGCTAAAACCAAATATTGTCATACAAATGTATAATATGTGTATGTGTCTATATGTATGTGTATGTAAGCAGCACAAGCATGATGGAACAGAATCACTCAGATACTCTTAACACCAAAGCATCACATTCAAGTTCACTATAGCCTCTAAGAGCAAATTTACTTCTCCATTGCCCTATAAAATTTTGCAAATTTCAGCAATGGTTTAAAGTTCTTAAAAAACAAAAATAAGAAATTCTCAAGAGTCACAGATTTAGGACAGGAGTCCCTTGTGTTTCTCCTTTGCTAGCAAAGCAATAAATCTTCTTTTTCCTTTTCTCAAAGCCATGTCTTTATTATTAAATTGGCATCGATGAGCATTGGGGACAGGGACTCGGGCTTTTGGTTACAAATTTTGGTGACCCAGATGGGACTTCAGAGCAGTCCCCACTCCAGCTTTCTTGGGCAGGCCTGGCACTGCAAGCAAATGCACTTCCATGCTGAGGATGTAAGGTGGACTTTTTGAGAGCCAACTACTGGAAAGTTAGAAGATGGGCGAGTGTGCCTCAAGTTGAACCGAACCAGAGGAGCTCTTTCTGTAAGTAAAAGGAGGAACTGAGGGACTCTCAGCAGCTGCCGAAGAAGCCCCTTTGTTTGGGGGAACTCCCGCCTTCCTTCCCTGCACTGTAATGATTGCTCCATCTTGGTCTTCTTTGAGAAAAAGGAAAGTGAATGCAGTAAAGTCCCAACACCTTGGCCATTTGGTAAGCTCCCCCGGTGTGCACACCAAGACCCTTGGTTCTACACTTCTGATTCCTCTTTGTGGGAGCATCTGGTCCCCTTGTGGGGACACCTGTGGCACCACTAGCACAGAAGTCACAGTTAAGAGGGAGTTGGGAACTTGGGGAGATTTTTCCCCTATCTGGTCTGTTTTAAAGGTTCCAATCTGTTGGCCATGGTTTGGGGATCCTCTCTGTCATTTTTTTTTTTCTGTTTGTATCTATTTCTGGCCCTTTAAGACATGGGTAATAGTGTGTTGATCCTATAGTTTCTTGACAAAGATCTTGGCTGAATGGGCCACCCATAAATATAAATGTGTCTAAGAGAAAGATAATGTTTTACTGTAACAATCTGGTCTTTGGTTTTCTGAATTACTGTACAAACTTCAGTTGGGAGTTGGTCTGTCAAAGGTAAGTGAAAGATTCTCTGTATAGGCATGTATGCAATTACATAATAAGGAGTCTTAACAGTCAAAAACTAAGTTGGACACAAAAAGGTGCTCCTCTAATGTGTAAGCATGGCAGGAAACTAAAGGATTAAGAAAAAAAAGAATTTTCCCCTTCAACCCAGTGCTGACAGTCTGAGCACTTCTCAGCCTGGCCCCAGGCAACTGCAAATCCTCCTGCTGTGGGTCAGGGACATCATTCCTAGGATAAAGGAGGGGAAAAAAAGTCTCAGGAAAGCTTCTTGGTCTATATAGAGGAATGGGCAAAAAGGACCTGGCCTCTACTCCACTTTCTAGCCACTCTTTGCCCATAGGAATAAAATTGTTGTTTGAGAATAGGACTCAGTTTGCTGCTTCTGCAAACAAATGAAATATATGTGGGCTGTAGGTCTCACTGATTTTCTTTCTGGGTTCTTGTCTCATGGGTTCAAAGAATGAAATCCATGGATGATGGCAGAGGACAAAAATAAAAATAATAAAATTAGTTTTGAATGGGTAGGGGAGATGAAACCCCCCCATAATCCCCATCATGTAAGGAGGAAACTGGTGGAAAGCTTTTCTACTTGAGTATACTAATCTGAGGACTTAAGGTTTCTGGATAAAGGCACTGATCAGAGTCCATGCTGAATAGACATTAAAAGCATTGGGAATAATTGCTGGGATCTATGCTGTACAGATGTTGGGAAGGTATGAAGGCTATTGGCTTGGCCCATGACTTTCTATTTGGCTGTATGCACTTAATCCTTAAGTCTGAATGTCTTGAAATCGCCATTTAGATCCACCCCTATTTTCATTTTCCTGCCACTCTGGGGACAAAGGATTGGTCTGGAATGCTTAACCTCACAGGGTTGCCTTTACATTTGAAAAAAAAAATCTTATCAAGGGCCCATTACATTCATTGTCTGATGATTAACTGTCCTATCTTAATGGGGGGGGGGGCTGCCAGTCACAAGGAATGGGTCAATAGCTTCCAGTACTATTAAATAATATTATAGCCTGAGGACAAAATAGTCTCCCCTTTTTAAGATCTGACAGGATGCCCTATTTGGCCAAAGGACACTGCTGGGTGCAGCCCTATATGTTGCCCAAAAAGCTGAAATACAAGGGCCTCCCTGAGTCTCCATGAATTCAAGCACCTATGTCTTCTGAGAGAGAGATCCCTAACAGTCTTTGTATGATCAATAAATATGACCTTAATTGGACAGAATGCCCTAAATACATACATACATACATAGAGAATCTCTAGGTATAACTGACAGTGGGGAAATCACTTAAAGATGATGGCATTATTATGATGATAGGGGAGACTGGTCAAACAACAATAACCTGTGTTCCAATCCCTTGAACACAAACTAGAAGGAAAAAAGACTCAAGGCATAGTTTTTTTAATATGCCAGATTGTCTGATCCCTCTTCTGAGATAAAATTTGTTATGTACAGATAGCATGCTCATCCAAAAAGTAACAACTTCATTTGAAAGTGCCTTCCAGGAAAAGAAAACAGAACCAGCACTGCTGGAGGTCTCCTACAAGTGAACAAGGCCTTTTAGGCCAAAGCAACCCTGAGAAAAGTGATCAATGTTATCTTACCCAAAATTTTATTTTAGGAGGAAATAATGTTCCCCCAGGGAGGAGGGGATAACCCCTTAAGGGACATTAATGGGGATTCTCATATGGATGTATTCTCATTTAATACATTCTCATATGGATAGTTGTTTAAAATGTCAATTGAATTGGCTTTTCCAGATATCTTACTCTGCCTATCCTGCCTTTACAAAAAACGTCACTCTGATGAGTAACATTTGTACAAGGGTTGAGAGCTGTAAAATATTAAAGTGTGATGTCCATTACTTTTAGGATTTTTCTTTGTTAGAGAAACAGATAACTTACAATTTTTAACAGGCTTGTTTTTTCATGAATAACCTGAATATATGTGACTAGAGATATGTATGCATCTGAAACTAAATATGTTTGTCTGAGCCTTATGTAAATGTTCTGTAAAAGTTCATAAAATGAAAGTTCATATAGGTTTAACCAATAAGTGCTATCTTTTATATATTGCATCTAGCATAAAAGGGCCACAGTGCCATTTGAGAAAGTGGCTTTTATCTGTCTGCTTTAACTAAAGTCAAATTCTGATCATTAACACCTAAATGTATAAGAGATTTAAGGCTATCCTTTGATTTTTGCTAGTACTGCTAAACTCTGCAAACCTGTAATAATCTATGAATTCTAAATTTTACTATAAAAAATTAAACCTAAGGACATCTGTGTAATGGTGATGCTAATTATTAGTTCTTTGTATTATTAAGTATACATGTGTTCTTCGAGTATACAAGTTTTAAAATATAAAGCTTGGAAAAGCACCTTACCAAGCTAATGTTCTCCAAACTAAATTTGTCTGAAATGGTAATTTTAAATTTAAAGAAATAAGAAATTTAATTGGAGATTTATTTATGTCATTTAATGTTCTGTAACAGGACCTGTTATCAATAAGATGTATGTAAAATTTTAAGTTACTTTTTACATTGGGGTAGAAATTTAAATGTATTTTAAAAGATAATGAGTGCCTGCGCTCATACATTGCTGGTAGAACTGCAAATTGGTACAACCAATCTGGAAAGAAGTATGGAGATTCCTTAGAAAACTTGGAAGGGAACCACCATTTGAGCCTGCTATCCCACTCCTAGGTCTATACCCAAAAGACTTAAAAACAGCGTACTACAGTGCTGCAGCCACTTCAATGTTTATAGCAGCTCAATTCACAATAGCTAAACTGTGGAACCAACCTAGATGCCCTTCAATAGATGACTGGATAAAGAAACTGTGGTATATATACACAATGGAATATTAC
>CM053402.1:77895943-77964066 GCA_028644305.1 Xerus rutilus | reverse complement strand
GTACTACAGTGCTGCAGCCACTTCAATGTTTATAGCAGCTCAATTCACAATAGCTAAACTGTGGAACCAACCTAGATGCCCTTCAATAGATGACTGGATAAAGAAACTGTGGTATATATACACAATGGAATATTACTCAGCAATAAGAGAGAATAAAATTATGGCATTTGCAGGTAAATGGATGGAGTTGGAGAATATCGTGCTAAGTGAAGTAAGCCAATCTCAGAAAACCAAATGCCAAATGTACTTGTTGATAAGTGGATGATGATCCATAATTTGGGGAAGGCCATGGGAACAATGGTGGATCTCTGTTCACAGGGGTGTAAGGGGGGAGGGGGCATGAGGACAGCAAGGGTGATGGAATATGATGGTCATAATAACTCTAACTTTATGTATGACTGCATATATGTTGTGATTCTATACAACTTACAACTAGAGAATTGATATGTTATCCTCTATCTATGTACAATGAATCAATTTACACTGTTAACATGTAAGCCTAAAAAAAAAAAGATAATGAGTGCCTGATCTGTTTAAAGGTGGACACTGTGAAACATGAAACAGTTCACCACATTCCCAAAAAAAGGGTTAAAAGATATCTAAACTTTTCTTTGATTCATATTTCAGATATAATGATGTATTAAGTTATTTGTGAAGAGTCTCACCTTACCTGAGATAAGGCTCTGCCTCCCATCTTACTTCATGTCAGAATGGCTCCAAAATAAGCTAGACTTCATTCAGCTCATTTAAAGTTGTGTTCAAAAGATTTATTTTTTTGTTGCAAAGATTACTGTGATCTCAAATAGGGAATATGATGTATAACTAAGTAAAGGTTCAAGATTATAAGGTTCACAGCTATTACACAAACTGAGTACGTTTTTGCTCTGTTAATTTCATTTTGCATTTTTCTTGTAAACTTTATAACTGTTGCTTGTTAGTATTTTGCAAAGGTACTACTTGTAAAATAAAAAAAAATTTAAAAACCCAACTCAGGTTAATTTGAGATAATAAGCCATCACCTACAGGACAAATAGTATATAATGCTGACTTCCAGTACTAATATAACCCCAAGTAAATGAAAGGGAGTAAAATTAGATATTAAAGTTATAACTTGTTACTCCCTCTTAAGACTGGTGAAACTGGCTTGCTGGGTGTTTAAAAGGGCCAAGGAAAAAGCAGCCAATATTTGGCCCTTGCCCTCTAAGGTCAGCCAGTACACAGAAAATGACAGGACTCCTCTAAGGACTCTCAAACACCAATAGTGACTTGATCTGCCAATTAGGGAGATCCAGGGGAATCCTAGAGAACAGAAAGCCAACTGGTAGTGCATATTCTGCAAAGAGGAGGATCACTGGAGAATGAAATGACTGAAGCTTCCAAGAGAAGCTACATGTATGGTCATCAGGACTCTGACCTGACTCATCCTGACACATGGCACCACTGATAGTGGAAACCTAAAGTAGCCAGGAGGCTTTACACATGTCCCCAAGAGTGATCTCTGAGGAATCTCAGGTGACTCTTAAGAATAGATAGGAACAAGGTCAGTTTTGACCAATTTGTCCTTTAACACCTGGCAGGACAGCATAGCCTAAGCACAGTCCTACATGGACATTTAAGAGGTAACACAATGGCTTTTTTTTTTTTTCAATGTAACTTAAGATGCACACTTGTGTCAACCCTACCAAAAAGTAAAGCTGCAAGCTATAAAGGAAGGGTACTTATAAGAGTGCCTAATATTTAACTATCACAAAGGACTCTAAAGACACAAGCTTGCCCTGCATTTTCAGAGACTGGCTGAAATACTAATTGCTTACCAAAAAAGTAATGCTTTGCTGTATTGTTTATTGTCCTCACATAAGCCTAGCCTTATATACATCTTGTCCAGTCACCTGCCAAATGCCACTGTGGACATTTGGACTGCTGTGATACTGAATACTCTTAATTGTCCATGCCCCACCTGACAGTAAACAAGGACTTTGGGTCACTTCCCAACTTTACCCTCTGTCAGCCAGAAGTAACTGGGAGATGTCGTTGCCCACTTTCCATAGAAATGGAAGGTAGAAATTAACAGTGGGGTAATGTAGCAGCGGTCCCTTCACCATCTGAATATAGCCCTCATTGTTCTACAGTTTACTTTAAAAAAAAATGTTTTTTCTTTCTTCTGTCCACTCCCCCCGCCCCCAGCATGATTAGGGAGACAAGAGTTATCTTTTCTTCCACTAGTTAATTTCCCTTAAACACACCCACTACAGGAAGCAGATACCTGCTGAGAATCTGAGAAGTAAATATCTCCCAAATTAAGAAAGAAATCCTAATACGCCAGCAGGGCACCCTGGGATCCCCTACTGGAATGTAAGTAACCCTTGAAGAGTTCCTTTAAAAGCCCCCGTCCCTCCAGATGGAGAGAATCATAGATTTGTGACGGAAGTCCCCTGTGTTTCTCCTCTGCTAGCAAAGCAATAAACCTCCTTTTTCCTTTTTCTCAAAAAAAAAGATAAAGAAATTCTTTGTACATCTTTTTATTTTTGGTTCAACTGTAAGTAATATACTATACAAATTTTGATACAATTTTCAATTTTTAAAGTCAACAATTCAAGTTCTAATTTGTAAATTACAATAACTCTTTAGCTCAGAGAAAAATAAGTTATTTAACGTGACCATCTTCTCTCCTTATACAGCATCTTAATCTGCCCACCTTTATTTATTTACTTATTACAGTACTAGATTAAATCCAGGTTCTAAAACATGCTAGCAAAGTGCTCTACCACTGAGCTATATCCCCTGCCCTTTTATAAAAGTATTTTATTTTGGCAGAGTCTCACTAATTGCCCAGGCCAGCCTCGAACTGGTAATCCTTCTACCTTTCATCTTCCTGAGTAGCTGGGATCAGAGGCATATGCCACCTCAGCTGGCTTAATCTGCCCATTTTCAATATCCCCTCTTCTGTAACTTTCCTTGGTAAAATAATTTAACTCCCTAGGTTCATTCCTCTAACATAGAACAGAACTTACTGTAATTAATACAGTAAGCCATGAGATTTGGCTTCAATCTTTAGAAGTTTATTCTTACATGTTATTTCATTTGTTTTTCTAAACAGTCCTATGAAGTGGTATATTTACAAATAAAGAAATGTAAACACAAGTAACAATGTGATCTAAGGTCACAGAGGTTTAAAAAATTTTTTAAAGCCCAGCAAATCAGAAATTGAATCCAGAATTTTTAATCGAAACTACTACTTTTCCAATTCTAAAGTCCTTCTGATTACTGTATTTCCATCCACATGGCATCTGTATCTATAACTGCCAAGTATAGAACATGGCAAACAGTAAGAAAAGACTGACTGGATTTTAAGTTAACCACTGGTAATGAATTACACATTAAAAAGAAGTACATAATTTCACTTATTGTCTTCAAAGACAAAGTGCCTAAACCAATTTACTCTTATAGTTTGATCCAGAGAACATGAGGGCTGAGCTTAGTTTCTAATACTAGATATAGGTTTAATCCCTATGCAGTGATAAGTCTCTGGGCCTTGATTTTCTTATCAATAAAATGGGAATAACAAATGGTAATTATCTAAAATGATTAGTATATTGAATGGGAATGTACAGAAAATACCTAGTAGTATTTTTAGAGGAAGCACTCCATAAATCAGCTTTATGAATATCAATATGAAACTCAAAAGATAAAACTAGTTTACAAAATAGTAATAATCTCAGGAACTATGAAAGATAGCAGATTTAATTTTGCCTAAATACAGTTTTTGAGATTTTTCTTGCCTTTTAAATTTTTTATCATTTGGACTCCTGATCAGATATCACATCTGCTATTACTGCTGCAGCTCTCATGCTGCGTACCTCTAACAGCTTCCACTGCCTTTCAATGTAAGTGATGTGAGGTATAGTTGGGAAAAGACTGATACCCTAAACATCTTGGGAGCTTTGTAACCTTTGAAGGAACTTCCTGGAGTAATAAGAGTGATTTATATTTTGATTGGGATATTGTTTACACAGTTGAATACCCCTTTCAAACTCATTAAAATGTACCCATTACATATGTGTATAAACTTTGTGAATTTAAAAAAATGCTTTACAACCCTGGCCCTTAGCTTTCTCATGTTCAAAAAGGGAATAATTTCCTCACAGAAAAGATTATATTTGAGATTATATTTGAGTATTAAAGGACATAAGTTCTATGACATATTTAGGACAATTCCTACAAAATTAGTTGACAATTCAGGATTCACTAATATTAAACCAAGCCAATTTTCAAATTCACCTATCAAAAGTTATTAAAATAAAAATTATGTTCTCCTCCTCTCCTCTCTATCATTCTTCCCCAACCTTTTCTGTTCCAGGAAAATTTGGCTAAACATTTGATCAAATTTTAACCCCCAACAGTTAAAAAAATTATTAACATACATTAACTGCACAAATTAATGGGTATGTACAAATTCATGGGTACAAATTTAATTACCTGTCCATACATGTATATATGGCAATTTGATAGTATCTTCTCTGTCTCCTCTCTCCTTCCACCTCCCCTTCCCTAGTAATCCCTCTACTATTTCAGGTGGCCTGTTCCCCCACTGGATTCCACATATGAAAAAAACAAAATACAAGATACTTGTCTTTGTCTTATTTAACTTAACATGATGATTTCCAGTTCCATCTTTTTTACTTTTTTAATACTAGGAATGGAACCCAGGTATGCTCTATCACTAAGCTACATCCCCAACCCTTTTTACTTTGAGACAGGATCTTGCTAAATTGCCCAGGTTGGAATTGAATTTGCAATCTAAGCCTCTCAAGTCACTAGGATTATAGGCAAGCACTGCCAGCTACTCCTTTTTTTCCTGCAAATGACTGATTAATATTCTTTGTGGCTAAGTAATATTCCATTGTGTAGATATATAATATTTTCCTTATTTATTCATTTGCTGAGGGGAACCCAGATTGATTCCATTGTATGGTTATTGTATGCTGACTTATTTCCTTAGTGTGACATACCCAAGAACACACACAAATTTTTATAAAATCACAAGTCTTTTGCTTTCTTATTTCTTCTGCTTCACTTAAAGACAGTCATAATCTTTTACCTTAAATTGCTGATGTCTTCTTTACTCATCTGTCCCAAAACTAACCTGCTGTAATCTACTCAAAAGTCTAATGCTCCAATGAAAAGAAACTAAGCAGTTATCAAATATTCCACTTGTAATAACTGTTGAAAGTTATAAAAGTAATTCTGCAATATCCTGCCAATCTCAAAAAATTAATAGTCCTTCAAACACCTCAACTACCCTTGGTAACGTATCAAGAAACTGCTATCAATCCATTTATGTGAACATTTTATAGAATTTATTTCCTGTATTAGCCCTCTGAAGATAAATACTTCATTTTAATTATAGTAGTTAACTCCATACTTTGAAAATATAATGGTGTCAAAGTAACAGTTTCTTTACTAGTCTTCAAATCACTTTAAAAATATCTCAGCAATACTCCTAGAATTCACATTTTTACATTTGTCTAGCATTTACTGAACAAACATTTATTAAGTACCTAAACAGGTCAGGCACTAGTGGAACAAAGATTACAAAGATAAGGTCAGAGAGGCAAATACCTAACTAAAGCAGATGAAGTAGAACTGCTGAAAAAAAATCCTTTATTTACACTTGTGAAGAATCTAAAAAATGGACTTGGGAGCAGTTAGTTCTTCCAGCTCCCCACTTTTTGCTTCTTTTAGCAAAACTGTTTGCCAACTGAGCTAAATATTATACTTTCTTATCCTCTTCTCCCTTGATACCATCTAGTCACCTCTCTTCCAGTTGGGCTCCCTTATTGAGGACTTTAGCACTTGTTTCCTTCTTTCATCTTCTTCACCATTCCTATCATTATCTGGGATGATTTCATACTTGTGGACTTCTGATTTACCAGCATCAAAGTTCCTTGACCTTCCTGAATAATCTTGCCCATTTAACATTTTATCTTATCTTTTTCAAAGTAAGCTTATTAACAGATGACCAACTCTGAAAATGAACCTCAGTTAATCTTTTTACCACAGAACTTTTCTGTCATCAATACCTGATTGCCAATATTCCTTGACTCTTTCCCATTCTTATTAATTCCAATTGTATTCATTTCCTTCCTCATCAAACCAAAAAACATAATACAACATTTCAAACACTCCCTAGCAAGCATGCTTAACACTTCATTGTTCTTTTACCACAATCATCCTGTAATCCCTTCCATCCCATATTAATCTAACCACCCACTGTCTGGTATAGAGGATTTTAAAAAGAAGCACAACAGCAGCTTCATAAGCATATACTTTCATTAAACATGTACTTCTATTTAACAATTGTCCCAAAATAAAAGTCATACAAAATCATTATTTGGTAATGATTGATTAGTTATAAATTTATACCTAAAAACACTGTAGAAAGAGCTTTTAGACCACTCTCCAATACAGTACTCATCAGGCATATGTACCTATTTAAATTTAAATTAAATAAGAAATTTAGTACCTCAGTTGAATTTGACTCAAATTTTTAAGTATTCAATAGACACATGTAGCTAGTGGCTATCCTACTGGAAACCAGAGATTATAGAACATTTCCATCATGGCACAAAGCTCTATTCAACAGAGCTTCTCAACATGTTCCATGGGAAGACTGCTTAGTTACAATTTCAGTTCACATAACCTATAACTTCCCATTGTTCTTGCTTACTACTATCTTGGTGACTTTAGGAATCCTGCAAGGGGGCAGCAATGAATATGTTCTATGTTCATACATCCAAAGTAGCCAATAAGGGCAGCAGCATCAAATGTCTCTCTTGCCATCACTCAAGACAGACAGGAGTTAGCTGCCTTTAATTATTAGTGGCTTAATCCACTTCTAATCATAGAGATCCATCTCGACCTTGTCATTAAAGGAAAGTGTTGGCTACATTGTACCTGGGCAGAGTTAGGGAAAGAGACGTGTCCTCAGTGAGTACCTTTGATATTTTACTATTCCAAGCTCTAACCACTGCACATAGACCTCACATCTTACTAGATCAGACCACCATAGAAGCTCTAAGTAAAGTCTACCAAACCCACTCAAGCTTATCATAATGTAACTACCAATAAAAGCATTTCATTAAAAAATAAATATCTAGTACAAATACTGAATCAGGCAGGATGTTGTCAGTGGATAAATGGGCAGGGCCAAGGGAAAGGGTGTGAAAGGAGAAATAAGGAGCAGGCCAAGAGGAGGAGTCTCAACAATAGCAAGACCAGCTGCAAGTAGAACCAAGTGTTTTATCAGGAAATGTCTTACTGCCACAAACTGGTTCAAACCAGTCCCCAGGGCAGAAGTACTAAACTGCAATACACCTGAAGGTAAACTATAGCAAATTACTGTGACACTGTAATATCATTAACATTGCGGGTTTTGAATCCCTTTGTTGGCTTTCGCAGGGAAGGCTCGGACAGTACATGTGCCCTTGGCCCAGGAGTTATAACACAGCCTGTCAATCATATCTGCCACTCATGTGACTTAGGGAAAAGGTAAGAATAAAACTCAAACAAGACTGGGACATAAAAAAGACTGAACCCAAATCCTGAGTCGCTCCTGCTCAGAATAACCCTCTCTCATATTCTGAGTGTACTTTTACTTCTTGGTTAATATACTCTTCCTCCCAAAATGTGCTGCTTCTGTGCCTCATCTGAAATCTTTCCTTGGAGAACAAAAAAACCAAGGATTTCTAGGACCCTGAAACACTGCAGCAAAAGACATAAACTGATTGCCTTACACTAAAGCAGGACCATCATCCTAGAAAAACTTTTGGGACCTCGTAAGTTCATAAAACTTCTGGGGAAAAAATAGACAATACAGCAAAACTTAAGAGTAAAGCACACTTTAAGGACATGAATGACATCTCAGCTTTCTGATTATAATACTAATAACAGGACTCTTAATATTTCTAAGAGTCCTGTGACCAGCAAAATCCTAGAACAGATATTCATCAAATGGCTGCTCTGTCTTGGAATAGTAATTTGCAGCAGAAAGAAATGAAGTCATATATAAATAAAAATATTAGCGATATAAAGTAACATGAAAATGTAAGCAAACAGGCTTATCTGGAGTTAAGAGTTTCAATAAAAGAAATCATACCCCCCAAAAGTACAGAAATGGCACTTCCTTACATATAATTATAGCAATCTACATTCATGAAGAAATGAGAAAAGTCTAGCCACAGTTCTAACAATGAAAGGAACAGAAATTTATTTTTTGTATTATTGGTTTTCAGTACATAATTCAATAATGAAAAATACATATTAACATCTCTTCAGTATTTTAAAATTTCACAAATAACAAAAAATAAAATATAAAACAACACACAGCATGCTGTAAGCACATGGTAGACTACTTTCTCAACACCATTTTCAATTTCTAAAAACTGAGTAAGTTCTGCTATGTAGTGTTTCCCTTCTTTAAAGGGTAGCAAAACCTTACAAGATTATGAATGAACATAATCTACAATCTGTATAGTCAGTCAAGTAAGGTGCATTTCGGTATTCAGTAATTAAAGGTCTGGACAATGTGGCAGACTTACTAAATAAAACAGGATACAAAACATTTCACCAGCTTGCAAAATCTTCAAAGCTCTCTTATATTTAGCAAGTTGAGTAAAAATGCACTATTTGTATAGCTACACAGGGAAGCTATAATTTTCATGGCAGTATTATTTCCCTTAAATAATACTTATTACTTTATATTCTGTATCTTATCAACTGGTAAGGCAACCAGAATCATCTTACAGGTTTTGTGAAAATACACAGACTTCTATTCCACTTTCACTGAGTGTGTTCATGGGAGGTATCCATGAGGAAAGGAAGATCGTGTTTATTTGAAGAAAACAGCCTACACACCATGTACTACCACTTTTCACCCACCAGAACAGCTAAAGAATCAGACACAACACCAAGCAAATGTTGCAGTGTGTGGGACAATTAGAATTCTAATTCACTATTTAGAAGATTATAATTGGTACAATCAATTTTGACAATTATTGGGGAATATATCCTAAAAATGAACAAAAACATATATACAGCCCAACAATTATACTAGATACATTCCCTAGAGAAATGTATATATGTGCACCCAAATACAGGTACAAGAATATTAAAATATTATATAGTGCCCTATTCATTATAGCTCCAAACTGGGACAACCTAGATATCCATCAAGAGAATGGATAAATTATGACATATATACACAGCCATACAAAGGATTACCATAGAGCAAGGAAAATGAATATGCTACTGCTACTCACAACATGGATGATCACAATGACATATAACTAGGGCAAAAAAACAGGAAAGACTGTACATGCTGTATTATGATGTGCATGTCTTTGAATGTATATTATATTTCAGAAGCTTACTGAGAAAGTAAAGAAATATATTTAATAAATAAATAAGCAGCCCTGATGCCTTGAAGTTTATAATAAAGTCTTGTTCCCATTGCCTATACCCCAGTAAAACTAACACAATTTTTTTGAAGTCTACCCTCATGCTAATTTAAAAAAATTTTATATTAAAACTAAGAAGACTATATTAAGATAATATGATGCAAAAGTGAGTATCTGTTGGAGAAAACACTAATTTGAAAAGAAAGCTCTCCCCTCCCCCACAAATCTGATCACACTGAGATCTATACCTCCTTTCCATCTCCAATAGTTTCTCTTCTCTGCCATTTACTTGGTAGAAACAGTTGAGAAGCTCACTTACCCTACCAGGGTAGTTAGGATGATTAAAACAAAGAGAGTGTATGTGTGTGTATACATGTATGTGTGTGTATGCATATTCCTCAGCACCATGCCTAAGTACTCAATAACTAGATACTATAAATCCCAAAGAGTGAATTCATCATTATTAACACAGAAATTGGCATTTAATAATTGACAATAACTATTTATGAAGTAAATGAATGCTGTCACCCTTCAATAGAAAAAACAATGAGAGAAAAGTAAAAATAAGAAGAAGTTCGAAGTAGGGTCTTAATCTATTTTTGTTATCAGGGAACATGACAAAACTTTAAATCTTAAGACAAACCAACAAACTCAAGTACATTGAAAACCATTAAAATAAAAACAAAATAAAAAATAAAAATAAATAAAAACAGCTTCCACATATACTGCAATACTTAAGTGGTATGTTTTAACTAAAATTAAAATGTCTGCTATATATATATATATATATATATATATATATATATATATTTTAGTACTGGAGATTGAACTCAAGGGCACTCGACCACTGAGCCACATCCCCAGCCCTATTTTGTGTTGTATGTAGAGACAGGGTCTCACTGAGCTGCTTATTAGCACCTCGCCCTTGATGAGGCTGGCTTTGAACTCACGAATCTCCTGTCTCAGCTTCCCTAAGTGCTGGAATTACAGACTTGTGCCACTGTACCCAGTATTGAAGCACCTCAAAATTACTTACGAATGAGTTCCTTATGGAGTTGACAGAAATCTTAAGCCTATCACAGGTTAAGATCACCATCATAACTCATCAATATTCTGACTAAATCAGTGATATCAGAGATAAAAGGAAACCATATTTCAGCAGAACCTTTACATAGTATTGTTTTTGTGAAAATATAACTTAGATGTCAGAACTGTAAAGACCACAATCTTACATTAGTTTTAAAAGACAAATCAAGGAAAGTATTTTATTATGTGCACAAAATATGAAAGAACCATTTGATAAGGTCCTTTTTCCTCTCCATTTAAGTAATCATCTACTGTATACCTTAGGCATGAATATTTTTAATTAACAAAATATACAAAAACTTAACTACATGGGAAGTACTAGTTTAAATGTAAATATAATTCATTTAGTTCTCCTAACTTTAGGAAGTGGTACAATTATCATTTTCATTTTACAAAGGAGAAAACTGTGACTAAGTAAACACCCTGAAGTCAGTCTATGAAATTGCAGGATGGCTGCACATGCTCTTAACTTCTATGATGTGGTCCCTGGAAGTTCCTGAGCAAGAGAGAACTAAATTTGTCCTTACTGCATTCCACATTGGGAGTTGTTTTGAAGATCTTGAGTGACAATCCTTAAATGAGGCAGTATTAATTCTACCTTTCACTAATTCTAAGACACCTATTTTGTCACATTTTAGCATTTCTGAAACTGGTAGCATCTCACAATTGGAATTCACAATGTTCTCTATTTAGAACCATAAAATAATCATGCATCTGGTAATTGACAAGCAACTATAATTCGAGATAATTTATGGGTGTCTTTCTGGGCACAATGGCACATATCTATAATCCCTAGAATTCAGGAAGCTGAGGCAGGAGGATTACAAGTTTGAGGCCAGCTTTAGAGACTTAGAGAGACTCTGTCTCAATAAAAAATAAAAAGAAGTCTGGAGCAATGGCTCATGCCTTTAATCCTACCAACTCGGTAGGCTGCGGCAGGAGAATCACCAGTTTGAAGACAGTCTCAGCAATTTAGCAAGGCCTTCAGCAACTTAGTGAGATTCTGTCTCAAAATAAAAAATAAAAAGGGTCATGGATGTGGCTTAGTAGTAAAGTGCTCCTGGGTTAAATACCCAGTATGAAAAAAAGGGCTGGGGATATAGATCAGTGGTAGGGTGCACATGGGTTCAATCCCTAGTACTGCAAAAATACACATTAAAAAAAAACAAAAATAAAAAGGGCCTGTCTTTCCTTTTAACTGAAATGACCTATGATGGAATTTAGTGCAAAGCTATATTTATACTATAGTAAGATATCAATTTCTCAGGCTCATTTTCAAATAAACCTGGTTAGGATAAACTAGGCCCATGTTCAAGTAAACTCTAAGGAAAAAATACTGGTTTCACTATATAAGTTGAGAAGGACATTTTTGCTCATAAAAGACTTGGGAAGGGGAGGCAAATAAAACAACAATGAAAATAAACCAGACAAGTGAGAAAGTAACAATGAACAACAATAAAGCATAAACCACAATACTACTTAATTCGAGCCAGTTCTCAAATGCCATTGATCAAAACACTCAAATGAAAATTTTCATGTTTTAAAAAATGGACTTATTTTACTCTGCTTAGTGTCTAAAGCTTTTTCAGTAAAACTAGACATATTAAACTTAATTGTGAAGTTAAATAACAAGTTAACTAAAGTTTTAACTTATCCTAAGAGATGCCACTCAAAAATTGAATTCAGCTTACAAAGTGCAATTCATTTAAGTGTCTGTTGTATTTGTACTTGCCTTAGCAATTTCAAAATAAGTTTATATTCATTGTTATTTATTTTTATTTTTTATTTTTGTCTTGTAGCATGAAAACTATTTACCTTTCAAGAGAATTCCCCACTAAACCAAAAAAAAAAAAAAAAAGAGTTACATCCAAATGACAGTTGAAAAATTACTTGGAGAGTATTGTGATCTTTACTTTTAAAATCAGTTACTTTTATTAGGCATAAAAAGAGGGCATTACCTAATGATAAAGGAGTCAATTCTCCAAAAATACATAACAATCCTTAATGTGCATGCACCTAACAACAGGACATCAAAATATGGGAGGAAAAAATTGATAGAATTGCAAGGAGAAAGAGATCAATCCACAAGCATGCTACTAACAGAAATAGGCAGATCTAGCAGGCAGAAATCAGTTAGGAGACAGATGAACTCAACAATATCAACAATTAACTGGATATAATGTATATATATAGACAAAAACAATAGAATAAATGTTTTTCTCAAGCCCACAAGGAACAATGGTCAAGAGACCTCATCCTGGGCCAAAAAGCATACCTTAGAAATAAGATGTCTGCTCTCCGCAAAACAGTATTAAAATAGAAATTAGTTACAGAAAGGTAGCTGAGAAATCCCCAAATACTTGGAGGTTAAATAACACACTTCTAAATAATGCAAGGGTCAAAGAAGAAATTGAGAAATATAAAAATATTTTAAACTAAATGAAAATGAAAACAAAGCTTATAAAAATTTGTGAGCTGCAGCAAAAGCAGAGTTTAAGAGGGAAATTACTAACAACAAAGGCATATAGTTGGCTCTCTATATCCATGGATTCCACAAATTTGTGGAGTCAACCAACCAATCACAAAAAAACAAATGCATCTACACTGAACATTATAGACTTCTGTTATTGTCATTTATCCCTTAAACAATACAGTATAACAACTATTTATATAGGATTTACATTGTGCATGGTGGCATATCACCTATAATCACAGGAACTTGAGACTAAGGCAGGAAGATTTCAAGTTCAAGGTCACCCCTGGCAATTTAGGGAGACCCTATCTCAAAACAAAAAATGAAGAGGGCTAGGGATGTCACTCAGTAGTAGAGCAGCCCCAAGGTTCAATCCCTAGCATGGAATAAAAAAAAAGGATTTACATCATATTAGGTATTACAAGTAATCTAGTATTGATGTAAAGTACACAGGAGAATGTGTGTAGGTTATCTGAAATTACTATGCTATTTTATATAAGAGGCATGAGCATTCAGATTCTGGTGTTCACAGTAGATCCTAAGATGAATCCCCCATAGATAACAAGGGGCAATTGTTATTAGAAAAGAAAATAATTTAATCAATCATCTAAACTTCCACCTTAGAAAACTAGAAAAAGAGAAGCAAATTAAATCCAAAAGTAGTAGAAGAAAAATGAAGATTAGAGGGGAAATCACTGTAACTGAAAACAGGAAATCAAGAGAAAAAAAATAAATGGAGACAAAAGTTTATATTTTGAAAAACAAACAAACAATTGATAAACTTCCAGCCAAGCTAACCAAGAAAAAGTGAGAGGACACAAATTACTAGCATGAGAAATAAAAGTGGGAGCATTGCATTACAATGAATCTCAGGGATATCAAATGGATAATAAAGAAATAAATGAAATGACAAAAAATAAGAATAAATAATAAAAGAAATGATCAACACTATGTCCATAAATTTAATAACCTAGATACAATGGACCAATTTCATGAAAGACCCAATCCAAAATAATGTAAGAAGAAACAGATCACATAGATGGGCCTAAATTGATTAAAGAAACTGAATCAATAATGAAAAACATATCAAAACAGAAAACACCAAACCCAGATATTTAAAGAAGAAATTTTATCAATTCCCTACAAACTCTTTTAGAAGACTGAAGGAAAGAGAATACTTCCTAATTTATTCTAATATCATCCTAATATTAAAACCAAAGACATTACAAAAAAACTAATAAATATGTTTCATGAACAGAGAGAAAATTCCTCAACAAAATATTAGCAAATCAAATCCAAAAATATATATTAAAAAACCCTTAAACTTATGTACCACAACTAAGTGGAACTCATCCCAGAATACTGGCTGATTCTGCATCTGAAGGCTAATTAATATAATTCATCACATGACATACGAACAGAACAAATAAGGAAAATTTCATGATCATATAACAGATACAAGCCGGGCGCGGTGGCGCAAGCCTGTCATCGCAGCACTTAGGGAGGCTGAGACAGGAGAATCGCGAGTTCAAAGCCAGCCTCAGCAATGGCGAGGTGCTAAGCAACTCAGTGAGACCCTGTCTCTATATAAAACACAAAATAGGGCTGGGGATGTGGCTCAGTGGTCAAGTGCCCCTGAGTTCAATCCCTGGTACTAAAAAAAAAACATACAGAAAAAACATTTGACAAAAGTAAATGCCTCTTCATCTGTAACACTAGGAAAAGGGGAAACTCTCAACTTGATTTAAAACAAACAAACAAACAAAAACTACAAAATAACCTAGTTTATTTCATAGT
This sequence comes from Xerus rutilus, assembly GCA_028644305.1. Taxonomy (NCBI): domain Eukaryota; kingdom Metazoa; phylum Chordata; class Mammalia; order Rodentia; family Sciuridae; genus Xerus; species Xerus rutilus. Next base: position 77,949,255 of record CM053402.1, on the reverse strand, counting down.
TAGAGATGAAAAATTGAAGCTTTCCCAGTAAATTCAGAAAGAACGCAAAGATGTTTCCTCTTGCTTGTTTCTACATTGTACAGGAAGGCTTAGCTAATACAAAAACACAAGAAAAAGGTTGAGAGGATAAAGACTGAGAAAAAGGAAATAAAACTGTTCACAGATGAATCAGTGAATTCCCGTATTAATGAGTGAGTACAGCAAGGTTGCTGGATATAAAGTTAATAAGACAAAGTCAATCACTTTCCTAATTACCTAGCAATGAGTAAGTAGAATCTGAAGTTAAAAATACTGTATCATTTACATTAGCACCCTCAGAATTGAAATATTCAGGTATATATATAACAAAATGTGTGTAAGATCTATGAGGAAACCACAAAACTCTGATGAAATAAATCAAAGAACTATATATATGGAGAGATATTCCATTAAAAGGTAGAAAGACTTACTAGTGTCAAAATGTCAGTTCTTTCCAACTGATCTACATATTCAATGAATTCTAGTCAAAATCCAAGCAAGTTATTTTGTGGATACTGACTCTAAAATTTATGTCAAGAGGCCAAAGACCCAGAATAGTCAACACAACACTAAAAAAGAACTTAGTTGGAAGACTGACACTGCCAACTTTAAGATTTACTATAAATTCACAATAATCAAGAGAGTGTGATATTGGTGAAAGAATACATATAGATCAATGGAATAGAACGGTGATCCGAGAAAAACAGAACAAATGATCGATAGATCTTTGACAGAGGAGCAAAGGTACTACAATGTGCAAATACAGTTGTAAGGGGAAAAAACAAACTTCCATGCTCTCATGCTCAAAGAACACTTACACAAACTTCCATGCTCTCATGCTCAAAGAACACTTACACCAATTCTCCAGCAGATAATAGCTGAATGTTTTATAAATAATTCAATTCTTGCACTATCTAAATAGAGAAAGCATCAGCCCTCATAGGTTACGGGATCAAATCTTATTCAAGAATTTTCAAAAAAGAAAAAAAATTTTAAAAACGAATTTTCAGAGCTTGATCTTTAGCCTCACTCTCACACACTTCCTGAAAGTCAAATAGGTGAGGCTGAAAATTCTAATCATCCAATCTGCTCATCACTTAATCTTTCTGGTGACTGGCCCCATCCTGGGGCTATCTAGGGAGCCTCCAATCTCAGTAACTCATTAGCATAAATTCAGAGTTATCAAAGGGGTTCATTATGAGAAACAAAGATGGTTCCACCACTCGGGAAAATTCCACGTGTTTTAGGAGTTATATGACAGAACAGGAAACAAAGAAATTAAATTTCATACTATATTATAATAGTTCTTTCAACAAATGGTGCTGGAAGACAAGAAATAAGTAGGAAAGAAACATAAAGGAAGGACAAGAAAAATAAGATAATAAATACCATGTCAGAATGGGGATCTTGAAATTGACCAGATCACTAGAAACCATCCTGAGATCACCAAACTGGTATTATTCCTATATACTTCCTCATACCCACCTCTCACGATGGTTCCTTTAAAAGACAACTGGAGAACCCCAAAACCACTTCTCTCACTTTTTAGATGGCCTATATTCTCCCATAATGCATATTTCTTGCTTTACCTCAAAGGCATTTCTCTCTTGATAATGCCCACATTATCCCCTGAATATCGATCTATTTTCCTAAATCTGTCTATTCCTCTACGTGGCACCTGATGAAATTCTTTTCTATCATTTAAGCTAATAACCCCCACTAGTCAGTCCTCAAATTCCTCCTTCTCTCCTGGAGCTCCTCACACCTTCTTGGAGATACCTTTTCTCCAGTGACAGAACTACTGAACATTCACATAAGAAAAAAAAATCTAAGCCGGGCGCGGTGGCTCAAGCCTGTAATCCAGCACTTAGGGAGGCTGAGACAGGAGAATCGCAAGTTCAAAGCCAGCCTCAGCTACAGCGAGGTGCTAAGCGACTCAGTGAGACCTTGTCTCTACATAAAACACAAAATAGGGCTGGGGATGTGGCTCAGTGGTCAAGTGCCCCTGAGTTCTATCTCCAGTACCTCCTCCCCCAAAAAAAATCTAGACACAGACTTTCTATACTTTTCATAAAAACTATAAAATGCACAACTATAAAATTCCTACGAAACAGAAGAGAAAACTCAAATGAACTTGGATTATAACTTTTTAAAGATAAAACCAAAGCACAAGCCATCAATGAATTGATAAGCTAGACTTTATAAAAATTAAAATTTCTTCCTCTGCAAAAGAATGAAAAGACAATCCACAGACTGGGAGAAAATACTTGCAAAAGACTTATCTGATAAAGGACTGTAACAGGAAACATACAAAACACTCTCCAATCTCAGCAATAAGAAAACAAATAACTGAAAAATAGGAACTTCCTTAATAGACACTACACCAAAGAAGATATAAATAGAGCAAACAAGCACATGAAAAGGCACTTCATCTGTCATCAAGAAGAAGCAAATTAAGCAATGTAATACCACCATAAACCTATTACAGTGTATAATAGGTGTACTAACACTAATACCAATCAATTGCTGAAGCGAATGTGGAACAAAAGCCCATAATTCATTGCTGGTGGGAATGTCAAATGGCATAAGTATTCTGGAAGACAGTTGAGCAGCTTCTTATAAAATAAACATATTCTTACCATACCATCCAATCAAAGGAGATAAAAATATATGTCTACACGAAAACTTGCCCAAGATCAGCCAGTTCATAGTAGCTTTATTCATAAATGCTAAAACTTTGAAGCAATCAAGATATTCGGTAATAGGGTAAACAAACTGTGGTACATCCAGATAATGGAATATTATTTAGCATTAAAAAGAAAGAAACTACCACACCATGAAAAGATATGGAGAAAACATGCATACTAAGTGAAAGAAGCTAATCTGAAAAGTATACATGCTGTACAATTTCATCTACATCACATTTGTGAAAAGACAAAACAGTAAAAAACATGAATAGTGGCTAGGGGTTCGGGGGCTAGAGCCTTTGTAATGGGGTAAGGATAAATAGGTGGCAAAGAGGACTTTTAGGGTGGAAACTACTTTGCATGACACATATCATCATAAATCTGTCCAAATTCATAGAATATACAACACCAAAAGTGAATCCTAATATAAACTATAGACTGGGTGATAACAATACATCAATGTAGATTCATCACTGTAAAAAATGTCCCACTCTGGTGTATCATAGTCATAATGAGGGATATAATGTATGTGTGGGTACATGGAGTATGTGGGAAATCTTTGTAGCTTCTACTCAACTTTGCTATGAACCTAACATAGCTTTAAAAAAATTAAGGCTATTTTTTAGAAAAATCAATTACTTGGCGTACAGGGCAGGGAAGGAACAAATAAATAAATCTGCTTCAGAAAATATACCCAGACAAAAAAAACAAACCTCAAGTTGTATTTTAAAAGCTTGTTACTACTTCTTAGGTACGCTACAACCTTTCAGATCCACATTAACTAATAAAAGAATGAAATCTTTGTAATTGTTATGCTTAACTATTTTTTATTTTATTTTAATTTTTTTTTAGTTGTTGATAGATCTTTATTTATTTTATTTATTTATATGTGGTGCTGAGAATTGAACCCAGTGCCTCCCGCATGCTAGGCAAGCGCTCTACCACTGGGCCACAACCCCAGCCCTATTTTTATTCTTTTGTATAATATAGAATGAAAACAAACACAATAATCCCAAAGAAGAGGAGACATACTTTCTAAATACACGTATATTGCACAGATGATTATTTCCATCACACTTTGCTCTTCAGTTGTATGTAGACCAATCCCAATCCCAAATAATATGATTTTATTTTTTAAGATAAGAAACTGTTTAAATCTGCTAGCCTTTTGCCTATGTGAAGTTCAATCTCAGTTATATTACACAATTTAGAATATAATGCTAATAACTGACAACTAATAAGAACCACAAAAAGCTGGGCAGGGTGGTACATGCCTTGCAATTCCAGCATCTTGGGAGGCTGAGGCAGGAACAAGTTCAAGGCCAACCTTAACAACTTAAGTGAGATTCTTATCTTAAAACAACAAAAATTAAATTAAATACAAGGGCTGGGATGTAGCTCAGGGGCAAAGTGCCCCTGGACTCAGAAAAAAAAAATATATATATATACATATATATACACATATACATATATATATATGCCTAAAAGAACTTGTAAGAAGAAATTTTTAAGGTTACAATTTCTTAACATAAAATTTAAGACAGATTACCTTAAATCATAGTAATATAAAAATGTTTCTACAATAACTCAAAAGGCATTTCAGTACCAAGTGTTGACAGTCTACTCCTTTTATTTTAAAGCATATGCCTTCTAGGACTTTCATTTACTGTGTTATAAAAGTCTACTTTTAACATCATTTTCCCTTCTATCTCACTATTTTCTATGGGAATTTGACTATGTCCAATTAAGGTTTTGCCAACTACAGTATCCATAATTCCTGTCTGTGCATGCTTTCAGAATACCTGAAATATCATTTCTTTAAACTCCCCTACTACTGCACTGCCCTTTCCACCTAATTTAAATTGCCTTTCAGAAACACTCTGCCCTAGTGTCATCTAGCCAATGCCCCTTCTCTGCATCCAAGGGGCAATGTGAATAAACTGATATAACAGCACTATTCACAATAGAATAACTAGTATTTAATTGCCCACTGTACCTAGTCCCTTCAGTTCTAATCACATACCTAAAGTCTGGAATTCAGTGCATGATACTGAATCTTTAAAAATCATACTCTGAATGAATACATTGTGTGGAAAAAGTTTGAGATACTTATAGAATATCCAGATGGTCTAAACAGAAAACATGGGTCTTAGCTCAGGAAGGAAGATATAGCTCATGCTATAGATATGATAATTTTATTCTAAATTTAGGATTGTAGCTTTGGCAGATTAAAACAAAATTCATCGTCAAATGGTTTATGGATGGACTACTGAGAAATACAAAATTTTCTCACAACTTAAGTGATCCTTAGCTGCATCAAAATAGTTGACTGGCCACTCCTGCCCTTCTCAGTCTGCCATGGCTTCAGTAATACAAAGGAAAATCTCCAGCCTATAGCTAGTCCTTCTCCTTTGTTCCATTTTCTTCATTTCCTTTTTCCAACGTTTAAACATTGAAGATTCACTGGGTTTAGGCCTAAGCTCCCTTATCTTCTATTTTTCTCCATAGGCAACCTCATTTCCTACTTTAAGGCATCAATGATAAACTATAGTCTGACTTCCCAAAGTTACAGTCCAAACCTCTTTACTGAGTTCCAAACCTACATATGCAACTACTACTATACATCTCCACTTGTCTCTCTCTCTCTCAAATTTAAACTTCATGATCTATACTTCCCCTTTCTTGATATTACCATACAACCTCCTCCAACATTTCCTAACTTAGGTACAAAATCTAGTTATGAAAATCAGGCTTCTCCTTTCCCTAGGCTCCCTAATCTAATCTATCACCAAATCCTATCAATTTAACTCACAAATATTCCTCAATCCAGGATTCTTTTTCTATCACTGTCATCCTGGTTTAAGATTCCATCATAGTCTCTTGCCTAAATTACTTTTTTTTTTTATAGTGGTGCCACAGATGAAACCTAGGGCCTTGCGCATGACAGGCAAGTGCTCTAAAAAACATTCCCAGTCCTCTAGATTACTCTTAATAGCTGAATTCAATGTTATTCGAAGTGTAGTCTGTGAACTAATACTGGCCCACAAATTTTAGAAACTTCACAGCAACTTCAAAGACCAAAACATACATTTTATTGTAGGTTATTAAAGTACTAGTACAAACTAGAAATTCAAACAGAACCGGTCCTTCACACAGGTAAGTTTGATAAGCACAGGCCTAAGTTGGTATCTGTTTTTACACTTGTATCGGTCCAATCTGTGCTCCAAAGAGCAGTCAAGCGATATTTTTAAAGCAAAATTCTGAGTAATTTATTCACCTATTTAACAGTGGCTTCCTTTTGCCCTTAGGGTTAAATACAAAATGCTTACCATGGATTTTGGCCATTGTGATCTGCTTTGGCCTCATTTCAGATAAACCACTCTGTGTTAAGTTCCAATCTCTGTAAACTTCCAATTCTAGAAAATTGAAATAGCCAGTATCACTTGAGTAATTACGCTTCATCCTTTAGCTTTCAGACTAAAATTATCTCTTCAGAGAAACACTCCCTTAAAGATGAGTGGGCTTTCATTATTTACAATAATTTTCATTTATGTCAGTTATCATATCTAATTATTATTATTATAATTTTCTGTTTAGTTTCTTTATTTCTCAACTGACTTTTGTCTCCAGAAATTCAGTTGCCCTCTTTTCATTAACACGTGTCACTGGAGCCTAGCAAAGTATTTGGCACAAATGAATTGTTCAATAATTTTTGCTAAGCAAGCAAATCCAAGTCAGGAAACAGTAAGTAGAACCACTAAATATAAATGCCTTCAATTTCTGGCCTGAGATATTGAAGGCGTGAGATATTGAAGGCGTATGTAAGGCGTGAGATAAAATTGAGTACCAAATGTTTTAGAAAAGTTGTATCTCCTTTATTTACCTAAAAAATTTACTTTTTTTACCTAAAAAAAAACTAAAAAGACAGGAAAAGTCCATTGTTCCATTAAAAACAGGATTTCCAAAAAGGTGAAGAATTTTACAAAGCAGACAAGAAAGTGACAGGTCTAAGGGTAATAGACTCTGGAACCATACTGCCTGGCTGTATTGCTTAATGAACTAAGACTTGTGGAAGTTAAGTAATCTGTTTTCCAAAGTCCTCATTTGTAAAATGGAGGTATTAACAAAGCCTTCTTTAAAGGATTACTATAGATTTAAATGAATATATAAAAATTTGAAACAATGCGTGGTGCAGTGTTCTGTTAGCAGTTATCATTATCTTTAACATTAACAGTTCTCACTTAAATTTTATAGGTTTACTCGTCAATGCCATACTAGAATATAAACTACAAAAAAGCAGAGTTTGTATTATTATGATTCTCCAACAGAGTGTTTTCCCACTAGGGTTCTATAGGAATGAAGTCCTACGAAAACTCATTTGGTTTACTATTTACTCATTTGTCTCAAAAATGGTATATAGCTAGTATCATTAAAGGTACACAGAAAATTAAGTAATATAACTTGATTTTTACTGGGACCGTGAATAAGAAGGGCCACTCACTTGTATCCCCAATGCCTGGCACACAGCAGATGCTCATTAAATATTTTTGGAGAGAATAAGTATTTACAAAACCAAAAAATAGTGCTATGCAATACTGCACTAAATGTCAATTTTATTCTACCACTTCAAAGTTTCTATAAACCTCAAAAGTCAGTTTCTAGGAGAATCATTTTCTTCAAGCTGCGCTACCTATACCATTCAAAGCCAAAAATGCAGAATGCAGACACTAGGCAACAAAGAAACCAAAAAACCAATGTTGACAGGAATTATGCAGTAGTAAAAGGTACAAGACACGTAGAATACTGATACCCAAGAGAGACCAAAGGATATTTTAGGCCCAGGAACAGCCTTAGCAAAGGCAGTATCACCCAAAGTATGGAGCACATTCCACAACAGTCCAAAAATGATTTTAGGCTATAAATGGGAAAATATTTTTATTTTGATAATTATGCACATATTTCACATGTAATTAGGATGCTAAACAGAGATTTCAGATTTTACTAGTTAGAACACTGAAGTAAATAATACTTAGATTTTAAGTAAATCATATAAAAATGTATTAAGTAAATAATGAGGCACAAGAGGAAAGCAAATATGGCAAAACAGTATTTTAAAAAGTTAGCGAAATCTGACAAATACCAAGCAAAGGTCTATGAATGTCAAAACCTAACAGGTTTTGAGAAAAAAGTACCAGTCTTCTAAATGAAGACAAAGTTCTCTCCTGCAGTGATTCAAGATAAAAAACAGATACTCCATCAATACTTTGAGTATTTCACTTCCAATACTAAAATTGCTATGCAAAAAAATCCTCATTTTCCAGTATGACAAATCTGCAACCATACTTCAACTTCTCATTTATTCTCAAGTGAAGTTAAAATTTTACACTTCCAAACAGATAAAATAGGAACTGACCTATCTGTAGCCTAACAATTCACTTAAAAACAGGGAAATAGCCCACACTGGCTAGTGCAAACCTGTAATCCCAAAGACTTGGGAGGCTGAGGCAGGAGGATCACAAGTTTGAGGCCAGCCTCAGCAATTTAGTAAGACCTTATCTCAAAACAAAAAATAAAAAGGGTTGGGGATGTAGCTCAGTGGTAAAGTGCCCCTGGATTCAATTCCCCAGTGCAAAATAAAGAAAAGAAAATAGAGAGCTAAAATCTTGCATTTTTCAAATCAAGAGAAATTAATTCATGCAATAATGAAACAATTGTAATACCAGGAAGGGTGTCAAATAAGAGTAAGAATGCAGTATTCCATTCTCACCTTCCTCTCAGAATTAACCTAATAGCCCAAACAGGTCAAACTAATAAGCTAACATGTGCTAGGCACTGTTATAAGCATTTTACTTGGATCAACACGTGCAATCATTACCGTCCTATGAGTATCATCCCATTTTACAGTTTAAGAATACTAAAGCCCACAGAAGTTAAATAATTTGCCCAAAGCCAGAGCTGGAAGGTGGTAGAGTAAAGGTTTAAATCTTGACGATTACACTACAAAATCTGAGCTCTTAACCATTAGGCAACATTTCTCTCAAGAATGATGGGATATAGCAAGGCACACGACTGTAATCCCAGCCTTTTGGAAGGCTTAGACAGGAGAATCAGGAGTTTAAAGTCAGCCTCAGCAAAGGCAAGGAGCTAAGCAACTCAGAGAGATCCTGTCTCTAAATAAAACACAAAATAGGGCTGGGGATGTGGCTCAGTGGTGGAGTACCCCTGAGTTCAATCCCCGGTATCCACCCCACCAAAAAGGATGATGGGATAATTTAAAATATCCCACCAGTTCCATTATGGTGAAGAGATGTAATTTTCTAGAGTATAACCCTTTTACTCCTTCAGTTTCCTGACCAAGAACCAGGATTCCATTATAAGGAAGAAGAGTATTATAATGGGGCAAACTAGGCCCAGGATTATGCAAATACAGACAAAAAAGCATCAGAAGCTCAAAAGGTTGGCAGAGGGCTGAATGATATATGTTCATGGTCTTGGTCTTGGAAGATTAAGCAAAAAGTTAAGATAAGCAGAAGATTAATCTTATTTCTACTGGGTTCTGTGAGTGCTTTGAGGGAGAAAATTCTACCATTCCTTTCCTTTATGTGAGTCAATGTACAAAAACACAGATCCAAGAGAAAAAATTAGGGAAAAGGGTAGGTAGCAAGAGAGCAAAGCAGAGTCAAATTTGGTTATTCAAGACTTGGACCCCTGAACCGCAGGGGTTCCCCTGTAAAAGTGAGAATTTATGAGAAGGCAAATGTGTGCTTGGAGATTGAGGACAAGACCACTGGATAGAGGCACTGAGTGGTCTGGAAAGATAAGAACGCACCCTAAAATGAGCTAATAAGAATGAGTTTCGACTTTTTCCCTTTGGGTAGTGCGCAGGATGGGCAAGTAAAGAACGTATAAAGGGGAAGGTGTGGAGATAACCCAGATGTAAGAGAGAAGAGAGACCGGCAGGAGGAAAAGGGGCGAGTTCGTGGAGAAAATTAAAGGGGATCCTGGTAGGCGGAGGCTGGGAAAACAAGCAGGGACTGAGACATCCCCAGGGGAAGTAAGAGACGCCGGATGGAGGGCGGTCCGGGGGGCGGAGGATGGGGATGGAGGCGGGGAAGCAGCCCGGAGAAGGCCGAAGGCGCGCCGCAGGAGCCGAGCTCCGGTTCCAAGAGAGATGCGGCCGCAGCAGAGAGGGGCCGGGAGGAGGCCGCTTGGCCCTGAGAAAGGAGGGGGAGGAGCAAGAAACCCAGGCCGCGCGGGGACCCTGACGGGGGAGGGGCACCTACCCGGACGTGCGGGGCGGCGGCGAGCAGTCCCTGCGGCGGCTGCTCTCTGGCTGAGGCGGCGGCCGAGGCGGCCCCGGGAGCCGAGGTTGTGACGGCGGCGGTGGCGGGGGCGATGGCGGCGAGTCCCTGTGGCGGCCGCCTCTACCGAGCCGCATCCCTCCTTCCCAGTACACCCTCCTTCCCTATCTGCCGCTCCTAAACTTCTTCTCCGGGATAAACAAACCCGCCGCCAGGGGCGGCCGCCTCCGCCGCTCCCGCCCCCACGCGCCCCCCCACCCCGCCCCGGGCCCGTCCGGGCTCCGGCTTCCGAGTTACGACTCCAGCCCCAGCCCAGCCCGCGAGGGCGCGTGCGCGGCGGCGGCTCGCGAGGCTCTTCCTGCCTTCTTCCTGCGCCCAGCACTTCCGGGCGGCCGTGATCCGCCGCCGGGTCTTGGAAGCCGCCGCCTCTGCTAGGCGCTGGGCGCCGGGCCGGCCCAGGCCGCAGTAAACGTTTGAGGGCGGGCCTCGCTTTGCCGGGACTTTGCTTGCTCCAAGCAGGAAAACTTCCTTGCTTAAAAGCCCACTGATACGCCTCCTAACTCGTCTAATCTACCCAAGGTGCGAAAAACGGCAACCATTCCTGTGCACGGTTCCCTTGGGGCTGTAGCAGTCTGTAAAAAGCCAAGGTACAACTTTGGCCGAGCTTCTGTTGCCATCCCAGAACTCTAGGAACCACTGAAACACGAGACAGCTGCACGGATACAGCAACGGAAAATCGAGAACAGTGGGTAGACAGTTGAAGTGCCACAGTTTTCGGCTGGAGGAGATGAGTTGGAAGTCTCAGGCAAGAGGGGAGGGTCTGCGGAGATGGTTGGGACATGCAGAAGACCTGGCGCAACCCAGGACTGGACGTTGGTACATAAAGCTAAGCAGATGCCTGAAGAGAAATGGGGACCGCCCTGTATCTTCAGCCATTTAGGGTTTACAGAAAGGGGTGACAATAGAACTTTTTTATTCAGCTCGCTCAAGGGGAGAAACACTTTTCTAGCTGCCAGGAGTAAACCTCAATAAAGAGGTTTGAAGGACCACAAATTCCTGTTTTGCCAGTGCAGGCGTGGAATTCATTCAAGGATTTCAGCTCTTTTTACTTTATCCATCAGTCAACGAATGGCTTACCTAGCATCCCTAAAAAGGGAAGCGGGACAAAAAATTAAGTATCTTACTATGTGACAAGCACTGTACAAAGTATATATATATGTATCATCTCTTTAATCCTCTCAATTTCTATACAACTTCGTGGTAGAAATTCCTCCCATCTTACATATAAAACAACGAAGATGAGAAATGACAATTCATCCAAGGGTTACCGGAGTTTAAGAACAGGCAGATGCCGGTCTCTTTAATACATAGCCTCCTTATTCACGTATTTAGGACGCAGCGTGCTTGAGATAGAGGCAGCACCATACTTTTTCAAAAAGCAGTAAGATCGGCTTAACCAGAGTTGAAAATTGCATTGGATTGAGTGGACTGAATGTTCATGCAGACCAAGCAGCTCTAAAAATTAAAACATAAGTGGAAGTGAAAGCTGGGGATATAACTCTGGTACAGTGCTTCCTCAGTGGAAAGTGCTTGCCTAGCATGTGTGAGGCCCTGTGTTCCATCTCCAGCACCACAAAAACAGCAGTAACAACAACAAAACTAAAAGCGAGCATTGGGGAGAGTAAGAAGAAATATTAGTGCAAACATTTCACCATCTCCAAACCTCAACAAACAACTGTTTGCTATACTCATTGTGAGTCTGTGTTACTTTAAATAAGAGACAGAGGCAGTGGAAGTTATATGTGATTTTTGACCAAGACTTTTAGCTGTTTAAGCCCTGCATAGTATGTCAACCCCTTTTCCACTAATTAAATATTAAGCAACTAATAAATGTAATATGTTCAAGGAATCAAATTATAAGTCCTTCAGGTAAAGTTACAACTGGGAGTTAAGGAATGAATGATACTTGCTGACTCCACAATTAATGGTTCAGCATGGGGACTGATTTAATAAACTTCAGCCACAAGGATGTTAAGTTGTTCCTCAGGGTGTTTCCATAGTCACTTCCCTAAACTATCACCTTGCTCTAGTATTAAGATATGCCATTGTTCCCTTCCTCACAGTATTCAGTGACTTTATCCACCAATAAAGTGATAGTAAACAGTAATAGCAAGAATTAACATGGCTAGTAAGCAATAAAACTGTGATTTTTTTTTAGCCAAGTATAAAATGGCTTTAGCTAGTAACCCCAGAAACTCAGGTGGCTGAGGCAGAAGAATGGCAAGTTTCCAGGCCAGCCTACGCAGTTTAGTGACACCATGCATCAAAAAATAAAATGGGTTATTGTGGCCTGTAATCACAGGGACTCAGGACTCTGAGCCAGGAGGATGTCAAATTGGAATAGCCTTAGCAACTTAATGAGACCCTGTCTCAAAAAATAAAAAGGGCTGAGGATGTAGCTTGGTAGTAAAATGCTCCTGAGTTTAATGCCCAATTCCAAAAAATTAAAATTAAAAGGATTGTGGTGTAGTTCAGTGGTAGAATGCCCCTGGATTCAGTCTCCAGTACCAGAAGAAAAGAAAAGGAAAGAAAGAGAGAGAGATGGCTTTATGACCAATAAACTTATATTAAAGCTTCATGTTATATTACCAATCCACAAAGAACTTTATTTTTGGTGCTGGGAATTGAACCCAGGAGTGCTTTACCACTGAACTATAATCCCAGCCCCCTCCCTTTTTTGTTTTGTTTTTGAGACAGGTTCTCTCTAAGTTGCTGAGGGTCTCTGTTGCTGAGGCCACCCTGGAATTTGTGATCCTCCTACCCCAGCCTCCTTTCTGGGATTACAGGAGTACACCATTGCACCCAGTCGGGGTCAGTTTTCTGTAGAAAACTACTGATATTCCTCAGTGTATGTGGCTTACCTGGAATTCCTGCTTTAGCACATTCTTTGAACTTGCTGAGTATAGATGAGCTCCAGACTTTGGATTTCCTTTACCCTAACTGAAAAGCCAACCCATCATCCCACTTTGGTATTTTAGTGACTGAAGCATCCTCTTTCTCTTTTCTAAATTAAATGCCACAGGTGCTCACATTTCATGACTGGGTGCTGGGTATGCACAATGGACTCACTACTCCCTGCCATGCCATCTCCTGTTTTGTACTGTCATTTTTCAATTCTCATAAAAAATTGAATCATACAAAATTTACAAGTCTGGCATTATCTTCTTTGTAGAGGTAAAAAAAAAAAAGTAACTTATTAGCAAACACATGACACTTTTATGAATCTAAGTGATATACTCTTCATACTTGTGCCCCAGACATTACGCCCATATATTTTCCCAAATATGGTCTACTGCACTCCTATGCTAGTCAGTTGGTCTCCACATATTTTTCTAACCATTATCCTCTTTTGTCTTACATTTTCATCAAGGGAACCAAACTCAGCCCTTAATTCTATAAACTAATGCTTATGATCAGACCTTTAAAATGACTTTGGCTTTTGAAATTAATGTGGAAAGAAAAGGACAACTCATTTGCTAATTTTTTGCACTTATAAATATTAGGCCTTTTACCTGGAAACACCAAAACCTATATTTAATAATTTATAATTTGTCATATATGAAATTTTACTTTCTTTTCTCATATCTCTATTTCTCCATCTCAGGCTTCTGCCCTTGCTTGTGAATTCCTAGTTTGTGACACTTTTATTACATTATACTAATTTTTTAAGGATACAACCAGCTTTAGAACTCAAACATTACATATACACAAGCCTTGTGTAGTGATGGCTACAGAAGAAAAAATAGTCCCTAAGTTTGATGTACTTTTCGCTCAGAAGTTATTACCAAAGAATTCTCAGAGAACTGAGACCAGGGCCAACACAGAGTTCTGAAAGTAGGACCATTTTTTAATTCTTTAAGTTCTTCATTAACACCTTTTCTTTATGTCCTCAGCCACATACTGTCAAATGTTTCAGAGATCCTTTGTTTCAAATTAAATGAACATTCATTTAACATTTGAGTTTTTGGATAATCTGTCAGATCTGTAGCTGAGATTTGTTTTTCTTCTGTAAACATGTGAAAAGTAAAAGGTGAATTGCAGTTGAATAGTTGGTGTACTACTATAGTTTATAGGGATTCAAACAAATATTAATTTTAATCAGGTTTAAAATATTTTGGACTTTCTTGAAATGCTAGTATTCCCTAGCTTTTGGATCAATAAGTGCCTAATGGATTAGAAATGGCAGTACCTAAAGTTGGTACTGCCATTTTATAATTTATAATTATATATCATCTTGGAAATGGATATATAATGGATTAGAAATGGCAGTACCTAAAGTTGGTACTGCCATTTTCTAATTTATAATTTGTCATATATGAAATTTTACTTTCTTTTCTCATATCTCTATCTAAATGCTAGTATTCCCTAGCTTTTGGATCAATAAGTGCCTAATGGATTAGAAATGGCAGTACCTAAAGTTGGCACTGCCATTTTATAATTTATAATTATATATCATCTTGGAAATGGATGAATACATCATCTTGGAAAAGTCTTGATCATCCTACCTGTGGGGTCTCTATTCACAATGTAATATCTGAAAAATGATAAAAATGATTTCTACAGAATTTCCCAGGGATCCTAAGCATTCTCCTGGGCATCCCCTAAAGAGTATCATCCCAGGTTACTTACAGTTGCTGGAAGTCTTACTGTGCCAGGATGGAGGTGGTTGCTGCTGCCATGATCCACTCCCTGATGACCTCTCTTCAGCTAATCTTTCTCTCTTCTGGTGCCCTGGCCCTGTTTCTTCTCTGCTTTCAGGTAACCTGAGAAGTTACAGTTGACTCTGTACCCTGGAGATAACTGCAGGGAAGGCTGGAGCTCTCCACTCTGTTTTCCAGCCAGAGGTCACCAGCCTCTGCAGCAGCCCTGAATGGCTCTAGAAGTGTAGCTGTTCAGTCTCCTCCTCCTCTTTTATCTCTGCTCAGTCATCACAATGTCTCCAGGTCAGGGTCTGTGGTCCCTCCCTGAGAGACACACCCTTCTCCCTATCAGGGCAATACCTGGTTTAGAAGTTTATTTAAACTTCTGCCCTTGCCCGCCCACTGGGTAATTCCCTATCTCTATCCTTTTTCTTCTCACAATGGGGCCACTTCACCCCATTTGCCTCTAAACCTGACTTAAGAAATGGCAGCTTCCTGGCCTATTTCTCTGGACACAAAAAGGGACCCTGCCTCCTGACTGGATCACCTCTTGATTTCTCTCAGACTCCGCCTGGGCCTCCCAAAGAAGAAGCATATGGAATTAGGCCCTGGACCCAGACCAGCAATCTAGAAGTTTATCCCATTGGCTGAATTTCTGCTGTGTTCCTGGGATTGCCTTGCAGCCAGATACTAGGTGAATCTGGGAGTCTTGGAAGTTCTGTTCTTTGATTGGCTGATTTTCCACTCATCTACTCTCCCACAAAGTACTGCTCATTCCTCACTTCCCTTCTGCTGCCTCCCTACTATAGAAACGAAGTCCTGCTGTCTTCCTTTTCTCAAATCTGCATTCAACCCTATAGAACAGGTAAATGGTCATCTGCCTCCAGATGGTTCTTTGCTATTCAAAGTCCATTTGCTATTCAAAGACCAGGCTGCCAGATTGGAAACTCTGATATGACCATTTCCAAAATTAGAAAGCAGACTGCACCATCTCTAGGGGCACTATGCCTGCACCTCCTAGCACTCAGTCAAGCCAACCTTTGCAACTGTCCCAGACATTCTTCCCCCAAGTCTCCCTCCTCTCACCCACATTTTTGGCCATGGTAATTTGAGCTTTTACTTGTACTATGTGTCTGCCCAGCCTTTTGGCACATTCAATCTTCCCTTCCTGAACTATACCAGCTAGAAGCAGCACCAATTCAAGTGTTACATAAACCCTAGATATTCTCTTAGAGACCTCATCCCACATCCTATCAAACACTAGAAAGTGTAGCCATATCCTGTGTAAATTACAATGTTTTGTTGCCAAAAGGGATTTATATAATTTTCCTCTTGAAATACTTAGTAACTTTATTTTGCAGTTTTCTTTGTTTTAGAGCCAAGACATTTTCTCCAGCTCTCAATGAAATGTGGAAGCTCTTATGGTCCCTGCACACTGTACCTATAGTGAGATACTGAAGCTTGAAGAAAAAAAGCTTGAAGAAGCATAAAGAAAAAAAAATGGCTCTGGGAGGGAGGAAAGGAGTAAGCACTTGTACAGTTCTCTAAGATTCCTGATTGGATCTCTGATTGGATCATATCTTGTTTCTCATAGGTCTCTATAGCTCAGTTTCAAGCCCCATTATCACCTAAATTTCTGTCTTGCCCTCCCTTT
Organism: Xerus rutilus; assembly: GCA_028644305.1. Classification (NCBI taxonomy): domain Eukaryota; kingdom Metazoa; phylum Chordata; class Mammalia; order Rodentia; family Sciuridae; genus Xerus; species Xerus rutilus. The sequence continues at coordinate 77,932,895 of CM053402.1, read as the reverse complement.
TTTTTTTGGTACTGGGGATTGAACTCAGGGGCACTTGACCACTGAGCCACATCCCCAGCCCTATTTTATGTTGTATGTAGAGACAGGGTCTCACTTAGTTGCTTAGCACCTCGCCATTGCTGAGGCTGGCTTTGAACTCACGATTCTCCTGTCTCAGCCTCCCTAAGTGCTGGGATTACAGGCTTGAGCCACTGCTCCCGGCTTTGCCCATTTTTTAATAACTCACAGTCTTCTCTGCCCCATTCCCCGCCCCAGCTGCTCACATTTGGGTGGTACTCACCCAACACTCCCCATATTCAGATCAACTGGCCTGCTTGGATTGCAGAGCATCACCAGCCCTTGCAGTCCCTTTCAGAGCTCTCCTCCATCTCTGAGGATCCTGTCCCCAGGAGGCTGCTGCTTTGGACTGTGGCATTTGTTTGCCTGACCTGTAGAGATGAAGATATTCTCCTCCCATTGTACTCTTCTGGGTCTGTTGCTGCTTTAGGCTTTCAGTCTCTTCTGCCCAACTCCAAAAGCCAGGTGCAGTTCTGCATATTGAATGCTTCAGTTTTGCTCTGCTTTCTGGGAATGACCAGCTAAGCCCATTTGTGTCCAAAGCAAGAGAGATATCAGAAAACACATTTTGTAATTTCTCTACTTCAGTTCTGCCCACTTCTTTGTGCTTCAAGTGTCTCTTTCTCTGAGGAGGCCTTTAATGCCTCAGTTGCATATAGCATCACTGTTGTACTCCTCTGCAGGTTTTCTAATCATTCCACATGCAGATCCAGAACGTATTCAAGAAAGCTAAAATGTACCCAGCAGTTATCCCAGATTATATCTCTTCTAAATATTAACCACTATGAAGTTGAAATAGCCATTAACAGTCTGGCTTTTGCTTTCCAGCATTTCTGTGGTTTTGTATTAGTGATGCTACAATGTCAATATGCAACTGAATTGAATTATGCATATTCCATGCAAACAATGGACAAGTTAAGAAGGGAAGCCTGCAATGTGTTAATTTTTCTTTAGTCTTTCAATTTTTTCCCCCAAAAGACAATTATGATAGTATTTTTAAAATTGTGTTCTGCTATTGTCTGCAATTTTGAGAGGAAAGGTGACAGATGTTTTTATGTTCATGTTGTCAGGAGCTCAGCAAGTATTTGCCTGTGTTTTGACTGTAGCACCTACTGTGTGCACAGCAGGCATGACAAAATCCCTGTTTCCTTTCTGAACACATATTTGAGCTTTTTTCATTTTTAAATTTCTCTCAGTTGTAACCATTTAACCCCAAAAGGTCTGGATATTTATGTAAAATGTTGCTGTGTTTCATTTGTAAAATTCCTTCCCTCTTCTGAGTTTGATCTTTATTTTACTTATTAATTTGGTCCAGGATAAACTTAAGACATCTTGCCTTGAAGGAGAACATAATTAAAGTGCTGAATATTTGCTTGATGCCTTAAACCAACTCGTGGTTTTCTTCTATTGCCATAACATCCACAAGACATGTGATGACTCTGGGCCTTTTTGCATCAGATTCTTCTTTGTCTTCTCCTTCTCTGTTCCTTATCTCAACTGGCTCCAGCAGGCTGTTGCACAGAGCCCTGTGTCAGCTGGCTTCCTGCTGGTCAGGTCAACCCGGAACACAATCAGGTGACTAGAGGGTGGAAGAAACCAGTATATTCTCCCCTTCTCTTTCTGCCTTTGGCATCATTCCCATAGCAACTGTGTCTCCTACCAAGCTCCATCCTGCTGGACAGGCCTACCATGGACTCAGCCTTGGGCTCTGGAAATACCACATCCTCCCTTCCACCTGTTTGAAACTGAATAGCTTCCTGTAGTTGCTAATCCCTAGACTCTTAGTTTTTCCATCAACTGTGCAATGGATCTTTGCATAAAATTCTTTAGTTAGTGAGTGTGGTTTCTGTTTGTCCAGTTGAATGCAGTACATGTATCTGTTTTGTGTTTTCATCAGAATTTTACCCTGCTTATAGGAGGAATGAACTTTCACAGGAAAGCACTTGCATTAAACTTAGAAATTTCTGTGCTCCTCCTGATGGCCGTACCAATCATTGTTTTTTTCCACAACATTCTTTCCATACTTGCTCCCCCATCTTCCTTACCCAGCTCATACCTTGTCCTTTTCCACTCTCTTCAGCCTTACAGCACATGACATCTTCTTCTGGAGTCACACCTCCATAGGCACACAATGATTTTTTTTTTGGGACCGAGGATTGAACCCAGGGGTGCTTTACCACTGAACTCTATTCCCATTCCTTTTTATTTTTTCATTTTGAGACAGGTTCTTACTAAGTTTCTGAGGCCAACCTTGAGCTTGTGATTTTTCTGCCTCAGCCTCCTGAGATACTGGAATTACAGGCTTGTACCACTGCACCCAGCTTACATGGTGCTCTTAACAAGAATGTTACAGCTATAGGATAACAAAGACAACAACAATGAAGAGCACTGGATTTCTCATTTATAATTTGAATTTCTTAGCCTCTTCCTGCACAACAGTGCTCTTGGACAAGGAAAGGTAATTTCACTATAGATCTATGAGAAGAAAATGAGATAACATGTGAAAGGATTTTGTAAGTGATGAAGTACTAAGGAATATAAACTGTTATTACTTTAAAAAGTAAATAAGCCTAATTTATTTATTACTCTTTAAAAATTGATGTTAAAAGCTAGCACCAAAGATACTTCTCAACTGGATTTTATACAGAAATTCAATTGCATCTTACAGCCTTGATCTAACATGTGATCTTTGAAATTGAATAACTATTTTTGTTGAGGACCACCCATATATTTTAAGATGTTTAGTGGCATCTCTACCAATAGCACCCACCTGTCTAGTTGGGGCAATCAAAATGTCTCGAGACATTGCCAGATGTCCCCTGGAAGAAAGGCAATAAAAACCCCCTAGGTTTAAAACCACAGATCTAACAAAACCCAGGAAGAATGTCATCTTTTTTACTTGTAGTTATTAAAACAATAATTTAAAGGGGTCTGGCTTTCCAAAGAAGATTTTTTTTTAAAAGACTTTTAAAAATGCAATTTAGTTCATGTCTTAGGGATGCATAAATCCTACACTGAAAGTCTGGCTTTTGTCACAGCTGAGGTGTATGTTACTGTTTATGCTGGAGAGACTAATCTTCCTGATGAGTTTGATTGGACTGCCTACCCAAAATGGGCTTTCTTTTTTATACAGTCAATATGTTTTGTTATTTTTTACCAGGTATTAAAGAGCTACACTAATACTTTTTATCTCACTATTGCATGTTGAAATCTTTTGATGCCCTTTAAAAGGCAAGGAAACTCTGAATATTAGTTGGAGCATCTTTCACACATAACATGACTCAGTTATTCTGAGTCTGTACTTGTATAGACTATCTTGAATAGCTTTAGGAATTAGAATTTTATGAGCATCACAGCTGGGTCATAATCTGTAGAATCCTTCATATTGCAGTTGCTAGTATGATGCTTTTAGTTACTGTTGAATTTCTAGAGAACTGGAAACCGAACCAAACTATTTAAAATCTAGAAATTACTATATTTAAAACATTGATCTCAGCTTTCCAAACATGTTTCTGCTAGTTTATATCAACAGATTCCTAAAATTAGTCTCTCATATCCAACTGTGTTAGCTGGCTTTCATTCTAGCTTAAGAAAATATTGACCAAAGCAAGTTGCAAAACAGGTGAAACAGGTTGTAGTAAATGGGTTTCCTTTCCTGAGAAGACAGAAAAGAGGTTCTGTCCTTGACATGAATATACTGCTAAGCTTTGTAGACACATATCTCTAAAACCAGTAAAAAGAATACTTACTGCTTCAGAAGAATTACACTCATTCCACCTGTATGATTTTACATTCTCCTGATTAATCTTCTTTTGACAGACTGTGAACCTCATTTAAAGAACTTATTAGCATTAATTATAGTATTGCTATAATTATTATTACATGTTGTTATTTTTTAAAGACATTTTTGTCAGAGGGTAAATAAAAACAATAATAGGATTGAGGTAGCTGATGGGAGTTGAGGGTGCAGACAATGTGAGATTAAGCTGGGCCAGAAGGTTAGGGCACTTTTATTTGCTTTCATACTATTGTGCTTAAATGACCAGGCTTACCTCTCCAGTTCCATGCCATTTCCTCAACTGATCATATACTACATGGACCTTTAGTTCCCATCTTTTGGTCCCCTGTGTAGACATTTGGATCTATAACCTCTGCCAGAGCAGAGCTTGTTCTAGCATCCCAGCCAATAAATGAATGTTCTCCAGTAGAATTCTTTGTTTCAGGAAAAGGAATCCATTTGAGGTTGCGCTTGCCCCAACTTTTTTTCTCTTTTTTAAAGATTTGATGCAAATATATCTAGAAATGGGCCAGGCATGGTGGCACACACCTGTAATCCCAGCACTTAGGGAGGCTGAGACAGGAGAATCCGAGTTCAAAGCCAGCCTCAGCAACGATGAGGCACCAAGCAACTCAGTGAGACCCTGTCTCTAACTAAAACACAAAATAGGGCTGAGGATGTGGCTCAGTGGTTGAGTGCCCCTGAGTTCAATCTCTAGTATCAAAAAAAAAAAAAGAAAGAAAAGAAAAGAAAAAAGAAAGAAAGAAAAGAAAAGAAAAAAAAGAAGTGATCTAAGCCAACTCCCTCATTCTCATCCTAAGGAAAGAAAGACATTGATCATGGGCCATTTCAAAGTCTCCCTGCTACCTTTGATTAGGATGTATAGCCACAATGGAGTAACAGACTCTGGATTTACCTTTGCATCTATAACAACTTATCAGAAGAAAAAATATATGAAATAATAGTTTTTAAGACACTGGCCATCAGGCAAAAAGGACAGTGATTTTAAAAGACAAGAAACAAAAGAGATGATACTTACTGTTGACTCAGCTTCCCATGAGTTTCAGGTCAGGACATATGGTAGAGAAACTGAGGTAGGGGCCAGTGTTATATTCTGAACAGAAGACAGAGTTCAGAGTCCATGGAAATCAAAGAAGTAAGATTTCACAGGACAGAGGAGAGGGAATTGCACAGAGAACCTGGGGGTCTGAAAAGGGACTTTTGTAAAGCATTCAGCAGAGTTCTGATGAGTGCATGACTATAAGTGTACTACATAAAGAAAGCACTGTCTGGAGGAAATAGAACCTGTGCCTAGAGCACACACAGAACGAGGAATAGTACTTGTTCTCACTATCAGTCAGACTGGAAAAACTCATAATTCATAGGCCTTGGGTACTATGAGTACTTCTGGAGTGAGTATTCCAGAAGATCTTGCCTTGGGGAAGGAGATAATTAGCCCTAGCCTGCAAACTGCTTCCAACCTGCCAAGCAAATCATAAAAGCAAGACGTAAAAGAATCAGATCTTCCAAGCAATATAACATCATCCATGAACAAAGTTCAAAAAAATATATAAGAATTCTAAAGTGTCCAGGACCAAAAATGTAAAAACTCACAAAGTATTCATGTAATAAAATATTACAAGGCATAAGCCAAAATAGGAGAACACAACCCATAATAGAATTACCAATCAAGACAGATCCAAATTTGACACAGCTTATAAAATAAGCAGAGGATGGCATTAAAGCAATTATTATCACTGTGTCCTATTTGTTAAAACAGCTAAGTAGAGATTAAATATATTTTTAAAAGATTCAAAGTTCCTTGAGATGAAAGCAACAATATCTCAAATATATGCACTGAATGGTATTAACAAAAAATTAGATGTAAACAGATAGATTAATGAATTTGAAAGTAGAGCAATAGAAACTACCCCAAATGAAACACTCAGAGGAAAATATTCCCCCCTTCAATTAAAAGAGCATCAGTAAGTTAGTGAGACAACTTCAAGTAGCCTAATATATGGATAATTAGAGTTCATGAAGAAGAAAGAACAGGACAGGAAAAAAAAAAACCAAAATATTAAGAAATAATATGCAAAAACTTTTCAAACTGAATAAAACCTATCAACCCAGATCAAAGATGCTTGATGATATCCAAGAGAAAAGAACATGAAGAAAATTACACTAAGACCTGTCAATATTAAACTGCAAAGACAAAGAAATCTAAACCAAAGTAGAACCTAACCTATACAGCAAATAAAGGTATTTACAATATATTTTTGACTTAAACTAACCATCTAAAGATACATTTTTTTATGGTTTTTATCTTTATAATCTACTTTCCTTTAGGGACAAGGCTATGTATAAATTAATGTTTACATAAATAAGTAAGTATAGACATGCTCTCCAGAAATATTCTTATCAGCATGTATGAAATTAAACAAAACAAAACAAAACATTACTTTAAAAAAAATAAAAACAGCTGAGCATGATGGTGTGTACCTGTAATCCCAGTGACTCTGGAGGCTGAGGCAGGAGGATTGCAAGTTTGAGGGCAACCTCAGCAATTTAGTAAGGCCTTAGTAAGACCCTATCCCAAGATAAATAAAAAGAGCTGAGATATATTCAGTGTTAAAGCATCACTGGGTTAAATCCTCAGTATCTAAATAAATAAATATAAAATGAATAAATAAGATCAAATATTTCATAATATAATAATCATATCAAGTTTATACTAATATGATTTTAAAACATCATTAACATGTTTGAAATTTTAATTTATAGATCTTACTTTTTAAACATCTGCATTTTTTCCATAAAATATAAAAAACAAAATAATTTATTCTACAACAAGATAAGAATGCACCTAGAAACTGGATACGGTGGTACATGACTGTAATCCCAATTTTTCAGTAGGCTGAGGCAAGAGAATGGCAAGTTCAAGGCCAGGCTGGACCACTTAGCAAGACTCTGTCTTAAAATGAAAAAAAGAAGAATTTAAACGGCTAAAGATACAGCTCAGTGGTAGAGTGCTCTTGAGTTCAATCACCAATACTGTAAACAAACAAAAAAACAAATAAGAATACACACAGTCATATGCACTTAGAAGTGTTAAATTGTCAGATAATGTCTTTATCCATACTGTTAATGTAAAGAATCAAATTTCTGGTTTCATAAAAATATGTTAAAATAATGTCCTAGAAATACCTGCTTGTATTACTTTAATATCATTTTATAGTAAGGTGCTTTTTTAATAATAAATGTATTTTCTATACTCTCATTTTCAGTCAGAGATAAAGATTTCTCAAAGGTCAACTTTAGATACTAACTGAAATTCTTGAGACCCTGGAATTATCACTCTTCTATTCTTGGTGTAAAGGGTATGGTAATCTGCTCCCTTGCAAACCAGGGTTTTGACTAAGCTCTGCTTGGTAGAAAGTGATGGCTTTCTCTGGAGTAAGGGTAGCATAGTGTAAAGCCCATCCTCTCTAGCTGTAAATGTCCAATCCTCAGTTTCCTGTGTCCTTTATTCAGCTGTTCCAGTCTCTTCCACCAAGGGGCACAGAGAACACAAGCACATGAACATGTGCTATCAGAACATTTTGTATAGCAATTGCATTGTTTTTGTTTCTTTGATTACAATTCTTGACTTGAATTTTATCCCAAACCGTGATATCTTTACCATTATATGTGGGAATTGTATAATTATATGCATTAGTATGATCATCTAAATAATTGCTAGCAATGCTTTTCATTATTTTTTACAGCTTTAAGAAGAAAAAAGCTATATGTATAACTGTTCTTACTCTACAAAACCTTTTTGTTGTTGTTTAAATTATGGGATTATTGACATAGTTTAATCATCTTATATAGCTTGGAAATTTCACAGAATTCAATTACTGAGTTAATGTCTATATGCCTGGCATATCATAATATTGCTTAAGTCAGTCATGGTTCCAGAAGAGTAGGAGCATGGTGTGGCAGATCAAGGCCTTACACAAGAGGCAGGTGTCCTGAATTCTCATGTCCTTTCATTTGCCATGAAACCTCAGCATAGTATTGAACATCACTCCATAAATTGAACTCATGGGCATAATTACATCTTATTGATTAGAACATAGGAGAAAGGTCAAGATAATTTCACCAGCATCTTCTAACACTAAAGTCATTGGCTGATTTAGAATTAGGGTCATATTAAGAATCAAAAATTATAGAAATGACTTGACTCTTTTGGGTGGAGATCTATTTATCCAGAAATGATGTATCTACCTATCTATCCACAACCTCTAAATTAGCTATTCCTTTTACACACAAAAAAAATCCAACCACACTGAAAAATCTTTTCATTTTATCATGGAAGACTCTGGACAAATCAAAGAAAGCCATTGAAAAGCCTTGTAAAGAAGCACTTCATATTCTCTTAAAAGTGTAACAGAGAGAGAGAGAAAGATTTACTCCAAGTTTTCCAAGCCACATTGCTATACCTGTGCAATAAGAGGAAAGCAGGTATACTAAATTGCTAAAAGAACAAAACAAAATGAACATACACCAAACACACACACACACACACACACACACACACACACACACAAACGCGTGCGCGCACACACACACACACAAACGCGTGCGCACACACACACACAAACGCATGCGCGCACACACACGCACACACACACACACACACCAAAAAATCCAACAAACAAAACTCATTTGGTGCTGTAAAGCATGCTTCCATCCACTTTAAATCTTCTCTTACCAAAGAAAGTTAAATGATAGCACAGTCAGATTTGGAGAAGTGCTGATTGATAAAATACCTGCCACCTTCACTCTGGGATCAGTTGGGATGGAATAGGGGGAAAAATATCTTCAGTCAGTTCATTAAAAACATATCTGTTTGAAATTTCTTTTTGATTTGTGGCTTTTCTTGATGACTCCTCCAGAAATGTGCTTTTATTTCTCTACAAGTTTTTTCAAAGGATAATGAAAGGTGCATAAAAAAGACTTTTTAAGGCTCTACAGGAGAAAGAAAATACAGATTATTTGTGTCCTTGCTTTGATCATTCTTTCCATGACTCTCCAGTAGGCTTCATAAACTGTTACCAAGATCAAAAACAACAATTCTTGTTATCATGCTGAACAAATATCTGCCTGAGTAAATGTGCAGAAGTTTCTGTTCATTGGCCTACTGAGGAGCATAGTTCTTGGAAATAGATACCATAGAACTCCCATAACCCTATTTATTAGAAACTCTGACCTCACAGACAAAAGTTCCTTGGACTCTCAGCATATATACAGCTTTGAAACAGGACTAAAGTGTCACTTCTTTTTATGAAGCTCTAGATATGTTTTTGTTGTCCCTAATGATCTCATTTTTCTTACTTTTGTTATATACATAGGTCCTCCCAGCTGGACCAGGCTGACCGCAATTCTCTAACAGAGGTTGACCAGGTGAGGAGGTTAAAACATTTTTATTAGCACTACCTGTAGATAGCCTAGAATCATTTTTCCTGGTTTGTAATGGGCATGACCCTGAAAAGCTCTTAGAGCATATGAGCCTTTTATTGCAGGAAGTTGTTTCTCACTTGTTGCTTGCCATATTAATCCAGATCATGAATTTGCAATGTTTTTCTCGCTGGGCTTGATATACTCCCTAAGCCAATTCACTTGGCTGTGATTTAAACTCCCTATCTGGCTTATACCAAGCCTCTTTCCTATGGACCTTTGCTCTTGGCAAGGAGCTTGATTTGAAGAGTCATTATCAATAGGTTCATTATGCTCTTCCCTGCCTGACTGATGGAGACCCTTGTGATTTAGCCTTGAGCCTCCATATCTTTTGACTTTGGTGCACTAGACTTGGCTATTCTCCTAAAAGCTAGTTGCTCAAGATTTGCTAGTATTCTAATGCCCCATTATTCACAGTCTCAGATTTTCCTTTGTTGATATGAGTTGCTAAGGTACCAGTGTGCCTCATGTTTGGTCTGCCTATTTTATGATCATATTGTCTTTATCCCTGTACGCACACACAAATGCACTTGTTTCCATTACTTTAAAACAAATGTACTAAAACATATGGCATTTTCCATGGTTTGATGTGTTACCCAAGTTTCATTTCATTGAAAAATTAATCCTCAAAGTCATATGTTGGTGGTATTTAGAGGTGGGAACTTTGGGAAGTAATTAGAATTAGATAAGGTCATGAAGAAGCAGGTGGCTATAAGAAGAAGAGACCTGCACTGAGTCACACTGTTTGACCATATGATAATTCCTACTGGGTTATAATGCAGCAGAAGGCCTTCACCAGATACCAGACTCAAATTTGGACTTCCAGATTATGAGCTAATAAATGTCTATTCTTTACATATTACCTAGTCTTTGATATTTAGTTACAGCAACAGAAAATAGACCAAGACATCCTTGTATCTCCAACTTTCCCTAGAATCCTCAGATGTTGAAGTGGAAGAAAAGAATCTTAAAGCCTCTTGGAGTCCTGGAAGCCACTACTCAACTGACCCCCCCAAACTGTACTTCTTATGTATAGTTTGTCCATACACTCCTGGATCTATGACTTCACTAAAGAAAACTTCAGATATTCACCTGAGGTCTAAAAGAACTAACTTATTGCTCATAGCTCATTGCTTAATTCCATTTGACTTGATGTTTTTCTTGGACTCCCAGAATGTCAGAAAGCATTCCTTTGACTTAGATGAGCAAAAATATATGATGCTAATATCAAAACAATGTGATTTTATTGTATAGATTCTGATACCCAAATTATCACTTTTGAGACTGGAGCTTCCTTCTACATAGCACAACTTTATTAGTATTGAGTTCCTTCTAATCTGTTAAAATATTTTCTTCTATAAACACAAGTTTTAATTTTTCTTTGCCTTTAAGAATTTTTTTCCCTTACTGGCATGTTTTTGTTGTTTTTGTTTTTTGGTATGGGGATTGAACTCCGGGGTACTCGATGCCTGAGCCACATCCCCAGCCCTATTTTGTGTTTTATTTAGAGACAGGGTCTCACTGAGTTGCTTAGTGCTTGGCCATTGCTGAGGCTGGCTTTGAACTCGCGATTCTCCTGTCTCAGTCTCCCTAAGTGCTGGGATTATGGGCTTGAGCCATCGCGCCTGCCTCCTTACTGGCATGTTTTCTGGATCATTTCTTTAAACCATTTCGGAAACTTCTATTTTCTCCAATATACCAAACCATGCAGAAGCATTCATTGCTAAGACTTTTTTTACTTTTTCCTTTGTAGTAAGGAATAAATTATTCTTCACAACACAAAATTGACAGGAATCGCAGGGAAAGCATAATCATGGTACAGGCAAGGCCCTGGGACAGTTTCTTTGGTGTCCCTGCTTCTTGGGCTTACGATGTACTACAAACTTTGGTGGTTCACCAATAAACGGCCAGGCAAATTATGTTTTAGTTACTAGCAACTCTTTTCAGTAGTGTTTTAAAAATGTCTGGCTTTTGTTTTCTTCTCAAACTATTAATCTACACTACTCTGAAACTTGTTAGTAATTTTCACTTTTAAATATCTGTTATGGTTTAGACATTAGGTGTCTCCCAAGAGCTCATTTGTGAGACAATACAAGAAGGTTGAGAGATGAACTGATTGGGTTATGAAAGCCTTAAACAAATCAGTGAATTAATCCCCTGATAGGAATTAACTGAGTGGTAATGAAAGCAGGTAGGGTGTGGCTGGAGGAGATGAGTTATTGGGGACTTGCCTTTGAGGTATATATTTTTTCCTTGTTGAACAGAGCTGTCTTTCTCTTTGCTTCCTGCAACATGTTCCCAGCTGCTTTCCTCTGCCATGCTTTTCTACATGATGTGAGCCCTGAGAAATGGAGCCAGCCTTCTATGAACTGAGACTTCTGAAACCATGAGCCCAAAAATAAACTTTTTCTCCTCTAATGGTGCATGTTAGGTCTTGTGGTCTCAGCAATAATATATATATGACTAAAGTAGTATCCGTTTCTATTTCCCTTGTGAATTTAAACATCCAATAGAATATAGTCTACAGCTCTTGTCCCAGGGATTTTTAGCCATCATCATCCCAAGATTCTTTTTTTATTTCTTAAATTTGAATACCATGTACTAGACCCTAGTCTTCCTCTTCCTTTAATTACTCTTTCTCTTTGAGGAAGTATGTTCTTCATTAGTTGCCTGAGAAAGTTTGTGTGAGAATGAATACATGAATTCAACCAGAAATAAAAAATCAATAGACAAAATATTCTACAAGATGTACTTTAAGGATTGGCCTCCTTGATTGTGGAATCTGGTCAGGCAAGTCCTAGCTCTGTAGGGTAGGCTAGAATGCTGGCACAGGCTGAAGCTGCCATCCATAGGCAGAGTTTCTTCTTCCAGAAACCATCAGTTTGGTAATAAAACCTCTCAACTGATTGAATCAGATACACTCAGACTGTCTGGGATTATGTCTTTTAGTTGAAGTCAGCTGATGGTGAATGTACTTTTTTCTATTCTTTCTTAAGGTTCTGAAGGTTGTACAGAGGCTCTAAGAAACTTTGGTGAGCTGTCCTTATTCATTTCCAGAATTCACCTCAGGTGATCTAGATGTAGTCTTTCTTCTCACATAGTGTTAAATCAATTTTTCTAAGTCTTTATTTTTGGTAACCCTTTTCTAGCCTCAATGTAAATTACTGTGCTTCTATAAGCACATCCATCCTTTCTACACTAATGAATGGACTCAATTGGTTAAGTTGAGGTCTTCTTATTTATATTTGATTCCTTAACTGGATTAGAATCTCCTTGGGTTGGGTAGGGAGAACCAGATTTCTTTCTTTCTTTTTTTAAAAAAAGTTTTTTTAGTTGTAGATGGACACAATATCTTTATTTCTTTTTATGTGGTGCTGAGGATTGAACCCAGGGCCTTGTGCTTGTGAGGTAATCACTCTACCACTTAGCGACAATCTCAATGCTCCCCCACCCCGATTTCTTTATATATATGAATTTGTGTACATATACTGCAAATACATGTGTATGAGAGTGTGTGTGTGTGTGTGTGTGTGTGTGTGTGTGTGTGTATAAACATAGGACCTCACATAAGCTAGCCAAGTGCTCTACCAATGAGCTACATCTCCAGACCATTTTTTATTTTAAATTTTGAGACAGGGTCTTGCTAAGTTGCCCAGGCTGGAAAGGATGATTTGTTTGGTGTTGTTTGTGGTACTCAGACTGAACCCAAGAACTCACACATGGTAGGCAAGTGCTCTACCACTGAGCTACATTTATAGCTGATATCTTTTTAATATAGGAATTCCACAGCTGGCTACTTTCATTCACTGTATTTCAATTTTTCTTAGATTCATTCTTGTATTTTGACCTTTTATTCTGGTTTTGCCTAAGCTTTTTAGAGTTTTTTATTATAATCATCCAGATAAGAGAAAACTTATATATTTGAACTTCTAGTATGGAAATTCTTGTGTGTGTGTGTGTGTGTGTGTGTGTGTGTGTGTGTGTGGTAGTGAGGGTTTAACCCAGGAGTGCTCTATCACTGAGCCATACCCCTAACCATTTTTTTTTTTTCATTTTTATTTTGAGACAGTCTTACCAGGTTGCTGAGGCTGGCCTTAAACTTGTGATCCTCTTACTTTAGCCTCCTGATTTCCTGGGGTAAGAGGTGTGTGCCTGGCCTAATATGAAAAATCTTAAGAATTTGAAATTCTGTTCTTTAATCATTAGAAAGCAACTTATAAAGTTTAGCAGCCAATTTCCTACTACTATGACAAATTCCATACTTAACAGCATGGGAAAAATGCATTCCAGCTTCGTCTACATTAGCAATGAATTTCAATTCATAACCTTACACAGTTGGCTTTAGAAGAAGTAGAATTCCCTTTCCATATCCTTATCTATAGCTGCAGCCTCCAACCCAGTCCCCAAGACATATGGTTCTGTATTTCTTGGAAGGTTTGCAGCAATTCATTACTGCATTCAAAATCCCTTGAGTCCAGCTACAATGCTGGGTAATTACTCCAATATGGAGAAGAGTCAAACTGCATGAGAACATGCTTCTCCAATAATTCTAACCCAAATCTTGAAAGTAATGACAAACATTTTTTTTTTCTTAGATATAGAATCATAGGGTAAAAGCTCAGTTAAATGTTTTGCCTAATGCTACTTTGAATAGCAAGTATTGGGGGAGCACAAGGGGTTTATTCTGCATTGAACCCCTGGTAAACATTTAAAAATATTTCCACACTCAAAAGGACTTTTCAACATCAATAATAGTAGCTTTGTCAATAAACGAGTAGATCCAACAAGGTGAAATATTCACTGTAAATCAGTAGTTGACTCAACACTACTTGTTACAAACCATGTTTTTGCTATGGAATTTATTTTACAACCTTACATGGGCTTCCAAATAAGGAGAGCTGCATGGGTTGAGGGGTACGGAATGGATAACTATATTATTTACAAGAACATTTTTGTTACTGGCTTAATAACACACTGGTTATTTTTTTTTTCATATAAAATGTAGACAACACCAAATAGTGGGTGGTTTGGGGAGAACTTTATGCATAGCCTTGAAGTAAACATTGGAGGGAAAAAAATTGTTATGGAAAATAAAAGAAGCCTGGAAAAAAATTTCAAATGAAAACAAGAAGGAGACTTAGGGGAAAAATCCTTGAAGTATAAATGAGCATAATCAAAGGTAAAAATATTTTAAAAAATAAACTAAATAGAGTCACACCTGATCTTATTTGATCTGGAAAACTAAGTAGAGTTAATTTTAGTAAATATGTCAAAAGAAAATGCTTTGGTTTACAAAGAGCTATCTGTAAACCAAATAGTTTGGAGCAAAAAATGTTGTATTTATCAGGAATCTATTAAACATAATGCTCTACTCAAGAGCACTTTGGTACAATTGTTCTGCTTTTGTGAACACCAATAAAACTCATATAATACCATGCTCTAAAGTACTTTATAAGTCACTAGAAGATTACATTCAACAGAGATATAGTAATATGATTATAATACAATGAATTGTTACTATTATTATTATTGAAAATCTTTTAGAAATGTTACATGGTATGTCAGAAGAATAGTCTTCCATTTACCAGAACATTGTAGGCCCTGGCTATTGTATTTTCTGACTCTATCATATAGTAGAAGTTCCTCTGTATAAGTGCTAAAGAGCTTTCTGATTATTGAAAGGACCAGAATCAAGGACATGAAACAGGAAGGACTTTAGACTTTAAAGGCTGAAAGAAGATTTGGAAGAGACAGAAGAGGGTATTTCTGTTTAAGAATATCTTCATTGTCATGTAGCTTTTAAATTCACTTTGCTTGTTTTTCAATTGGTGTGTTTATAAGGCACTTGCTTTCCAAAAGTAGGTTTGTGTTTCCATGAAAATGGCAGTAATGCTTCCTTTGTAGAACCTATCTGTGTGACCTTGCCCAAATCAGTCTGGGCATAGCATAGAATACACATTTGCTTCTTCTGAATGGTGCTTCATCTCAGTAGCTATGCCACATGGATGGCATTCAGAAATAACAGTTGTGTCTCCATATAGTGGTGATCCAGTCCCCTATGATTCTGAAGCCTGAATGTTCTGATTCTGCAAATATATGAATATAATTATAGAGTTTTATCTGACTCTGACCAGGCCTTTATCTTTTCGTGAATTCATACACATTTAGTTTTTCATGGGTACTTAACTTTGGCACTATGAAGCTGCTGTAGGGAATATAAAGTTTAATCCAATAGGACTTTCTCACCTAAGGATCTTCTTATAGTTATTCTTATATCTTCCCTTCTGCCCATCTCTGAGAATTTCTCACTTCCCTTCTTGGAACAACATACTATGATTAGATTTGTTCCAGGGACTGGCCATGGCTTAGAAAAATGATTCTCTTACTTGCCAGGATCCTCATACAGACTCTGCTGAGTCAAATTTAGTGCCAAAGGGAATGTGTGCTTTGTTTGATCAGCACTGATTTCTGAAATGGGTCCTGGAAAAAGAAAACATGGATTTTGTCAGTAGCTATAGAGCCAGGGAAAAATATCCTGATTGCAGCCTGTCCTGATTACACTGTGCTGGTACCACATGTGGTACTCAGAACATCTACTGTGCTCTCATGGCAACCATACTTCATCTCCTCATGCAGCAAATACTAGGGCTTATTAAATAGATGAGCCATACAACTTGTAAAATAGCCATTTCTTAAGTTGGAAGTGACTTTGTCTCTGATAACTTTGCTTTTCTGAAGAAAATCCTTTCCTACCACCCACTCAGAATGTCAGGTTCCTCCTGATCCCCATGATGATCCATAAATACCTATCCTGAACTCATGACAGTGATTGGATGTAACACTGTGATTGCATATGCCTGACTTTTCCACTCTGTCAACAGCCTCTTTCCTGGAGTATCTCCCAGTATTCATGTCATATCCTGTTAGGTAAATTGTGAATCTATACAACTGCATCCCATAATTTTGTGAGCAAAGATCACAATTAATTCTCTGTCATTTTCGGCACTTAGCACATAATTAGTTCTTTAAGAGGACGAAACATGTAGGGCATTTATAAACTTAAAAGTACTTCTTTTTAAAAAAAAAACTAAATTTATTATTTTCCATGTGCTTCAAAAGAAAAAACATTGAAGTGACTTATGATAAAGGACACATATTCAATTGAATCATCCATTTGAGAAACTTAAAAGATCAAAAGTTCATTTGTTTTGGACACAACACCTTTATTTTACTTATTTATTTATTTTTATGTGGTGCTGAGGATTGAGTCCAGTGTTAAAAATACTTTTATGTGTGTTATTTTATGTAATTCTCACAGTTACCCTGTGGGAATGGAAGATCCATATTTGACAAATGAGGAAACTGAGGCTTAAGGTTAACCTTTAACCTTAAGCTTAAGTGACTTCTCTGAAGTAACACAAGAACAGGACCATATTTAGGATCTTGGTCCCTTGACTTTTAGTTTCAGACTCTTTTTGGTAAAAATTGTTCAGGCGTATTTTTGTTTTCTGAAAGCTATTCCTGCCAGAAGTCTCATCTTTAAACTCTATAGTGTGGCTAGCATTTATAAAATCATACTGAGTGGAGGAAGTGAACACTGCTTGGGTTGCCCAAGGTTGCAAAAAGAACAAAAACATGAGACATTTTATTTATGACTCTGAGAGGATAGTACAACCTCAGATCAATTTTGACACTGTTATGTTGAAACTTAGTCTGTATCTCAGGGACCAGTGGGTGTGGATGCCTTAGTCACAGCCATTCTAGCTCAGTTTTATAAGTCTTCAAATAGTAAGGCTCTGCCTAAGAGCTTCATTGGGCTTCTTTTCCTCTCTATGAGACTATGACCAGGACTTTAATTTCAGAAAATGGAGGAAGAGATTTTTTTTTTTTGTGCTGGGAATTGAACTCAGGGGCACTGAACCACATCCCCGGCCCTATTTTGTATTTTGTATTTTATTTAGAGACAGAGTCTCACTGAGTTGCTTAGTACCTCACCATCGCTGAGGCTGGCTTTGAACTTGCGATTCTCCTGTCTCAGCCTCTCAAGCCTCTGGGATTGCAGGCATGCGACCCACACTCTCCTTGGAAGAGATCTTTATAAAAATCATGACTCACATTTTACAAATGAGTGCATAGTGGGTGTAAGACTAGGTTACCTATCAGGGCCATGGAGGTGCTTATGCTTTTTTTATCTATTAATTGATACTAATGAAATATTATAAATGAAAAACATTTATTTTAAAACTTCTTTTGTTCCAGGAATTGTTTTAGGTACTGAAAGTACAGCAGTGAAAAAGAAAAAAAGGAAGAATGGAGGGAGGAGAGGAAGGAAGAGAGAAAGAAAGAAAATAAAAAATAAGAAGGATGGAAGGAGGGAGAAAGAAGAGAGGGAAGGAGACAAAAAATATTGATGAGTTCTATTTCAGTTGGGAGAAAGGCAGGTAATCAATAAAAATGAAAAGGTAAATATAGAATATATTAAAAGTAATGACACATGAGAGAAAAAAAAGAAAGAAAGAAAGGTAAGGAAAAGTTCTAGGAGCACAGAGTCAATTTCAAGTAAGGTAATTAGGGAGTTACTCACTGAGAAGTGACATTTATCAGCAATAACTTGGAGTAAAGAACTAGGTAATGCAAATACCTTGGAAAAGCCTATGTCGAGGTCCAAGAGAGGAGCATGATGCCACATTTGGGAGAACAGAGCCAAGTGCCTAGGGGCAAAATGAACCAGATGCAGGATAGTGGGATATGAGGTCTTACAGATCATGAGGAGCCAGCTATGTACAAGGTTCTGTGGATGATCATAAGCACTTTGCTTTTTACTCAGAGTAAGATGAGAAGACATTAACAAAATTTAGAGCTATACAACATTATCTTTGGGCTTAAGTTTTAATGGGTTACTCTAGGTTTTGGGGTTGAGAATGGATTAGGATGAAGTCAGGGGAAAACCAGGCCAGAGAGGGTGGTGGCTCAGATCAAGAGTTAGTAGTAGAAATACCAAAAAGAGGTCAGACTCTGGATGTAAAAAAATTTACAAAAGTGGGAAAAAAATTTGTTGAAGAATTTAATTTGGGATGTAAAAGGAAGAGAAATTAAAGATGACTCCAAAGATTTTAGTTTGATAATTCAAAATATAGATTTACAGTTAACCAAAATTAACCAAAATGGCAAAGGTTGGAAGAAGAGCAGACTTGGAGAGAGACAGACAATTCAGTTTTAGAAATATTCAGTTTGAGATGCCTATTAGAAATCCAAACAGTAGTTGAATCTAAATTTAGAGTTTAGGTAAGACAATTGAGCTAGGCAATTTAACTCTCAGCAGATTAATGGTGATGTGCAAAACCATGAGAATATCATGGGAAGAAATGAAGACAGACAAAAGTAGAGATCCAGGGACTAAGCTCTTGGATACATTAGTATTTAGTTTTTATGAAAATATGTGCTAGAATATTGGTTTAAAGCTCATATAATTGGTTTAATTCTACTTTGGCATATTAAAGCCCAAATTTCATAAAACTTTTGAAGAATCCAAAGATTCCTATGAAACGAGCTTCTTTTAAACTTCAGTTATATTGGGATGTTGTTCATATTCTTGGAGTGAGATGAAGGCAATGTTTCACAGGGCCACTTCCTCTCCCAACATCCAGAGTCTGACGCTAGCTTGTCCCTCCTTGTTTCTAAGCATTTGTTCTGTGAAGACTATAACCTTTTCAACAGTTAACCCCCAACACACTATATATTAGCCTAATAGTAGGTTTCTACAAGTATGTAAATGTGGTCCTTTTTAGTACTTTAGAGCTTTTGGATAGCTATGTATTTTCCAGAATTTATTTCAAAATGCACTACACTGTCTTGTTTAAATTCTCAGCATCATTTTTCTCTGGGAATTTGGTATGCAATGATTTGTCAGTCAATGGCATTCCTATAAGTACATTTCTGTCATAATTCTGAAGGCACATTAGCGGTGGTAAAACAAAGCCTTCAGAGTAGGCATATTTTACTGTAAGATAACATTCCCCTTTTAGGCATTGTTTGCCATGTGTCTTTGAACACCTAGGAATTGTATTATCTTATTGTAGCAGAAGGCTTAGTGTTTTCTAATGTAATTATGTGATGAAAGAAACTGTAGTTTAGAATGAACTATATTGTGCTGCTTATGTTTTTAAATGACAGGTTTAATAATAATAAAACAGGTAACTGTTTCTCTAAGTAACACACAAAGAGAATAATATAAATTACATCTAACTTGATGTACTGAGGATTTTCTAGAATAAGTCTCTGTAATGATTGAGATAATCTTAAAACAGCTTAACTTACTGAGTTTATCTGAGACAAATCTTTCCTCATATAAAATGCATTAAATCTACATAAGACATTTTAGTCTTTAACCTAATTTAATTTTTTTAACAGTCCAGAATCATTGTCTTTCTTCTGCTTACTGTGTCTAAATCATTTGGCTAAGGGATGAGTATATGGATCAACCAGATGTTATAGCCCCAAATTTGCATTCTACTGTCATGTATATATGTAAAGAACAAATAAAAAATAATATAAAAAGAAAGGAATGGCATAACAACAGGAAAAATAGAGCCAATTCATCCCACAGGTGAACCTAGTGAAACCACTGACTGGTTCCTTCTACTGGTTCTTGATACCTACATCCCCTGGCTCTTTTCTGAGCAAACATTTGCAGTTACTCCTTTGGTTCTGTAAGCCACTTGTATCCTTCTAAGTCCTTTATTTTTCAAATATGCAGGTACTAGCCTTTATTTTTGCAACTTGAAGATAAATAATTGATGCACATGATCTTGTACTTCTGCTCAATCTATGTTACCTTTCTAAGGGATTATACACAAAACATTTTATATTAAAATATTGATAACAGATACCATTTTTCACTAATGTGTTTGCACACACGCTTGCATGTATACACATACTTGTATATGTGAGACACATGTAAATACTGAAATTCCACCAACATCTTTATGTGGCCTTGATCTTTCTTAATTAAGAGAAGTTACAGGATTCAAAACAGAAAATAGGTATATCTAAAGATTCTTCCTTAAACACACTCTGTCCAGTTCATTGGTAAGTTTGTAAACCCCTTTTAAGTTAAATGAAAAGAGAAAAGCCTCTTAACAGACAGAACGCAATGTTAAATGCATAGTAATTTCATAACAGGTTTGTTCTTGGTATCTGGAGAAAGTGATTTAAATTCTATTAGTGACTATAAATTCTGTTGTTACTATTAGTGGAAAATCATCATATAAAAAGATTGTTAAAAACATAGCAATAACAACATTTCTGTGATGTCCATATAGGCTTCTAGAAAAAGATATTATAGCCTGAGGTCTGAAGACTGTGAAGACTGAGACTTTGAACTGTCTTTCCTCTGCCATTGAATGACCTTATATATTCGTTTAACCTCTCATGGCTATAATTTTTCCAACTGTGAAATGAAGATGATAATTTCTTTGTCCATATCAAAGGTTGCCCAAAGACCAAACAAAATAACCTCAAAGTAGTTCAATGGAAAATGTACTTCCACATCAGAAGACTATAAAAATAAAAGATAAGAGAAAGTAAGATGAGAAACAAGGAAACAGAAAATAATGTAATTATTGCCTGCAAGTACTTATACATAATTCTCTTAGGGAACCCAAAACAAATAAAAACACTGAAAAGCTGATTTAAAACAATGCTAATCACAATTGTACAAGAGTCTTACAAATTTATGAGATATGTGACCATTTTTTAAAATAAGAAATAGCTTTTTTTCCCATATTGGTGCATTATAGTTGTACATAATGGTGGAATTCATTGTTACATAAATGTGCATGCACACAATATAACAGCATAATTTGGCCAATATCATTCCCCAGTATTTCCCCTTTCCCTTCATTCTTTCCTTTTCTGGTCCCTTTCCTCTAGTATACTGATTTCCCCTCAATTTTCAATGAGACCTCACCCCTTCTTTTCTTTTTATTTCTCTAGCTTCCACATATGAGAAAAAACATATGACCCTTGACTTTCTGAGTTTGGTTTATTTCATTTAACATAACATTCTCAATTCTTATTCATTTTCGTACATAATTTCATTCTTTTTTATGGATGAATAAAACTCCATTGTGTATATTGTCCACATTTTATTTATTAATTCATCCATTGATGAATACTTAGGCAGGTTCCATAGTTTGGCTATTTTGAATTGTACTGCTATAAACATAGGTGTGTCTGTATTGCCATAGTATGATGAGTTTAATTCTTTATGATAAATTCCACTGAGTGGTATATATGCATCATATGATGGTTCCATTCCTAGTTTTTTGAGGAATCCTCATACTGATTTCTATACTGTTTGTACTAATTTACAATCTCACCAACAATGTAAAAGTGTTTCTTTAAGAAATAGCTTTTATAATTGTGTAATAAGTGGAAATTAATATCTATCAAATGCAAACTATTTCTTAGGTTCTCTATTAACTATATTTTAATTGTCACATTTAATCTCCCAAATCAAGAGAATTGGGTATTATTAGCTTCGTTTTACAGAGGAGAAAATTGAGAATCAGAGAAATGAAATTATTTGTGAAGTTCAAAAATAACAGTGCAGAGATTCAAATTCCTTGTGTATGTCCTTCCTGCACTGAGGTTAGGTTTGACCTTCTGACAGTGGAATCTGAACAAAAAATGACATCAACGTAGGCTTGATCAATGCATGCACTTTGAGGGCTTGTCTTTGCAATGCTTCCCCTTGGACCCTGTAGACTATCAAGATACCAGGAATCCAAGATAGAGACAAACTATATATATTTGCTGATATACTTTCTCTTTTTCTTTGGTAATAGCATAACTAGAAAAGAAATTGGCATTGACTACTTTTCATCAAGCTTTGAATATAATGTCCTCTTTCAGTCTGTAGAACTTATTTTCTTCATTACAGGAAAATTTCCTTTTTTATATTTCTAAAGATTTGTTTTCTGCTTTATTTATTTGGTTCTATATAACCAAATATCTTTACACTAAATCTTCTTTGTCTTTCATATCTTCTAGTTTGTCTCTAATCTTTCAGAGTTTTCCCTCTTCCTCTTCTTTTCCTTCCCTTTTTTTTCCTTTTGCATTCAGTATTGCTATCTATATAGTCTTTTCTCTCTGAGAAGAATCCTACATACAGTGGAAAATTTTAGAGTTTTTTTTTGTGTGTATGTTTCCACCAGTGTCTTCAAGATGACTTGATCTTTTATAATTAGAAGAGAAGGAACTATCTTCAAGGCAGGAAACAGGCGGCATCCTACGGAATTTCCCCAAGCAGTGAGTTGGCTTCATTTCCCAAGTTTATAAGCTCTATTTTATTTGAAGGAAGAGAGAAGAGCACAAGAATTTTACAGCTAGAGAACAATGTTAGTTATTCTTGATTGACTGGTTCTCAGGTCTTCAAACTCCCTTTTCATCTCATAATGTTGTTTTATCAAGTCATTTTTAAGCTTAGTTACAAAATTCAATTTATGTTCTCATTAAATTTTTCTACAACTTGAAAGTAATTGTGAAGTATTTCCATCTCATTTTAAAGTTGTGATTTCTTCTAAGTTGTGTTCTTTTACTCTGTGTTAAATATTCATTTTTGCTGTGCAATATTTTTTTTCTTGATCCTGTTCAGGTAATTCTCCATTAATATAGTGTTGATGCCTTTTTCCTACCACACAGGAAATATTTTTCTTCTAACATAAGGTGGTGGGCTGTTATTATTATTATTATTATTATTATTATTATTATTACAGTACTGGAAATTGGACCCAGGGACTCTCTATCACTGAGCTACACCCCAAGCCCTTTCTATAGTTTATTTTGAGATAGCGTCTTACTAAGTCACTGAGGCTGGCTTTGAACATGCCATTCTCCTGCCTCAGCCTCCTGAGATTCTGGTATTACAGGTGTGCACTACCGTGCCCAGCTAAGCACTTTACATTATATCTGCTTTTCTATAGCCTGGAGAGATTGGCAGTCTGAGGACCAACTCAGCTAAAAGGAATGTATGCAGTCTTTATCTTCCTTGGAATGCCTGGTCTCTTTCCTCCCTTATAAGGGTTTCTCAAAGTCTGGAGCTAGTTTGATGTATTTGAGTCCCACAGAGACAGATTTCCAGCTATGACTTTGGAAACTACTGTTGAAAAATGTGTGAGTGAAGAATAGATCAAGCATCAAGGATTAAATGAGTTTATTTGCTATGTAAAGCCAGAAGATAGGCCTAGATAGGTAGACTAGAGTTTTTTCTAAAGAGATAAAGCTTACTCCACTCACTTTAGATCTATTATCTATGAGTGTTTATATACTTCCATTCTGTTATTGTCTCTGAGAATTAGGAAGAAAGGATGGCAACCATGAAATTGGGAAAATCCATGAACATCTTCCTGGAATTGAAAACCCAAATAAAGGAGTTAGGTGGAGATGGTTCTAAACATTACAATGAGAAATGAGTCAGTGAAAGGAGCTAAGAATGACTGGCTTCATGCCATTTACATTTTATGAAGTTCAAAGGGAAGCCTACAAAAAACATTAAACCATATAGTTTCATATAACTAAGTCATATTTGTTATTTTCCCCCTTTAGTAAAAAGCTTCTAGAAAATATTATAGTTTTTGTGTAATGTGGATATACATTTTTTTCCTTCTGGAATTTCTCCTGAGGACAATTCCAGGAATTTTGCTGACATTGTGGGGAAAGAGACAATTGACCTTGTGGGGAGAGAGGACAGGATTAATATGTGTAAGGACTGTGGAAGACTAGAGCTCCTTATGGCCATCTTTGCCACTATGTGGAAAGAATCTACTCAGAGAAAAATAAATGTAGAGTGATAAAGCTAAATACTTGAATACTTGAGGCCATAATTTTAGCATCATGATCTAGCCACACATGAAGTTCATTGTACTTCAATTTGCAAGTCAGTTACTTTTTCCAACTTGCTTGGATAGGGCTCCTATTACTACAAGAGTTCCTTTATTCATTTTGTTTCTCAGGGAGTGATGGGGAAGGAAATAGCTAGACTTGCATTTTAGAGAAAAGAACTCTGTTGAGGAGAATGAAGGAACAACAAAGAAAGGAACAACAAGGAACAAAGGAAGAAAGAAAATACAACAAAAGAAACACAACAAAAGAGATGAACGACCTAAGTCCCTGGTGGCCCCTTTTGGAAGCAGAGCACTCTATAATGATGATGTTTATGACCCCAGGCTAGTTGTCTGATTTGTGGAACTAGGTGAGTATCCTTTTCCTCCATCTGTGTTTCCTCAACAAAGTTCCTCATCAGGTGGGTGGAGAACAGGTCAGGGGATTTCCTGATGGAAGGAGAATCCATTAGGAAGTGAAAATGAGTCATTATTACTACTGCTTTTGTTTGGTTGTTTATGCTTTTTAGTCTCTCCAGGAGCCCAAAAAGTCTTCAAGAACTATGAACAATTCCCTTTCTGTCTTGACCATCACAGTATTCTCAGTGCTTAGTACAGTGATGGACAACCATGGAATCTAAAAACCGTTTGGCATAAGCCACTAACCATCTCAGAGTAAATATCGGTTGTCTTAGGTCTAACATAAGCATTTTGGTCAAAGGAATGGCATGAAAGGAAAGAACTCAATGTCTAGGAACCAAGTATCAGCTCGTGGCTGAGGGGCATCATTAGGCACTTGATGTATTTTGGCATTCTAAAAAAATTGTCTCCAGGGAGAAAAAACAATGCTACGATGTCTTATACATCAATTTTTATCAAAATTTAAAGTCGAGTTGAATTTTTGAATGTCAACTATCACCTTCTATTTCCCAATACATTTTGATTTTCAAGTCATCACTCTGTGACTATCAGTATCTTGACTTTTAAAATTCTTTATCATGGATATGCCATAAAAATGTAAACTTTAGAGATCAAGAGCGAAACATTAATTCATTCTTTTTCTTAAGTGGAAAATTGTAAAGCATCTTTGAAACACTGCAATAAAGAACCCAAATGCAGGAATGGGGATCTAGCTCAGTGGTAGAGTGCTTATCTATCATGCCTGAAATGCTGGGTTCAATCCTTAATACTAGGATTGGGGTGGAAGAAGATCCCAAATGTAGTTCATGGGTTTTTTTGTTTGTTTGTTTTTTGATGGCTTAACTCAATAAAATCTATCTTATGGAGCCAGCTGACTGCCTGTTGAAATTAGGCAATAGGATGAGAAAACATGACATCATCATTAGATAAAGTTAGAGAGCACATGAATTTGGACTTCAGCAAATGCTGCTTTCTTTTTCTAACCTGAACCCAGTTTTCATTACTCACTTTTTTCTACTCGGACCCTATCTAGAAAATAATCAAATCTTTCCATGTCCTCTTTTTTTCAATGTGTCTAATGGCTTTGACTATTTATAGGATGAAATTCAGCTTCTTTTTATTTAAACACATTTTGTTTTTGTGATCTGGAAACTTGGAATCTTCTTGTGTCAGGAATTGTCAATATATTTGCTCTCTTTTTCTTTTTTAATTTGCTCTATTTCTGAGTTCAATGGTTCTTTGGTCCCACAGTCTTTGGAGGGTCAGGGAGGACTTCTAAATATCACACTTCTTATCTAAGTTCTGAACCAGTTGATAAATATGACAGATGCATAAGGCATATGGGAGCCCAAATGTGACCTTCACTGCTGATAGAGCTGATGTTGGGAAAATTGCCCACCAGTGGACATATGGGCTTCCTATCACCAGTACATGAAATGATAGAGTCATACTAACTAAGTCATGGGCAGTGCTGAATGAGTGAAGGGAGACCTGCCCGCTTGGTCTCAGCATGCCCTGGTAACATCATGTGGATGAGACAGTGTAAGGTACTTCCTTGAAGAAACCTGATTCCCAAGCAGAAGAGAAGAAGATGGCCTCCTTTAATTCAATCTCTCCTATCAGATTTTTCCAATCATATTAAGCCACTGTTCTTCAGAGAAGGACTAAATGAGCTTGAAGTAGGGTAGGGGGAAGGAGATTAGGACTCTGATGCAAGTAGGAGACCCTCCATATGAAAGGGAATATAAGAAGTGGAGAAGCATTTCTCGAGGAAGACAGACTGAACTTGCGACTGTACTCTGCCTGTTGCCAAAGCATAGAGTTCTTTTAGTAAGGATCTATGGAGGTGGACTCTTCATTGCTTGTATATCTGAAAACATCTTTATTTTTCTTTCACTTTTGAAAGATTTACTCGTCTGGTAGTTTTTAAAAAAGAGTCTCAGAAGTTCTACACATCTTCCACAGTGGCCACTTTGGTGAGAAAGGGAAGGGAAAATGCTATACTGGTGGAGATCTAGGTCCTACCTTCCAGCTACAGGTGTTCTCTCTTTATTTCCTTCACAAACTGGGTTTCTTCATAATATTGTTTTGAACAAAGAAACTTACAATAGGTTTTTAAATTTTTATTTTCATCTAATCTTTGTTATAATAATAACAACGAATACTCAAATAACATTTATTGTGTGCCAGGAACAACATTAAGTGATAGTTTGTACACGTGTATTATATGCATGTGTATTTTTATGTGTTTACATGTGTGTGTATATATGTTTAAATTAATTCTCAGGACATGCTTGTGAAATAGTTATCAATAGTTTTATAGATGAGGAAACTGAGGCATAATGCTTTTTTTTCTGAAATTATGTAGGTAGTAAGAGCTGGAACTGGAATTTGAATCTATTTTTCTGAATTTTAAGTATATATTACAGACAATAACACCACTGTGTATTCAAGAAAGTTAGAATGTATCCCATATTTGTATAGTGGAAAGAGATAAAAAAATATCTGCCTTTCTTTGCTTTCCTGCTCGACTTTTCCTACATACTACACCAGTTTTCAGTTTGATCACTTTGTGCTCACATAGTGTTGAATGTGGTCAGCTACCATGTTCCCTGATGCTGATGTCTTCAACTTGGTGAAGATGACTCCAGAATCTGAAATTCAACATCTTACCTGATTTCACCTGTTGGATGACTCACAAGCATCTCAAACTTAGGAAGTCTCAGACAGAGCTCATCATTCCTCACCTCCTAAACCTGTTTGCCCTACTCCCATCTTCTTTCAGTAAATAGTATCATCATTCTGTCAGTTGCTCAAGCCAGAAACTTGTTCGTCATCTTTAATTCCTCCCTCTCTTCACCTCCCACACCCCACCCAGCAGCAAGTCTTTTTGATATCAATCCCAAAATACAGCTGGAATCTATATAATTCTCTCTACACCATTGCATCATCCTAAGAAAAACAACACTGTAGCTATTACCACCCGTCCTTTTCTTTATCTCCCAACCACAGAATAAGCTCCTTCTATGCACCATCTGTTTTTCTAAAGGTTTAATACACTCAATAACAACATTGCATCCAATCCTTTTTCCTATTTTGTAACTTTATTTTGTGGGGAAGAAATTAAAAGTCACAAATATCTCAAAATTTACTCTGAAAAGTCACATTTCTACAAAAATTTCCTTTAAGAAGTACAAGAAAAGATAAACACATAATGCAATTGTTTTATCTCCAATTTATTTTATGCTTGATCTAATTTTCATTTCATGTGGTTGCAAAGTTGTAATAGAATAAGCTATTCAGTCATATTTTATGGAAAATTGCCCCACAAACTTCCTATCTGTTTCAGTATTTAACTTTTTGAGATTTGATATCAAAATATATAGTTGGGAAAGTTTAATTTCAGACAAAGTACTTAAGCTGTATTGAACTTGTTTAGTTTAGACATATTTTAATCTTCTTGTTATTATATTGGCATGTTATAATTAATGGCCTTTTTGAAATTCCATTAAATCTTCTATTATCAGAGGTTTAAAACTGCAGCATAATTTTTTTTTTTCCTCCAGGCTGAAACTTGTTATACAAAGAGGCCTCAGCCTAGAACCAATTAAAAAAATTAGTCATTAAATAGTTTGTCTTTGAATGCAGGCTTGTCATTTTCATTAATTTTTGGACTAAGCTGTTTAACCAGGTCTATACTGCTTCATATTAATATTCTAAAAATTGTGTTTGAAATGTTCATGGGAATAGTCATGAGAAATATTGAGAAAAATACATTCTTGTTTTAGATTGCGGGGGTGATAAGATTCCTTCTGGCTTCTTTTATGCCCTATATTCTCTAGTCCTGTAACCCTCTGGCTCACCATCACTATGGAGGCTCACTATCATTTAATCCTTCATTCTTCTTCCATGGTTGGGCCGGATCCATTGCCTTTCCATGAAGGATAGAGAGAGGAATCTTAGACTTTTGGTGCATCTTCCTGTTTTCAGCCCTACTTTCACTTCTTATTTTTTAGAAGCACCAGGTACTACAGTTTCTGAGCCTCCTTGGGGTTCTACAGTGAAAGTCAAGATGTTTCCCAGCTAGGAAGGTGGAATGAACTAACCATCTAGTTAGTTAGGGATGATCTGTGTGTAATATGATTGATAAGTCAAGGGATATTGGGACTGTGAATTGATTATTGGATTTTAGTATGTTGAAAGTCACTGAAGATCTTGACGAGCAATTTTCATGAAAGATTTAGGGAAAAGTAAAGGAAGTGATTTCAAAAGATAACAGAAGAATTAGAGACAGCAAGGTGGATAATTCTATAAGAGATTTTTTTTTTTCTAAAAAGGGAACTTAAAAATGGAGTGGTAGTATGCAAAGGTCAGGGGTCAAGATATAATTGTTTATTTGCATGTTATAGGAATCAACTCTCGTGGCCCAAAAGTCTAGAATGCTACTTTTTATGTATAGATGCAGAACTTGTTTATATGTTCACTGGTAAATGGAATCATTGTCCATAGCTTTATGGCTGTTTCAGAGAAGAACATTTGTAAGTATAAAGAACAGTGGTTAAACGCACATGTAAAGTTATGTAGTCAAAATGCCTAACTTCAGATTCCAATTTGATACATATTGGCTCTTTGATAAAGGGGTAATTATGCCTACCTCAGAGAGTTTGATGAGAATGCCTTCAGTTAGTCAATGTTCACGGAAAGTTTCATGCATGCCAGGCATTTGTTGTACTTGTTGTTAATACATCACTGGACAAAGTGTACAGTAAATGCTAAAGGTTTTTTGTAATGTGTGACACACAGAATATAGTCAATAAATGTAGGTAGTCCTCACTGTTATTTTTTCTTCATTATTATCTTCATCAAAGCTGACTCATTACTGGATATCTACAAGAAACCAAGGTTGAGAAATAGAAGTTCAGAGGATAAGAAAATGCAAGAAAGAATAGTGAGTGTATTAAAGAGAAAAGGAAGCACAATTATTCCATTTCACAAAATCTACACTAGGAACAAAAAGATAGAATGAGGGATACTGTGGCTTGGTATATAAATGAAATATCTCACAGACTGAATGGATTGGTTAACTAAGGTAGTGATTACTTCTCACAAGTAATATTCTGGCAGCACCATGAGGGATGTGGTATTAGGTATTTGTATTTGGAAGTGATATGTTAGGCCTGGAGATTTCTATGTTCATGTCTGGATCTACAATGTAATGATTTTATAAAATTTCTATAAATATAAATGATTCATATTGGTGACAATTTTTGATTCATTTGTTCTTAAGTGAGTCACTTATATTCTTTGACTCACAGTTTTGGATCCCATCTGTAAAAAGATAAGGCTACTGACAATTATTTCTACTGTTAACTCAGAAACACTGAAGTTAATGAAAGCCATTTTCATTTCCATTTGTTTTCAGTTTTGGAGCTACGTATGTAGAGAATTCTGGCTTACATGTAGTATGTAATACTTTTTCTTTTTTTGACATTAAAGATTAAAAATTTTATGGACTATATTTGAAAAAAAACTTTGAGCTTTGCAAACAGGCATAGACATTCTAGTAAATAAAAACTATATTGAGGAGTGAGTAATAAGCTATATGGGTAAAGTCGAACATTTGCTATTGTTATCAGAAGTGTCACTGGAAGTGAACAAATTGCAAATGATTATTGCTGTGAGAAACAAATTCAACTTGCTAGTCTTAGGATGTCAACTCTGATCTGCACAAGGGCTGTATCCAAGGGACTTGGAGTAATTGCTGAAAGAAAATTCTTCCCAACATGTAATTCTTTTCCTTTATATCTTTTTCCATTTTTCTTTCTTAATAACAGTGCTTATGTTAGTCAGCTTTTGTGTGGCTGTGACAAATATCTGAGAAAAACTACTTTAAGGAGGAAAGATTTATTTTGGCTCATGATTTCAGATATTTCAATCCAATGTTGGCACTGGCTCCATTGAGGTTTTTTTTTTTTTTTTTTTGAGCTTGAAGGAGGTGGATCATCATGGTAGAATAGAGAATGGGGGAGGAAAGCTGATTATGGCAGCCAGAAAGCAGAGAGAGAGGAAGTGAGCAGGGGCAAGAAATACCCTTTCAGAACATGCCCCCAACCTGCCTTACTTTCTCCAACTAGACCCTACCTCCTAAAGTTCCCACCACCCTCTCATAATGCCATCCAATTATTAATGCATCAATGTATTAATCCAATGATGAAGTCAGAGCCCTCATGATCCAATCACTTCCCCATATCTCCCCCTATGAATTTTACTGCACTGCAGACAAATGTCTCTGAGAGACAAACCATATCCAAACCCTAGCACATTTTTATTTTCCTCCTCTCCTTCTATTTTCCTGTGTCTTCTAGATCAACAATTATTTGAACATATATTATGTACTCAATACAATTGTTGAAGGATCAAAACAAAAGAATATTAAAAGCGTAAGACACAGTCCATAATCTTGAGGGATTTATAGATTTTTTAAGGAAGGAAGAGTAAGAGAAAATGTGATAAACCCAGCTCTTGCAGTAAAGTGATCTTTGCATCATATTAAGTATGGAGAAGACATAGATTAGTGCTGTCAAACAGGTTATAGTCTAGTACTGAAAACCAAAACCCAAAACAAAACAAAAACAAAAAAGAAAAAATAAATAAAAATAAAATAAAATATACTACTTGATAGACATTACTCATTTAATTCCTTCAACAGCTCTGTGAGATGCTTGACATATTCTCATTTCGAAGAATTGAGCTTAAGATATTTGTCCAAGTGTATCCTGATCTAAATAAAGTCATATTTACTTGTACTACATGGAGCTGCCTTATAGAAATAGTAGAATATAATGGGATCAAGTGCATTGTGGGAGGAAGTAGATTCAAAATAGACATGTGAAGAAAGATATCACAGGTGGTTGGAAAGATGGGTAAGGACTTCATGAGGAAGTGTGGACTTGAGTCATTTTCAACATTCATTCTTTAATGAAATGTGTTAAGCATTCTTTGCCAAACGCAGTGTATAAACCTGGTGTGGCTACTGAAAACACAAATTTTAAATAGGATTGATGCCTTCAGAGTAATTATAACAAAAACTTTGTAAAATACATTATATAGTGAACTATAGCCATAGTTCATAAGATTTTTATTTTTCAAAGTTTCATTGGAAAAAAAATTAATTTCAATTTCTTAAATTAAGGTGAGCCCCTAAGATGTTAAAAAAGTCAATAAAGATTTGCACTTTACATATAATTTCCACTTAAAATTAACCTTTAGCATAATGTTTCTCAAATGTAGATTAGCAAAGAAATCACCTAGGGCATATCATAAAACTGAAGATTCTAGAAGAGTCTGGGAATCTAGGTTTTTAACAATAGCCCCAGGCTATTTTTACTATGATTAAGTTTGGAAATCACTAATTTAGCCCAAAGTCAGACTTGGAAATCTTGATAATCAACTCAGATTTGTATAATCCAAACTGTTTTGACACACATATGGAAATGTCAGTGAGATCATGGGGCCAGATGAACTTGGGCTTTTGTTTTGATGAAAAATCAGCATTCCAAATCAGATAAAAATGAACAATAATAACACAAGTAATTTTTAATCCTACTAATGAAAAAAAAAGGACAACTAAATTCAAATTATTGTCATTTCTAAATACCCAAAGCCAAGCTTTTGGGGGAAGGGAATTACATTTGAAACAAATTATATACGGAGGAGAGATAGAATCTGATTTCTAGGAGATTTTTGTCTGGTTTTCAGTTTTAGCAGAATTTAAGAACTCAGTAATAGGAGGGTGAATAAAAATTTTGGTGGAAAACTTTTCAGATTCTGGAGGAGGGCAGGAAATAAAGAAATCTATGTGTTACATATAATATGTTTCATAAATACTTCTTAATGGTAGTTACAATGAGATTTTCTGAAAGCCAGAGCTTCATTGTTTTATTTTGTTGATGAAGTGGCTGAGGGCTGTTCTGTGGAAAGAGAAGAAAAGATCCTTTAGCTTTCCGGTCCTCAGCAGCGAAGACTAATGTACATAATCTCTCCTGGATGTTGGTCAGTGTGTTTGGGTTTGTGCTGGTCTTGCCATAAACTTGCTGTGCAATTTGGAACAACTTTCTCTAGTGCTTTAGTTTTTATGTTCAATCCTTGTCAAAGGAAAGTAATAACACATAATCTACCATGTAGATTATTGTGAAGCTTGAATGAGATAATGGGTTAAATGAGTTATTAAACTAATTTGATACTCACACATTTTGTAGATTTTTGTTTCAAAATGGTCTAAAAATTATTCTAAACTGATTGAAAGAAATATTCAAGGAAACTAACAAGGACAAGGGAAAAGCCCCAATAAATTCTTGAGATCCTACCAGTGCCCAGGTTTTCTGTGACGCAGTATAGGCCACCTCATCACCAGGTATCATTTCAACATCAAAGAGTAAAAGAACAGTGGTGTGGGAGCCACTCTCATAAACCTTCCAGTCCCTGCTCTACTTGTTTAGTAGCTAAGTAGAGGCCATCCTATCTACTGCTGTCCATTTTTCATGGGCTTGTAACTCAGACAGTGGCTTGTGTTCCTTCTTAATTTAAATGCTGTTACTCACTTGGAATGCCAAATGGGAAAATGCTGGCAATGCAAAGGTTAATAGAAGCGCTGACACAACCTTAATTGCAGCAGCACAAACATATCGCTGTAATTGTAGCTAGTACTTATCTCAGTTTCTCATACTCCTTCAGCCCACTGAGATCTGTTGCAAGCTGAGGATGAAGAGGGCCTCTGGAGTCGCTCGATCAAGCTGGGTCTGATAGAGTTATCAGGCTTTTGCAGATAGGATGCCTGCCACTGTTGGATACACTGTCATAATCCGTGTCTAGGCAAAACACCTGGACTTCCTCAGGGACCACCAACCCCTTCCCCACCTCAACACTTACTGGCACCTCGTCATTCTACTGACTGGGTGGGACAAATGAAACTGGAAAGGATAAAGGTGCCAGTCTAAACTGGTTGTCAGATGCTTCACTGAACATTTCCCATTAGGTCATTATTTGCTCTCATTTGAATATATGTTTATTTTCATACTTAGGAAGGCATTGGAAATGTGCCCAACTCGTCTACAGTAACCGACTGCAGTTTTTAAAGCCCAAACGTGCTGACGCTTGTTGAGTGTAATTGGCCATGCTACGTAGTGATGGCTTTGGGAGGGTGGAGATGTTCATTTTGCAACTTTGGGATCTCAAGTCAGCTAATTTAATGAGGACCCAGACTCTCTACTGTTGAGACTCTCATGAAATTAGCCATCACCATTGTTTGTCTCCTTAATATTAGTGTTGAACTTAATCTAGATTGGGTACCTGTATGGTGCACATTAGACTAATGTGATTGGGTTAATATGTGTGGATAGACAGGTTGGAACTAGTGTCTTAAATTCAATTTTTAGAGTCTGTGTGTTTGGTTCTGTTTAGACACTTCATAAAGGTACATGTATGTGAAATTGTGTATCCTTCTATTTATTGATTTGGTTTGCCTAAACTAATTGTAGGCTATTTACATGACATTACTGTGTGTATAACAGGAAGTATTTATGCTCAATATTTTAACCCTAATCCTGGAGCTAACATTTTTCAGATGAAATTATGTGTTTACAAAGACAATTCTGTCTTCTCTACAGATAATTCTGTACACTTTATTTCAAAGGTAAAGACCTTTGCCATTATTTAGTTATTTATTATTTATTGGTGGGGGAGGGGGTCCCAGAAATAGCCAGAAAGCCTGCAAGACAAATTCCAAAAAGAGCTGGAAACTTTCTTTACCATCTTTTAATATCTAATAGATGAGTTTGCTTTGAACAGCACAAGTCACCCACTGGAGAAGTTTAATTCCTTCTTGTAAGAGAATCCAATGCACTCAAGATCTACATTTCCTTCGTTCAATCTGAGAATTTGTTCATACTGATGATTTAGTAAGTTACTCATGTGCAGAGGCATTTTTGCTTAAAAGAGGGAGTGTGGAGAGGGAATGACTAATCTTCACACAACAGAATGTCACTAAAAATGATAGAACCCCAGTGGTCAATAATGATACTCTCAGAGAAAGGTCCTCTGCAGTGTTCATCACTCCTGTAATCATGTCTGGTAAAGAGGCCCAGACTCTGGACCATGAGCATGACAATCTACCACAAGAATAAGTGGACATAAGTTTGTATCCTGGGATAGACAAAACATGTGTGAGAAATACCTGCTGAATATTAAAGGGGCTCCATGAAACATGCTAAGGGATACACAAAAGGAAACAGCTCCTTGGAAAAATCAATGTGTGTACAAATGGTAGGCCTGGAATTTGGTTATATTGTTCTCACCAGGCTAATGATAGTAATAATCCTAATAACAACACCCTAGCATTTATTGAGCATTTACTACATGCGGAAACTGTTAAGTGCTTTATCTTGCTATCTCATAGAGTTCTTGCAACTACTCTATGAAGTAGATGTAGTTCTTTACATATTAGATGGTGAAAGTGAAATACAGGGACTCTGAATAAATCATTTAACATAGTACTTGTCAAAGCTGAATAAAATCCAGGGAACCAGTGCTCTACCACTGAACTACACCCCCAGCCCTATGAAATCATTTCTTTCTTCCCCCTTCCCTCCCATTCCCTCCCCTCCCCTTCCTTTCCCTCCCCTTTCTTCCTTCCTTCCTTCCTTTTTAACATTTTATTTATTTATTCTACTTAGGTATACATGATAGCAGAGAGCATTTTGATTCATTGTACACAGTTGGAGTACAACTTTTCATTTCTCTGGTTGTATGTGATGTAGAATTGCACCATATATGCAAGCAATGGTCTAACATGCACTGGGCCCTGGGTTCCATCCCCAGCAACAAAACAAAACAAATTTTGGGGCCTTAGACACTTTTGCCTTCACGGACTCCTTCCTCCATTAAAAAAAAAAATCAATTTTTGTGGGCCCTAAAAATTTCAAGTCTTCCCCTATTTATTTAAAATGTTTTTTTGACCTTAAAAAAAAATCCAGGGAATTCTAATTCTAAAACCTGGACTGTCAATGAATGTACTGTACAGTTTCCATAAAGCCAGTTCAGAATTTTCTTTAATTTTTTTCCTTTGCTAGAGGAATATATAGGTCAACTCAAATCAAGGAAGAGAAAATACCTAGTTAGGATACAAATTATGTGTATCCAGATCATGAATTCTTTGAACTATTGTACCTTTTAAATAACTATTCATTCTCCGGGCCAAATAAAGAGAAGAAAAGTTATTTTTAAGACCTATAAGAGGAAATTTAAAGGAATCCCTGAATTAAATGACTATTGTGACTCTACTTGGAAAATCCTTCTTAGACGGGCACAGTGACACATGTCTGTAATCCCAGTGACTTGGGAGACTCAAGCAGGAGATTGCAAGGTCAAAGTCAGCCCTAGCAACTTAGCAAGATCCTGCCTCAAAATAAAAAATAAAAAGGATTGGGACGTAGCTGCCTGGTAAAACACCCTTGGGTTCAATTCCTAGTACCAAACAAACAAACAAACAAAAACAACATAAAAGAAGTTCATGGGCTGGGATTGTGGCTCAGTGGAAGAGCGCTTGTGTCGTATGCATTAGGCACTGGGTTCGATCCTTGGCACCACAAAAAAATAAATAAAATAAAGATATTGTGTCCATCTACAACTAAAAAAAATATATGAAAAAAGAAGTTCAAAGAAGCTAGATTATTTTCTAGACCTTGACATTATGACCACTTGTGACTGGTTGAAAGACTGCTGACTAGAGAAGAAGCAGCATCATTTTTGTTGAAGGTCTGAAAGGTCATTTCGACATTCTGAGGTTAGTCATCAGTGCTTCCTTCACATTTGCTCCACTTTATTTTGGTTTGCTTATTTTTTTGGTTTATTTTTGGAACTATATTTACATGCTAGATAAAATAGTAAAATTATAATTTTAGTGCTTAAGGTTTGCATTTAATCACTGGCTTAGCCTCTACTGCATCAGATGTGAGCCAGGTTGGACAAAAATAAGGACATCCAACATTGGGTGGATTCATTTTTAGGTATTCCAAAGTGTAAGGAGTGATCTTTGCACAAAATAAGGATTTAAGAATGGCTTATTAATTATAATAGAAGAGTTCAAACTTTAACCATTTAACCATTCTGCCTAGAGCTAATCTTGATCTCTATTTGCAATTTGTCCAATTATGTAATAGAAAATATCTGCAAACTTGAGGTCACACATTTTCTCAAAGTATGCACACTAACAATAAAAGAAAGAAAAAAGTCAATCTTCCAACTCAGAATCTTACAT
>CM053402.1:77868188-77895443 GCA_028644305.1 Xerus rutilus | reverse complement strand
CTCTTATTCTTCCAAATGAATTTCATGATTGCCTTTTCTATTTCTATAAGGAGTGACATTGGGATTTTAATTAGGATTGCATTGAATCTATATAGCTCTTTGGGAAGTATGGCCATTTTGACAATATTGATTCTGCCTATCCAGGAGCATGGGAGATTATTCCATCTTCTAAGGTCTTCTTCAATTTCTTTCTTCAGTGTCTTGTAGTTTGCATTGTAGAGGTCTTTCGCCTCTTTTGTTAAATTGATTCCCAAGTATTTTATTTTTTTTGAGACTATTGTGAATGGGATAGTTTTCCTAATTTCTCTTTCAGAGGGCTTATCACTGTCTTGTTCCTGTTTTTAGAGGGAAAGCTTCCAATTTTTGTCCATTTAGGATGATGTTGGCCTTCAGTTTAGCATAGATAGCTTTTACAAAGTTGAGGTATGTTTCTACTATCCCTAGTTTTTCTAGTGGTTTTTTTTTTTTTTTTTTTTTGGTTTTGGGGATTGAACTCAGGGGCACTTGACCACTGAACCACATCCCCAGCCCTATTTTGTGTTTTATGTAGAGACGGGGTCTCACTGAGTTGCTTAGTGCCTTGCCATTCCTGAGGCTGGCTTTGAACTTGTGATTCTCCTGTCTCAGCCTCCCAAAGTGCGGGATTACAAACGTGAGCCACCACACCCAGCTTTTTCTAGTGTTTTTAACATAAAAGGGTGCTGTATTTTGTCAAATGCTTTCTCTGCATCAATTGATAAAATCATATTACTCTTATCTTTAAGTCTATTGATGTGATAGATTATGTTAATTGATTTCCATATCTTGAACCAACCTTGCATCCCTGGAATGAACCCCACTTGAATATGGTGCACTATTTTTTTGATATGAAAGACATGATCTTATTAAGTAACTGGTATTGGCATAAATGGATGGCAATAGAGAAAAGGAGGAATTTGGTTTTATTGTCCTTACCAGGCACAGGACAAATTCCAAATGTGTCAGAGAGTTAAATCACACCATAAAAGAACTAAAATGAAATATGGGTGAATACCTTACAGCCTAGGCATAAGATACCTTCCTAACTAGGACTCAAAATACAAAAGCACTTGGGAAAATATTGATAGTTTGAGAGCATAAAAAATTAACAATAACCTCAACAAACTTCTGTGTGGTGAAAACAAGTAAACAAAGAATATCCACCATGAGCAAAGTGAAATTGACAAAAAAATTTTTTGCAATGTATATCAAAATAAAAGGATAGTAGTTCTAATATCAAAAGTTCAAAGGTGTTGGACTGTGGGTGTGGCTCAGGGCTGGAGTGCTTGCCTAGCATGCATAAGTCCTAGAGTTTCTGGGCGGGGTGGAGGAGGGAGGAAGAAAAATGGAAGAAAAAAAAGATTTCAAAGCTTTTAAGATGGAGATGAAAAACAATATGTAGATCTTGTAGAAAAATGGGCAAGAGATTTAAGTAGACAAACAATAAATGAAGAAATACAACCGGTCCTGGACCATTTGGAACCGTGCTTACCATCATTGGTAAAGGGCTTAACCATTTAAAACTACACTGAGGCCTCATTGTTTATGAGATTGGCCTGAATCCAAAAGCTTGACAGCTTCCTCTCTGGCTGGGTAAGATATTCTCATACATTGCTGGTGAGGGCACAGAAATGTGCAATGTCAAGTGGAGGGCAAGTTGGCAATACTTATTAGTTGGCACAGAATTCACACTTTGGGGAACCTATTAAATGAACCATAGAAGAAGATATTTGCACAAGGCTATTCATTGCAGTGAAAAACAGGGAGGAACTCAAATGTCCATCATTTGGGGACTGTTCATATGCTATATTACATCCACACAATGGGTAATATACCATAGTTAAGAGAAACGAGACAGATCAATATACAACTATGAAGTCATCTATGAAACCAGTAGCCTAACAGAGACTTAAGAGACAGCTACTCATTGTAATATACAGGTCTTATTCATGACTTCACAAACTTTTTCTGTAATTAGTACATGTTTTCAGCTTTGTCAGTCATACAGCCTTGGTCAGAACTACTCAACTTTGTCCTTGTTATTTAATAATAGCCATAAACAATATATAAACAAAGAAGCTACGTGTGGCTGCTTTTCAATAAAATTTTTCCTTAAAAAATGGGCAACAGCCAGATTTAACCTGCAGGCTATAGTTTGCTGATTCCTGAGAAACTATTAAAAATTATATGAGACAAGTTGAACACTGATTAGATGGTAGAAAAGGCATAGGATAACCACAATGACCCTTCTATTTGGAAAGGAGAACAATGAGACACACAGAGCAGTTACTGGTCCATGGAAATTCTGAAATCTTATTAAGCAAGATCCTCTCACACTGAAGTGGGCACTGTTTCAAGTTGACACTGTAGGCTGTGTCTTTATAAGTAGATTTTCAGTCTGTTGCATTTTATGACCTTTAGTCCTTATTTCTGACGTTCCTTATCTTTTCCATTATCAACTTTGGCCACATATGAAAATGTTCTTCTTGGATTGAGTAGTTTCTCAGCCTGCTTCCTTCCTATGCTGGATTGTCTATTGTTGACTTGATGCCTGGGCTCCTGACTAAGATTGGGAACTGAATTTCTTAGAGTCTCCTTTTCTTTTTTTTTTTTTTTTTTGTACTGGGGATTGAACTCAGGGGCACTCGACCCCTGAGCCACATCCCCAGCCCTATTTTGTGTTCTATGTAGAGACAGGGTCTCACTGAGTTGCTTAGCACCTCACCATTGCTGAGGCTGGATTTGAACTCGCGATTCTCCTGTCTCAGCCTCCCTAAGTGCTGGGATTACAGGCTTGAGCCACCGCGCCCAGCTTAGAGTCTCCTTTTCTGTATAGTTGTGAGATGGAATTGGCCAAGCAGATGAACTTTCATGGGACTGAGATGCAGAGGCTATCACTCTTTGGAGGTTTTGGTGTCAGACATGTTGCATGGAGGGATCTCCTGAGCCTCTGGTTCTCACCCTCCTGCTCTAGCTCATCTTGATTTGCTGACCATGCAAACCAATAGCTGCCTCAAGCCTACCTGAGCTTGGCTGTAGATGCACAAAGGTTTGTATAATGCTCTCCCTGAGTTCCTACCTTATCAGGTCCTCAGGTCCCTCTTTGGCAATAGATACACAAATTTCTTATATTTTCTAGCTAGCAAGATCCAACTTGTCTTCCCATGCTCATGTTTCAAGAAAAAGTCATTAGTGACTCTTTTGTCAGCTTCTACTTTTAAGACCTACCCTTTCTAAACTCCACCCACATCTTACATTAAATCTCTTATTTCTTGCGATCTTTAGAGTGGTTCTGGTTTCCTGACTTAATCTCAGAGGGCATACTGCCCACAGCAAGGTGAGAACCAAGAGTTATTTAATATCTCAGTCATTCTTTCTGAGTTCCCACTGGATGATCTCTTGGAATGTAATTCTCAAAAGCTTACATAGCTTTTTGCATATTTAATTTTATTTACTTCTTTGTATCAACACCCACACTAATAATTCTTTTTGATACATGCTTCTTTCTTGGAAATTAATTTTGGTTACTTTAAACCTACCAGATTTTCATGTGGGAGTCATGCCCTTAGTATATTTTTCCCTTGCCATTTATGTAAATAAAAGGATTTTTGTTTTTCTCTTAGTTGATTTAGAAGTTTCAAAACTGGATTATCATTAAATGCTTGGTTTTATCTTTCCCATGAAACTTCTTTTTAAATTTGCATTGATCACTTAAAGTTTCTCTTTTGATTTAATCTTATATCAGTTGTAGATAAAAAAAAATTGCATGCTTAAACACTGACAACCCCATAAATTTCTGTGCTCTCTTTATTTCCTTTTTCTCTCACATACAAGCCATCCAGTTCTTTTCTAAGTTGATCTCTTTCTTGTAATACCTTACTAATGCTCCCAAGTTTCTCCACTTAAAGTTGCAAGCTCATTTAGTACAGTCTTTTCCGGTGGTTATTTGTTTGCCACTACATAACAAGGGTCATTGTCTTTCCACTGCAAACAAATTTCTGAGTCATCCACTGTTCAGCAGTAAAGCTAATGCTATAGGTTTGGGGTTATCTGTTACAGAAGCATCTCACTTTGGGATGAATTTCTCTGTGAGTAAGTTTAAAGACATAATGTGCTATAGTTTGGCTATGTTAGGCCAAGTATTAGTTGCTTAACATGACAGGATTTTATTTCTTACTCGCATTATAGGTTTATCAAAGGTCTACTGAAACTTGTTTCTGCGTCTCCAGTTGTCATCCATGTAAAGGAAACAGTATTTATGGGAAATATATATAGTCTCATCACAGAGAACAGAACGCAGCAGAACCACACAATGCTAAATATAGCAGAACACCTAATTTCCCCAAATTTCCTAGTAACTGTTTGGCAGATAAAACAAAAAGAAATTCAAAATATGCAATCACCTGAAGATGTGGACTTAGAAAGGAAATATGTATAAACATTTTCTTGTTCCTCTAAGCTAATATTTCATAACTGTATAAATTCTTAGTTATTTAACTATTATTGTGGGTTTGCTTAAAACAAAGCCCTTTAATGTTTAGTCAAACAGTAGACAACTTTCAATAGGAAATACTGTATTTCTTTCTATTAATTGTCCTTGGAAGTGTTCTTTTTTAAAATTTGTTTTAGTCAATTATACATGACAGTAGAATGCATTTTGTCATATCATAAATAAATGGAATATATCTTCTCTTTCATCTGATTGAACATGATGTAGAATCACACTGGTCGTGTAGTCACATGCACATAGGGTAATTATGTCTGATTCATTCTACTATCCTTCCTGCTCCCATACCCCCTCCCATCCCTTTACTCCCCTCTGCCTAATCAGAAGTGCCTCTATTCTTCCCTAGCCACCACCTCTCCATTGTGAATTAGCATCTGAATATCAGAGAAAAAAATCGGCCTTTGGTTTTTTTGGACTGACTTATTTCACTTAGTGCGATATTCTCCAGTTCCATCCATTTACCTGCAAATGCTATAATTTCACTCTTCTTTAATATTCTGTTGTATATATATAACAGAGTTTCTTTATCAATTCATCTGTTGAAGGGCACCTAGGTTGATTCCATAGTTTAGCTATTGTGAATTGAGCTACTATAAACATGGATGTGGCTGCATCACTGTAGTATGCTGATTTTAAGTCCTTTGGGCATAAACCGAGGAGTGGAATAGCTGGGTCAAATGGTGGTTCCATTCCAAGTTTTCTGAGGAATCTCCATACTGCTTTCCAGAGTGGTTGCACCAATTTGCAGTCCCACCAGCAATGTATGAGTGTACTTTTTCCCCCCCACATCCTTTGCCAACATTTATTGTTGTTTGTATTCTTGATAATTGCCATTCTGACTGGAGTGAGATGAAATCTCAGTGTAGTTTTGATTTGCTTTTTTCTAATTGCTAGAGATGTTAAAAATTTGGAAATACTGTTTTATGATAGATTTAATTGCTGAACTATATTCTTTTATCTACTGAAATATTTGGCACTAATTTATCATTTTTTATAAAAGGCAGCACACTTGTTTGTGATGAGCTTTTAATTATACATTTTTTTTTTGGTAAAATTATTCTTTTCCCCATGTAGCAATTTAAAATACCCATGCTAAACCATGAAAGTAAGTGTATGTCAAAAGTCCCTAAGTCAAAATAGCACAATGTAGCAGAAATGTACTAGAAAGAACTGTGCCTTTGAGCATCTAGCTCTACTTATATAATCTATACACTTTTTTGCTATAGGCTGATTTTTATACAGTGCGTGCTTCCTGCCTTCTTGACTTGGATTCAGTCATGTAACTTGTTTTAACCCACACAAGTTAGAAAATAGGATGCAAACCAAGGTTTGAATTTGCTTTTCTCCCCTTGCCTCTGGAGTGTCAGGAGAGGATCATGGCCTGTGTTCTTTCACCCTGAGTCCCAGGAAAAGACTCAAGAGGTGCTGAGGAGCCATCCCAGTCCACCCACAGGTATGTGAACCTAAAATATATTATCTTCATTGAATCTCACTGTTTTTTTGTTTTGATTTCATTCATTTTCATTGTACAGAGTGATCATTTTCATAGTAGCATGTTTGTAGATGCACATATAATACACTTTGATCATATCTGACTCATTACCCATTTTACCCTCCCCTCGCTTCTCCCCATGGTCCTCTTTCTCTTCTCTAATAGTGTCCTTCCTACTTTTGTATTATCTTTTTTCTTTCTTTTAAATTCCACATATGAAAAATAAAACATACAATACTTATCTTTCTGAGTCTGGTTTATTCTACTTAACATAATGATATACAGTTTCAGACATTTTCTTG
Organism: Xerus rutilus; assembly: GCA_028644305.1. Lineage (NCBI taxonomy): Eukaryota > Metazoa > Chordata > Mammalia > Rodentia > Sciuridae > Xerus > Xerus rutilus. The sequence goes on along the minus strand of CM053402.1, from coordinate 77,889,124 downwards.
CAGATGATAATGATTTCTTTGTGATTGTATATCATAGGGCAAATGCTAATTGGTCATGGAACTGGAGGCCTAGTTTGTATTCCTAGTTACCAGGTGCATGACGATGTAGACAGGATACAAAATCATTCTGTGTCAAAATATGCAAATGAGGACGATAGTACCTATGTTATAACTTTACTTTGAGGCTAAATAAAAGCAGTACTAAAGAGGCAAAAACACTTTGAACAGTTGTGAGATATTCAAATATCTTTTGAATAAGTTAAGTTTGAGTCAGTAATAAAATGCAGATATGCATAAATCATATATTATATTTGTTTCATAAAATTCACTTTTATTTTCATTTCAGCAAAATTACACACTAGATTGTCATGATGAGAATTTTTTCATAATCGAGGGCATCATGTAATGATAAGAAGGAATAAAAATGAGATAACTATTCTGAAAGTATAAATTTGAATATATTTTTACTTAAAATGTATTGAAAATTAAATGTGAAAATAATGAAATCACTGTCATGTTTTCAAAAACTTATTTTTTAAAAAACATTTAACAATTTCTTTTAATATCTTTGTTTTGTTTATTTATTGTTTTTATGTGGTGCTGAGTATCAGACCCATTACTTCACATGTGCGAGGCAAGCGCTCTGCCACTGAGCCATAACCCCAGCCCCTAAAAGTGTTTTTTTTTAACATTCAGAATATCTACTAAAATTAAAGAGCAGAAAGCAAATTTAAATTAGCAAAACCAAAATGTCAACTAAAATTATGACTGATAAATTAATTTTCAAAAATAGAATTACATCTTATTACATTTTTTGTAAAAACAAAATATTTGCAACTCTAGCATTCAGTAGTCATTTAGTTGCCAATATAAAGAAGGTATCCACGTCTAGAACAAACGTACACATTCAAAAATAATCTAAACTGTTATTTTGACTAGTAGGCAGGTTCTATGAATGCTGTGCTAGTCATGAGTACCACTGGATTCAGAATGAAAGAGAGGAAAAAGTACTGAGAAATAATGTTTGTGCAGCAATCCATTGCATTCATGCTGAGAAGATTTTATCAAGTACATTATTTGTGAGTTAGTTATCTAAGTACTTTTGCCACTAAATCCCTGCCTATATTGGTGTCTTAGACTGTATCACACAGACTAGATAATTTATAAAGAACAGAAAATTATTCTTTCATAGCTCTGGAGGCTGGAAGTTTAATATGAAGACATTCACATGGCTTTCTTGCTGCATCCTCACAAGGTAGAAAGAAGACAGTCAAGAGGGAGGTGAGGGCTGTGTCCACACTTGGCAGGAGAACAGAAGAGAGGAACCTTACTCCTGCAATCCATGTTTGTAGTGACATTGAAGTATTCATGATAGCAGAATCCTCATGACCAAAACACATCCCAAAGGCATACTTCTCAACACTGTTGCTTTGGAGCTTATTTCCAATACCTGAATTTTAGAGGGGACATATTGAATCCACAGTGACTGGCAAACAGCTTCCCACTCTGATGCTGGAATTAGCACAGCCCTCAAACCTTTACCATGTAAGGGCACAGTCTCCCTTCATTTCAGTCTTGTGCCTTGCAGGTCAGTAGTAGCTGGCATGAGCTATTACTAACATCCTTGGATTTCAAAAATGTATGGCAATTCAAAGGCTCCTCTTTCCTTTCCTTAACTATCAACCACCCTTCTCTGAGGCATGTGGCTGCAAATTGTTCTTTGCCCTGTTGTGGCTTCTGTTATCTTTCAAGGCTGGACCAGTGTCTGTTTAAATTAAATCTAATTACTGAGTAAAAATTCTAAGGACCAGAAGACCTAACAACATGTTCTGTTTTAGGCCTCAAAGTTCTAGAGATTATTCTGTGGAGTGGAGGAATGAAAAAACACCTTCTTCTATGGAGAAGAATACAGCAGTTTCTTGGTATAAACAAATTGTCATTATTCAAATTTTGTTTCTTTCTCTGAGTTTCAATAGAGCTCTAGCCTACTTGGCTGGATATGGCTTTTCAATTATGCTTATGATGTTAATGAAAGTCCCAGAACACTCTAGGTCAAATACACTGTCTTAGTTTGTTTTCTGTTGCTTCAACTAATTACCTGAGACCAGATAATTTATAAGAAATAGAAGTTTATTTGGCTTATGAGTCTGAGGCTGGGAAGTCCAAGAGCATGCTGGCACCTGCTCAGCACCTAGTCAGGGCTGCATAATAATGTGGTGGAAGTATAAGTGACAAAGAGTGAATCAGTTCAGGTCTCCTTCCCTCTTCTTATTAAGTCACCAATCCTACCATGGGGACTCCACCTTGATGAGCTTATTTAATTCTAATTACTTCCCAGAGGTCCCTCCAAATACCATCAACCTATGAATCTGGGAATTGTTTCTAAAACATGGAATTTAGGGGATACATTCAAATCCTACAATATACCAAAGGGGGAAAATGGAAGTGGGGGAAAACTTCCCCACTGCAAGATGATGTCATAATCCCCTGTTTTATCAAATTCCCTGCTAATCATAAATACCAAGGTCATTTGAACAAATGACTTGCTTTGCATACTGAAACTGATTTAAATTCTCAGGACTCCATAATCTCAAAATCAATAAACACTTATTATTGTTCCTATTTGTACTGCTGAATACAACACTGTGTGATTTTTTTACCTCTTGATTCTTAAAGGTGTTATATAAAAATATTGATTTTAATAGGTTTTGTGCTACCAAAAGGATATGTAATTTATATATACACAGCCCTTTGGCATGGTGCCTAAGGAAATAGGATTGTTGCTACAAATAATGTGTAACAAACTTCTGTTTTAAAACTCTTTTATTGAAGAACAACTTTCATGCAGAAATATTTACAAATTATAAATGAGCATTTTGCTGACTCTTTAGAAAGTAACACACCTGTATAATAAGTCTACAGAATAAGAAATAGAATATATTAGTACTTCAAAATCTTCCTTCTTCCTGCTATCAGTTGCTATGAACTGAAAAAGATAACCACAATCTTACTTATAACACCACTGATTAGTTTTTCTGGTATTGAGCTTTATGATAAATTCAGTCCCATAGTAAAGAAAATTGTTATGCCTACTTTAAACAAATGAACTCAACTTTATGTTTATACAATTTATCCATATTTAGTGGGGTTAGCAATGATTTTTTCATTCTCTTTACTATAAAGTATGCCTCTGTATGAATGCATAAGGATGTCTTTATCCGTTTTTCTGTTGATGGACATTTGTTTCCGGGTTTTGGCTGCTATTATAGTGATGCTATGAACAAGTCTTTTGGTGTACTCATGCAAGCATCTATAGCTGTAAATTCCTGGATCATAGAGTACTCTTGTGTTCAGTCTTCGTTGATAGTGCCAAACTGTTTACTAAAATGATTGTGTCAGTTTACACTCCTAGCAGTAGTACACTCTTGTTTACTTCCTTAACCATCTTTCTAGCACTTGTTTTTTCAATCTTTTCACATCAGTCATTGTGGTGGGTACAGTGGTATCCTATTGTAGCTTTAATAATTTCTCTGATAAATAAAGATGTTTATTATGGTTTGAATATGAGGTGTTCCCCAAAAACTCATGTGTGAGACAATGCAAGAAGGTTTGGAGGAAAAATGACTGGGTCCTAGCCTTAACCAAATCAGTGAATTAATCTCTGATGGGATTAACTGGGTGGTAACTGGAGGTAGGTGGGGTGTGGCTGGAAGAAGGGGTTCATTGGGGGCGTGGCTAAGGGATATATATTTTGTATCTGGAGAGTGGAGTCTCTCTCTCTCTCTGCTCTCTGATCATCATGTGAGCCGCTTCCCTCTGTCACACTCTTCCTCCATGATGTTCAGCCTCACCTCGTGCTCCAAGGAATGGAGCCTGCTGTGTATGGATTGAGACCTCTGAAACTGTGAGCCCTCAAATAAACTTTTCCTCCTCTAAAATTGTTCTGGTCAGATCTTTTAGTTGCAGCAATGATTAAACTGACTAAAACACCTTGATTATTAAAAACAAATTCAACCAAAAATACAAGTCTAGATTGCATGCCATTTCCTACAAAATAGTTGGATCAGCACTTTTTCAGTTGCATTAACAGAAACCAACCTTAGCCAGTTTAAGCCCAAGGGGATAAGTGGGTATTCCATAGAATCTAAAGGTAGGCATGCAGATAAAATTCAGAAACTAGAGGGAATATAACGACTGGTGTTCCATAGTGACCAAGGTAATCCTCCATCAATTTATTTGCCTCTCAGGGCATATCTGTTTCATTCAGTTCTCCTGCTGGAGAATGGCTTCTTTAATTCTCAGCCAGAAATAAGAAAAACAGCTTCTAGGACCTCTTCCATAGCTCTCTTCTGTTTAAGAGATCAGATCAATGTGCTTGGAATCCAAAATTTCCTGGCGAATGGGCTCATTGAATCAGCTTTAGTCAAGCGTCCATTCCTGGTCCAATCAACTATGGCAAGGCAGGGCAAAAGAGGGATGTAATAGGGGGCATCATCTTTGCTGGTGTGATTCTTGGGAGCAGTGAGACCAGCATTGTTGTAGTGATAGAGATGCAGCAATGAAAGAGTCCAAATTCTGGCCACCATGGAGTTTATAATCTAGCAAAGGATACTATATAAACAAGGAAATAATATACTTTCCACAAGTGGTACATCCTCAGAAGAAACCATAGAGCAGTGCAAGAAGATATGGAAGGATGGGATGGAAGTCCTCAATTTTAGATCAGGTGGTCAGAAATGCCTCTTTGGGAGGGGACTATTGAGCAAAGGGAATGCCTCTTTTGAAGGAAATGCCTCTGATGAAGAATCAGGGAAAGGTAATTTCATCTAGAAATGCATGTAGCATTGGGTATTGGCTTTTGTAAGAAACTATTAGAAGATCAGAGCAGCTAGAGAATGGAGAATGAGAAGAAGAGGGGTGGGAGATGAAGTCAGAGACATGATTATTGCTTGTAATTAGTGGGGAGTTATCCCCTTCTTAACTTCATATGTGGTCATGGACAATCTATAAGTAGAAATCCCCAAACAATTTCATGTTTTAAGATTAGAGACTTTGTGGGGGGGGGGGGTGAGAGGTACTGGGGATTGAACCCAGGGGCACTTTTCCATTGAGCTATATCTCCAGCCCTTTCCATTTTTTGTTTTGAGACAGTGTTGCTTAGGGCCTCCCTAAGTTTCTGAGGCTGGTCTCAAATTTGCTAACCTCCTGGCTCAACAGTACAAGTCACTGAGATTACAGGCATGCTCCTTAAAACCTCTGTACCATTCTCAACTGCTCTTATTCATCTTATGTATTCTCCTAGAGTATCAGGACTAATTATTTTTTATGTACAACTTGATATTCTTTGCTCTGAAAATAAAATTCATTTTAATCCAAACATGAAATTTACATCTAATCCCATAGTTGCTTACACAAAACTGATTGATGAAACTGAAAAGTTCCTACATCCAGATCATTTCACTATTGTCTGCTTTTAGAATAAATCTCATTCTTTAGAATTTGCATATAATAAAAACAATATGCTTTTCTCCTCACCAAAAAAACATCACATTTGAACTAGCAAACAGGAGTCCTAGTTTAAGCTTCTGTCACACATTCCTTCTATGGTTGAGTGTGTTAATCTTTTTGGGCCCAAATTCCAGTAAGTATCTTAAAAAAGAAGTTTGAAAGCATTAAGTTATCATTATCATCCCCAGCTCCAATTACATTGTTAGGCACATGGTACATATTCAATCAATATTTTAATGAAAGAATGAATTCAACATTACTTCTCAAGAGTGTAGTTAAATGCACCATTAAATAATCTACTAAGTTATCAGAACTCTCTCCTCCCTTTAGTGTTTGATGGAAGAGGGAAAAAAAGATGGGGTGGTTAAATCAGCAAACACTACTTAAGGCTTCCAGTTCTCAATTGGGTAATGGAATTCCAGGAAGGAGTAGGAAGAATCTTTGCTCACAAGTGTTTATTTTGTGTTGGTCCATAGAAGGAAACCACCCACATATCTATTGATGTGTTTTCTGTTCTTATATTCTGTGAATTGTTAGGACTATTCAGAACCATTAGAATTGTTGACTTTGCATTCAGATAAGCTAAATAAATAACTCTCTTACCAATTGGATTTAGTTTTGAACATTTTTCTTCTTAATTAAGCAAAGCCAGGTTCATAAAACATAAAGATCACCCACCATTTCTGAAATGTTAGATTGTAATCCAGCTCTTCAATGGAATCATATGGCGAGATTTTAACTACTACCAATTCCTGAACCTCACCTGAGAATTTCTGATTTTATTTGTTTGATATGAACCTGAGCATCAGCCTTTTTATATTTCTCCACCTAAATCTGTTATGTGGATAAAGTTGAAAACCACTGTTTTATGGATTTCATTGTTGTTTTTATTCTAAGAATTTCAGGAGGAATTAAGTTCACATGTATATATTTATATTTAAAGTTCTTTTTAAAATTAAGATGATTGATATCCTCATTGGTCTTTAATATTCAACAGTTAATAGTACTGTTGGTCATACATGTGAATGGAGATATGTAATGTCAAACATGAGAACTCTTGGAATGCAGCCTATCTTTCAGTGTGAACTCTTTGTAATGAACAGAAATGTGATTTTTTTTTAAAAGTATCTGCAAGAGCATGATCATAATGGCTTTCAGTGAACTTCCTGAATGTTAATGCAACATTGTGTACGCAGGTTCTCATGGGTGTTTCTGGGAGGAAAGGTCTCTATTTCAAATGAGATATTCAAGTCAAGTATAGTGGCTTTAATCTCAGCAACTCAGAAAGCTGAGGCAGGAGGATGCAAGATCAAGGTCAGCTTCAGAAACATAATGAGATTTTACATCAAAACAAAAAAAATTTTAAAAGACTGGAAATACAGCTTAGTGGTAAAGTGTCCCTGGGTTGAATCCCCAGTACCTAAACAAACAAAGAAATAAATTAAATCAGATAGTCAAAGGGGGCTGTGAACTCTTCTGTGTGAACTCTTATTAAAACAGCCATTGCCTACTGCAGTAAAAATGCAAAGCTCCCCTCAAGTTTAGAGGAGAAAGTGCTGATGTCTCTCAAAACCAGTCTGATAAGAGGTAAGAGGATGTTTCTTGACTTTCCAGAAGAAATTTGAGAGTACCTCCTACTTCTTCCCACTCTGTTTCTAAGAATGATTCCATGACAGAGGAAGGTGAATGTGAAAGACTTCAATATATCCAACCACTTTTCTTTTCTGGGAGTGAGTCAATACACTTTCTTCTTCCTATACTTTTTGCTCCTTGAAGATTTTAGGAAAACTTTCTTCACTTCTTGCATTTTGAACCTTTGTCATATGCTTATTATTGCTTGACATTATGTGTATTTCATTGTTTATTGTCTTGCTCAGTAGATAAGCACAATGAGCCCAGGACACTGCCTTATCATGGTAGTTCTGTTTTTTTCTGGTACTGCTCCTGTCTAGGACAGTGCCTGGCATGCATCAGGTGCTCATGAAATGTTTGCTGTATGAACAGTGAGTCAGTATTCAGTATCATCTATCACCATCCACTTCCTCATTTGATTGAGAAAGTTATCACAATGTCCATTCACTGTGTCGTTTGTGGATCTCTCAAGTCAAAACAGTTCCAAAAGAAGGAAATTTCAGAGTATGGAATGAGCAGATAAATATATATAGAAGCACAACTGGTATATCACCATGGTTGATTCTAGGACATTTTGGTCTGTTATGCTTCCTAAGTGATTGATTGCCTGATCACTGAATTACAGAGAAGGCTTGACTTCATTCTCTAGAGTTCCTCTAAAAAGGCTGGCAGGGAGTGCAGGAGGTTCAGTAGAAAAAGAAATACAAAGAATATTGAAATGAGAACTCAGATACTTGAGATCTAGATTTGACTCTGCAGCTATGAGATCCAGTGGTAATTAGCTTCTCTCTCTTAGTGAATGTCTTGGGCCAGCAGATTCTGATTTCAGGCATGTGTGCTTCCCACAGCAAGTCAGTATATACACTCTTTATCTGAAGGCTATGTGCCTGCATATTCAACCAGCCATGAGTGAAAAATATTTGAAAAAAAATTATGTCGTACAGAATATGTACAGACTTCCCTCTTTTATTATTCTTTAAACAATACTGTATAACAACTATTGACATAACATGTACATCATATTAGGTATTATAATTAATTCAGAGATGATTTAAAGTATATAGAAGGGTGTGTGGTGTATAGGTTATATTCAGATATTATGCCATTTTACTAAGGGATATGAGTATCTGCAGATTTTGATATCCAAGGGAATCCTGGGACTGATCTCCTGAAGTGCAACTTTTTATTACAGCACTAGGCACTGACATGTAGGATTCACACAAGAATCTGAGAAATTTCACAAGGGAGGCAAACAGCAAAGGGATTTTGCTCTCTGTATTTGGGCTCATTTACAAGTAGTATACGCATCTCTCATGATTTAGTTAGCAAAATCTCCAGCCCTTTCAACAGGCTGGAATAGTATTTCCTTGTGATTCCTTGGCTATGTCCAACCCTATCTGAGACATGATACGAATTGCTCCTTTTGTCCTGATAGGCTCCTAATCTTTCATGGGTTGCAATACTTTGATGCCTCTTTTGCCCTTTTATAAGTTGCCATCCCACTCTAAGTTTACCTGTATTCTAGCATGACCTAAAACATTTTCCATACTGTACTGTCTCCATTCCTCACTAGAAAGACCATGAGTTTTTTTGTTGTTGTTGTTTAGGTCTAAACAGGAATTTTTATCTAGAATGAAAATTAACAAATGTCAAAATCTTAAAATATGAAAGAATCATACAATATGGCTACAAAACTCAAAAACTCACAACAAACAGAAAAAATACCATAGTATGTATATTAACTAATTGCCTGGTAATACATATTTCTGTAATATATATTTTAACTTATTATTTCTGTAAATATATTTCTTTTGTAATATATATTTTTTCTTTATGTATACTTAAGTAGAATAAATAAATTAAAAAAAAGAAAAAGAAAATTATATTACAAAGTTGTCATTTGGACAGGTGATTAAAGAAGATGCAATAAAAACGAAGATCATGAGCTCTTAAAGACAGGTACAGTAAGTAGTTAGTCCATAGTAGGTGCTTCTTCATTTTGAATAAACAAATGAGTAAGTGAATGTAACATTTGCTTTGGTTACAATTAAATAAGTCAATAAATGAAATTTGCCTCCTATTTCATTGAAAGTATAATAAGACTGGCTTCAAAATAACATTTTTATGGTTGGGATTATTATTTACTTTTGAAAATGTCATTCTTTACAAATGTCAAAACCCAACAATAAGGTTCAATTGCAGCTGAATGTTATGGTGAGCTTTTATACTTCCATGAAAAGCACAAAAATGCTGGGTGTGGTGGTTTATGCCTATGATCCCAGGAACTGGGGAGGTTGAGGCAGGAGGATAACAAATTTGAAGGAAGCTTGGGCAATTGAATGAGACCCTGTCTCAAAATAAAATAAAAACAGGGCTGGAGATATAGCTTGGAGGTAGAATGCCCTTGTAATAAATCCCTAGTACCAGAAACCCACACAATCACACACTCATACACATACACACACACACACACACACACCAAAACAAATGAACAAGAAAAAATAAAGAAAAGAAAAAAGAAAAAGCATCAGATATAGTACTTACCAAATGTTAGAGCTAGAAGAAACCTTGGCTATAACCTAATCATGCAGCAGTAAGGAGACAAAGGCTTGGTAATTAATTTACCTGAAGTTCCTAACAGAGAAGCCACTAACTTGAGACCATAATCCAAGCTTTCTCATTTCTACTTAGTCCATTAACCTCAGTGCACTACACAGTCTATAGTTCCTGTACTTTGATTTAGAATTAAATTGAAAATTTCTCTTGATTTTGCCTTCCTCTCCTTTTCAGCCAGACCCTATTTTGGGCATTCAATTTCCAGTAGTGTCCTCTCCTTTGTGTACTTTGCAGTACTTCTATGCAGTTAACTTGCTACTTGAGGCTCCTTCTCTCTCATTCCCCTCTTTGTACATTCTTCTGAATGAAACTGTAATTCTGAAAATTGACAGGGAGTGTGAAAGGGGTGGAAAGGCAGCAGATGGAGTGGAGGGAAGGAGGGAAGTGGGGAGTCTGGAAACAGCCTGGAGGCAGCCACAACCTGGTGGCCTAAGCCCACAGATGCATCGCTTGACTTTGAAGAAATCTACACACATATTCTCATGAATATTCTCATATGGCAATAATATTGTGCAGGTGCAAAGCTTTTATAAGTTGCCATACCATACTTCTCATGGGAGAAGTGATATAGGATGAGAAGCAACCTAAGTTTGAGTATTGTGATTAAAATTATAATAATTTACTATAAATAAATTACTATAAAACTATCTGAGTTTTTGGCAGACCATCTAGCTACTCTGAACTTCAGTTTCCTGACCTATAAAATGGAGTATATTCCATGGCCCTCTTGGGTTGTCTTGAAGAGCTAATGAGTTTTAATATTCAAAGCACTTTGTTAAGTATACTTTGCTATATAAATGAAGTAACTGGCATTTGGCAGTAGGAAAGCTTAAGTCCTTATTCTTAGAATCCACAAGCAGGATGATTTCTAATAGCTAAATAAATGTTCAGTTTCATGGATTTGTTATAGGGTGGTGATGTTTAAATACCCATATTAACATACTTTTGTGTATTATGACATATATTCACCTGAGCTTCTATTAATCAGACCTATCCGCTAGTCTGGGTTATGTAAGGCACACAAAGTAAGAGTAGGAAGTGTGTAGATATTGATGGGCCCTAGACAGGGGATCTCTGCAGTTTGCCACCCTGGGTGCAGAGAGGGAGAGTGTGAGCAGAGTGGGCCTTGATGACACTACAGAGATTTTTGAGTGTGAGTGTGGCATTGAAACAGAAGCAGGGCGAGTTATAAGAGCTGTAAGGGGAAATGAACAAATATGAGGCATGTTGTGAACTTTGTGCTTTGTCAGATAAGGAAGCACACAGAATAAAAGACTTTTCAGACTTGCCATGTGGCCAATGGACATCTAGGACTCAATCAGTCAGGGTCACAGCAGGAAAGAACTGGCACTGTATTGGTAGGAAATTTGAACAGGGAATATTTACACAAAGATTGATTGCAAAGGCACAGGTACAATATATGGTTCAAGAACCTGGAGCTAGGCACAGTAGAATTGTTGCCACTTCCAGGCTGGAAGAAATGAGGAGAGGGCATAATTCTGAAAACCAGAAGCAAAAGGAATCATGCAGAGAAAGCTGATTCCACTTGGAAACCAGAGGGAAATAAATTCTATTAATGTGGCTCTTTCTTTTCAGACTCCATGGCAGAGGATGGGGTGAAGATGAGTTTAGTAGTGAGCTGGTGTGGGCAAATGGGAGATTTTTAGGAGCCTCATTCCCATTTCCTGGCACTATATAAACCTCTAGAATTTTGGCATAATTCCGGGGATAGGGAGGAGCGTGGGTACAAACTGGTTAACTTTGAGTTTCCACCCCTACAGCAGAATGGGGACTTGAAATAGAAATCGAGCTCAGTTACAGAAAAAGACATATGTTATGCTTGCAAAACATAAGTTTTGTACTGAGAATTGTACCCATGTCATAAAATAAGGTGACTACACATTATATGGACCATAACAAGGATCTATAAGCCCATTCCTATGTATTACATGGATGTGTACACACAGACACACACAGACACACACACACACACACACAACCCACGGGTGTTATCACCACCAAATGACAACGTAACTGACATTTCCATCAGGATATAATGTAGAGGAAAGGGCGCTGGCAACGAAAAAGGAAGAATGGGATGAGTAAGAAATCAGTAGGAATGCATTAAGTCACAAATGTCAAGCAAGGAAGGAGGAAATGAGATTTGAAATGGCAGGAGCCATGGGTGTGATAAGCTGAAGACTTCTTAAATGACATCACGTCTTTGTAGTCAGCAGCAGAGCAACTCTTTGTCCACCCTTGTCTAGGATGAGGTCATGAGAAGGAGCAGCATGCAGCCAATAATGGAGAAGAAAAGAAAGAGGATCTAGAGTCTCTGGAGACTCAGAGACAAGCCTGATTTTCCACTTTCCTGTTCTCACTTCCAGAGGAGTATCTTTAGCCTGTCTATGGCTTTCTTCGTCACAGTTGTCTTTCCTTTTAATTTAGGTTGAGTAGTGCTTAGTTCCCTATGTGTCTATTAAAATTATTTTCTAAAGTGCTTTAAAATTTGTGAACCTCAATCCCCATTCTTAATGACAGAGAAAATGAAATCTAGCTGGTGGTGATGTCACATGCTGGTAATTCCACCACTCAGGAGGCTGAAACAGGATTGTGAGTTCAAGGCTGGTTTGACACAATAGAAAGACCCTATCTTGAAAGAAAGAAAGAAAGAGAGAGAGAGAGAGAAAGAGAGAGAGAGGGAGGGAGGGAGGGAGAGAGAGAGAGAAGGAAGGAAGGAAGGACGGAAGGAAGGAAGGAAGGAAGGAAGGAAGGAATTAAATATAAAACTCTTTCAAATTTAGTGATTATTCAGTCACTTCATGTACAAGTTGATACAATCAGGACTATTTCATTTCAGAGGGCCTTAAGCATAGTCATTGGTGGCATTAGTAAGAAGAGAATGGTCATTGTTAGCACTCTGTTTCAAACTATTGCATCTGCTGCATCCTTTAAGTTATATATAGAGTTATCTGGTGTTGACACACTCCTCCTTGACCCTGGTCATCTATCGAGATATAGTCACAATGACATTTAACTGTCGAGAGGATAGTCTTCATCATTTGTGGAAGGTTTCCTTTTCCCAGTCATAGAATTCTTTCCTTCTCATCTTTCCAACTTCAAATGCACACTTAATCGTTGAAAGATATGCAAACTCTAAGTTACACTATATATTACTGGATAACTATTTAATAGACCTTTGGAATAATCTGTGAAGATTAAAAATGCTCTAGGAAAAGAAATAATCTCTCAAGTGCATGTATGTGTGTGTCCTTTTTCTTTCCAACTAAAAAGTATTCTTCACCTAACATATTTGATATCGAGTGACCAGTTTCAAGTTCTATTTTGAATATATATTGCTGATGTGGCATTAGAGAGTTCACTAAAAATGCTGAATGTGTTTCCATAATTGAAAAATTAGGAAAACAATATCTACCTTTTGTCTTTGAGGGAATGAAAGTATTTGGAATACTTTAAGTGCTTGGTAAATAACACCTATGTTTGATCTTATTCCATTCCACTAATGATACAGATGTGTTGAAGGCAAAGTAATAAAAAAGGACTGACCATAAATTAAAGTGTAGAAAATAATTTCAGTAATTCTCTATTCTCCTTTGTAAAATCATATTTATTGTTGTAGGAAACACCTAAGCCCAGGTAGGTAAGATAATTTGGATGTTGGTTGGAGCAGAGATTTTTTAAAAAAGAACCTACATTTTTTATTTGTTCTAATTAGTTATACATGACAGTAATATCAATGCATTTTGACACATCATACATAAATGGAATATAAATTCTCATTTTTCTGGTTGTACATGATGATATGATGTAGAGTTACACTGGTCGTGTAGTCATATATGCACATAGGGTGATAATGTCTGATTCATTCTACTATTCTTCCTATTCCCATACCCCCTCCCCTCCTTTCACTCCCCTCTGTCTAATTCAAGGTACCTCTATTCTTCCCTAGCTGCCCCCTTATTGTGAATTAGCATCCACATATCAGAGAAAACATTTGCCTTTGGTTATTTGGGATTGGCTTATTTTACTTAGCAAGATATTCTCCAGCCCAATCCATTTACCTGAAAATGCCATAATTTCATTCTTCTTTGAGACTGAGCAATACTCCATTGTGTATATGTACCACAGTGTCTTTATCCTTTCATCTACTGAAGGGCACCTAGGTTGTTTCCATAATTTAGCTATTGTGAACTGAGCTGCTGTAAACACAAATGTGGCTGCATCACTGTAGTATGCTGATTTTAAGTCCTTTGGGTATAAACTGAGGAGTGGGATAACTGAGTCAATTGGGGATTCCATTCCAAGTTTTCCATACTGCTTTCTACAGTGATTGCTACAATTTGTGGTCTCACCAGCAATGTATGAGTGTACATTTTCCCCACGTCCTAGCCAACATTTATTGTTGCTTGTATTCTTGATGATTGCCATTCTGAGTAGAGTGAGATGGAATTTCAAAGTAGTTTTAATTTGCATTTCTCTAATTGCTAAAGATGTTTAACACTTTTCATATATTTGTTGATCAGTTGTATTTCTTCTGTGAAGTGTCCGTTCAGTTCCTTTGCCTATTTATTGATTGGGTTATTCGTTTTTTTGGTGTTAAGTTTTTTGAGTTCTTTATATATTCTGGAGATTAATACTCTATCTGAGGTGCATGTGGCAAAGATTGTCTTTCATTCTGTAGGCTCTCTCTTGTTATTCATTGTTTCCATTGCTGTGAAGAAGCTTTTTAGTTTGAGTCCATCTCATTTATTGATTCTTGATTTTACTTCTTGCACTTCAGGAATCTTGTTGAGGAAGTCAGGTCCTAAGCCGACATGGTGAAGATTTGGGCCTTTTTCTTCTATTATATGCAGGGTCTCTGTTTCAGTGCTTGCTCCACTTGCTTTTTGTGAAGGGTGAGAGATGGAGGTTTATTTTCATTCTACTACATATGGAATTTCCAGTTTTCCCAGCACCATTTGTTAAAGAGGCTATCTTTTCTCCAATGTATGTTTTTGGCACCTTTTTCTAGTAGGAGATAAGTGTATTTATGTGGGTTTGTCTCTGTGTCTTCTGTTCTGTACCATTGGTTTACGTATCTGTTTTGGTGCCAACACTATGCCATTTTTGTTACTATGGATCTGTAGTAGATTTTAAGGTCTAGTATTGTGATGCTTCCTGTAGCAAGGATCCTTAACTACAGTTTTTCTTCCAAAAGCAGATTAAGTATAATGAGTAATATCTTTAATTAAGTTTGGTACCTTATAAATTTAAAATTTGTTATTTGTAAAAGCTTTATATATTATAAAGGATTCATTGTAGATCAATGAGAAGAAGAATTCTTAAATAATTCTTATTTGAGCAATTGTATAGCAGCTTGGAGATAAATACAATCTGTGTTCTAATTTAACAGCATAAACTATAACATATTTTATCAGCATTAAAAAAGTAAATGTATAATATCAAACCTAATTTATCATAGAAGAAATGGAAAGTGACTATTTTCCAATTTCTGAGATAAAGAGTTCAAAAAAGGGAAAAAAATTTGACTGTAGAAAAGTAGAAAAGTTCTCAGTTTCCATTACTATGAATGGAATTGAAAGATAGCAAAATCAAGAAGTTATTTAACTACACCTATGTCAAGTTACTAATAACCTTAATATTTAAAGCAGTTGCATAAATTGATCTGACTTCTATGTTTATGAGCAAAAGATGTGAATAGATAATTTGTTTTAGAAGTACAAATGATTAATTAAAACATGAAATGTTACCAAATGCTCAAAAATTTAGAAGTTAAAATGATACAACATTTTTATGTATTGAATTGGAAATATGAAAACAACTCAATGTTGAGGATCAGGCTACACATAATTCTCATACAGTACTGGTGAGAATTTAAGATAATATAATTATAAAGCTGAGTTCTTGCTGGATATACTACAACCTTCTGTTAGGTATTTATTGAAGAGTTTACAAGTGTAAATAAGTATCTTTTGCAGCTCAGAAGCATCTCTCCAAGACCTGAGAGCCATCAGAATATAACCATCAACAATATAAAACCTCTGTCTCCAAGAGCTCCATGGGTTGTCAGATCCTAACTTTGATAACTACCAGCCAACAAACACAGCTGGCCTAGTCTCACTTACATGGGCCAACCTTTTGTACTTTTTACTTCTCAGACTCAGCCCCAATAGTGCTTCTTTGTTACTTGCTTTAAATGGACTTAAAAAATCATTAATTCTGTAGGTTACACAGCTGAGCCACATATTATTAATTTCCCACTAGCTATACTATGGATAACATCTCTGGCATGCTGCTTAGGATTATAGTTGCCTAGATTAGTTTTCAACAACCTGAATGGTGTTTTTGTCAAAACCACTGATTCTTGGTCCAACACTGGTGTCCAAAAGGGAATGGTTGAGATCAGGGAGCCAAAAACTCCACCCTCAGATCATATAAAGACAGCCATTTTCTGAACATGGTTTTCCATGCAAAGTCTTGAAAAGTGATTATGCATGCACAGTTACCTTTCCCTATGCTTTCAGACACAACAATTCTTTACCTCAAACCCTATCCTCAGGGAGGCAGATTTGAGACTTGGGTCTCCTACCTCTGCCCTTGACCATCTTGCAAATTGACTCTTTGGCAAAACTCATTGTTTCAGTGACAGCATATCGTGCAGTAGGCAAAATGAGCCTGTTTCAGTAATAGTTATATATATAATTTTTATATATAAAATTATATGTTAAAACATAATAATAAACCTGGAGTGGTGGTGCATGCCTGTAATCTCAGCAGTTTGGGAGGCTGAGGCAGGCGGATTGCCAGTTCAAAGCCAGCCTCAGTAACTTAGCAAGGCCCAAGCAACTTAGTGAGATCCTGTCTCTAAATAAAATATAGAAAAGAGGCTGTGGATGTGGCTCAGAGGTTAAGCACACTCTGTTCAATCTTCAGTGCCAAAAAACCCACAAAAAACAAACAAAAAATAATATACTTGGGAATATATGCCATTTTATTGAGCAATTTGACAATATGTATGAAAATCTTAAAAAATGCTTATAGTGTTTAACTGAGAAGTTCAATTATGATGATAAAATATTCTAAAATTTAGAAAAAACTCTATTATAATAATAATTGAAACTTTTCATTTATCTACTCTGTTACAGGCTTTATTTAAATGATCACTTATTAACAAAATTACTAAGCAGCTGAGTCAGGATTTGAGTTTTTATCTGTCTGCTAAAAGTTTTGCCTGCACTTTTCATTGCCTTTTCATTTGTCTAAGATATCTTTCCTGATGTAATAGTGAAAATTTAGAAACATTTAAAAATCTATTAATAATGTAATGGTAAAATACACTATCATTTATACATTCTATTCAATACCATGCAGCCAGAAATAGTATAGAAAATGCATATTCTTAATCATTTTTAAGTGAAAATATGTTTGCATATTCTATGACTTTAAATATTTAAAGAAGATGTATTCAAATAATGGGAAGGAATACAAATTAATAATAGTTGTCTTTAATTTATAGTACTGTTATGACCCTTTTATTTTTTATTTCTGTACTTTTTGGACTTTCCAATTTTTTCCAATTAGAATGGCCTACCTTATGTTCAGTAAAAAGTACATTTTGAATTAAAAAATTTAGGGAGGCATTTATCTTCCCATAGCCCATGGAGAATGCATTGTCTTTATCCAGTTTTCAGTGACACACTTTGCTCACCAAAAGAAAACTCCAGTGAAAAGAAGCAATTATTCTGAGGTTAGCTTATTACTAAAATGTGTAATTAAACAAAATCTGTTAGTGCCAGGTAAACAAACAAAAATATTGGTATAAACATTGTAGAATGAAGACAGGTGATTTAGCTTTTAAAAAGGTAAGGCAATGAGAACAAAGTTATATAAATAATAAAGAGGGTTTAGTTTCCAATTTAATCAGAAAATATTTTGTCTTGCTAATGACCTGTTCTATGAATATATATTGTATCTAGGGAATTAGGTATATCAATATATTGATGATTTTTTTTTCATTAGGTGGAAAAACAAGGAACTATTATTTACATGCTTTCATTAAACTCATTAACATGATTTTTTTTTAAAACGAAGATATATCTGCAGAAAAAGCACCATCTTTTGAGCCCCATCTGGCGTTAGTAAATAAGCTGTACCATAACACATGTAGGACAAAAGCAGTGATTTTTGTATGGATTTCTATTTTCATGGTACAATCCCCTTAATTCCATAATTAACACCATAATGATTTGATTATGATCAGTTTGTGGGATTATTAACCACTCTTGGTTTCTTCTCACCTCATTAACTAGCAAACTAGGCACTGACTGTTGATAATAACCAGATTCTCATAGGCTGTTGCTCAAATTATCAACTCTTTTTAGTTTTATGAAGCCATTTCCATTAGAGGGTGAATAGTTTTTTAAAAATATTTTTTCTTTTTTTATCATGTCAGGATCATATTAAAATAAATATGCCTTTATCATATAGTTCCCAATTATTTTTTTCCTACAAAGCAGCAGCATCAGATTAAAATTGTAATCAGTTTTCTAAACAAGTAGAATTAGTTTAGTTAAAACTGTCCTGCTCAATTTGTCTGGTATCTTGCTAACCAAAATGGCAGGAAACACAAGTTGGAATTTTAAAAATAATGGTAGAGTTCCACTCCAGAGTTCCTGCGGAATGGCAGGAGCCAAAGAGGGGCCAAATCTACCCTCAGGAAACTCCACAGGTGTCCAGGCAAAGGGAGATTAGGGACTGCTAGCCACTAGCCACTGGGGAGCCCAAACTCAGGGTAAGAGTCACTGCAGAGAACCCAGCATGAGAAAGCCCCATCCAACTGAGGCCTGGGTCTGTCCCAGTTCCACTCCAGAGTTCCTGTGGACCAGCAGGAGACACAGAGGGCCCAAATTCACCTTCAGAAAACTCCACAGGTGTCCAAACAAGGATTGACCAGAGACTGATAGCTACCAGCCACAGAGGAAGGCACACCTAGGGTACGAGTGGCCTCCAGAGATCCCAGGATGAAGAGGCCCCACCGAAGTGCACTCTGGGCCCGCCTCAGTTCTGCTCCAGAGTTCCTGTGGTCAGGCAAGACAGAAGGCCCAAAACTGCCCTAAGGGAATGCCAGGGGTGCCCAGCTAAAGGCAGACCAGAGCCTGCTAGCCTCCAGCCCAAGGGGAGATCACACTCACTGTAAGGGTGGCACACAGACTCTCCTGCTTGTGACTCTGCCTAAGTGAGACCTGGGCCCGGCTCCAGTTCCACTCCAGAGTTCCTGTTCACCAGCGGGAGTGCAAGAGATGGGCAAAACAGCCCTCAGGGGGGCCGCCTCAGGAGTCCAGCCAAGGCCATTCCCACTGCCCTCTAGAGATACATCCATTACCTCCGCCACCAACTTTAGTGGCAGTAGTGCCCATCTGGGGATACTGGGGGAACAGAAGTAGCTCCAAGGTGAGACACAGGTAATCTGGATTGTCAATACAAGATTATAGAATAGAAGCTACAATACCTCAGATTGGTATTTCAAGAAAGGAAGATACA
Organism: Xerus rutilus; assembly: GCA_028644305.1. NCBI lineage: Eukaryota > Metazoa > Chordata > Mammalia > Rodentia > Sciuridae > Xerus > Xerus rutilus. The sequence continues at coordinate 77,869,807 of CM053402.1, read as the reverse complement.
CAATCAACATGAAAAAACAAGGGAAGAAAGTGCCCCAAATAAACCTCGATACCACTGTAACAGAATCCACTGAGAGCACAGTTGATGAAATGTCAGAGAAAAAATTCAGAATGTACATAATTAAAATGATCGGTGAATTAAAGAATGACAAAAGTGAGCAGTTACAGGAAAAATTGATCAACTCAACAAAGAAATAGGAGAGCAAATAAAAGCAACCATTGATCATTCTAACAAAGAGATAAGAGAGAAATTACAAGTAGTAAAAGATTACTTTAAGAAAGAGCTAGAGATCGTGAAAAACAACCAGATTCTTAAAATGAAGGAAACAATAAACCAAATAAAAAACTCAATAGAAAGCATCACCAGTAGACTAGCTCACCTGGAAGACAGAACCTCGGATAATGATGACAAGATATTCAATCTTGAAAATAAACTTGACCATACAGTGAAGGTGGTAAAAAATCATGAGCAGAACATACAAGAAATATGGGACAGCATCAAAAGACCAAATCTAAGATTTATTGGGATAGAAGAAGGCACAGAATATCAAACCAAAGGAATGCAAAATCTCTTCAATGAAATATCAGAAAATTTCCCAAATAGGAAAAATGAATTGGAAAATCAAATACAGGAGGCTTACAGGACACCAAACATACAAAATTTCAACAGATCTACACCAAGTCACATTATAATGAAAATGCCCAACATACAGAATAAGGATAGAATTTTAAAGGCCACAAGAGAGAGGAACCGGATTACATACAAAGGGAGACCAATATGGATCTCAGCATATTTTTCAACCCAGACCCTAAAAGCCAGGAGATCATGGAATAACATATTACAAGCCCTGAAAGAAAACAGATGCCAACCAAGAATCCTATATCCAGCAAAACTGAGCTTCAGATTTGATGATGAAATAAAAATCTTCCATGATAAACAAAAGTTAAAAGAATTTACAGCAAGAAAGCCTGCACTACACAGGATTCTTGGCAAAATATTCCACGAGAAGGAAATGATAGCCAACAATGAAAATTTAAAAAGAGAGGAACTACACTAAAGGAAAGACCATTCAAAAGAGAAAACAACTCAAAAATAAACCAAAATGACTGGAATTACAAATCATATCTCAATAATAACCCTGAATGTAAATGGCCTAAATGCACCAATTAAAAGACATAGACTGACAGACTGGATCATAAAAAACAAAACAAAACAAAACACCTAACAATATGCTGTCTTCAAGAGACTCATCTCACAGGAAAAGACATCCACAAGCTGAAAGTGAAAGGGTGGGAAAAAACATGTCACTCACATGGATCCCGCAAACAAGCAGGAGTTTCCATCCTCATATCTAATAAAGGGGACTTCAAACCAAACATGGTGAAAAGAGATAAAGAAGGTCATTTCATACTTCTTAAGGGAATCATACATCAACAAGACATAACAATCATAAATATCTATGCCCCAAATAATGGGGCTTCTACGTATGTCAAACAAATCCTTCTCAAATACAAGAATCAAATAGACCACAGCCCAATAGTACTTGGAGACTTTAACACAGCTCTCTCACCATTGGATAGATCTTCCAAACAAAAACTTAATAAAGAAGCCATCGACCT
>CM053402.1:77848334-77867688 GCA_028644305.1 Xerus rutilus | reverse complement strand
GAAAAAAAAATATTGACAGACCCTTAGCCACCCTAACGAAAAGGAGGAGGGAGAAAACCCAAATTACTAAAATTCGATATGAAAAAGGAAATATCACGACAGACACTACTGAAATACAGAGGATAATTAGAAACTATTTTGAAAATTTATATTCCAGTAAAATAGAAAACCCTGAAGACACTGACAAATTTCTAGAGGCATGTGACCTACCCAAACTGAACCAAGAGGACATACACAACTTAAACAGGTCAATTTCAAGCAAGGAAAGAGAAGATGCCATCAAGAGCCTTCCAACCAAGAAAAGCCCAGGTCCAGATGGGTTCTCAGCTGAGTTCTACAAGACCTTCAAAGAAGAACTAATACCAATACTTCTCAAACTATTTCATGAAATAGAAAAGAAGGGAACCCTTCCAAACTCATTCTATGAGGAAAGTATCACCCTGATTCCAAAACCAGAGAGACACATTCAAGAAAGAAAACTTTAGACCAATATCTCTGATGAACATAGATGCAAAAATTCTCAATAAGATTCTGGCAAATCGCATACAGAAACATATCAAAAACATAGTGCACCATGATCAAGAGGGGTTCATTCCAGGGATGCAAGGTTGGTTCAACATACAGAAATCAATTCACATTGTACGTCACATCAATAGACTTAAAGATAAGAATCATATGATTTTGTCAATCCATGCAGAGAAGGCATTTGACAAAAAACAATGTTTTTTGCTCAAAACACTAGAAAAACTCGGGATATTAGAAACATACCTCAACTTTGTAAAAGCTACCTATGCTAAACCCAAGGCCAACATCATCCTAAATGGAGAAAAATGGGAATCATTCCCTGTGCAAACGGGAACTAGACAGGGATACCCTCTCTCACCACTGCTATTCAACATAGACCTGGAAGCACTAGCCAGAGCAATTAGACAGACGAAAGAAATTAAAGGGATACAAATCAGAAAAGAAGAACTCAAACTATCATTACTTGCAGATGACATGATTCTATACTTAGAGGATCCAAAAAATTCTACCAGAAAACTTTTAGAATCAATAAATGATTTCTGCAAAGTAGCAGGATATAAAATCAATACCCACAAATCAATTGCATTTGTATACATCAGTGATAAGCCCTCTGAAAGAGAAATTAGGAAAACTATCCCATTTTCAATAGCTTCAAAAAATAAAATAAAATACCTGGGAATCAATTTAACAAAAGAGGTGAAAGGCCTCTACAATGCAAACTACAAGACACTGAAGAATGAAATTGAAGAAGACCTTAGAAGATGGAATGATCTCCCATGCTCCTGGATAGGCAGAATCAATATTGTCAAAATGGCCATACTTCCCAAAGCGATATATAGATTCAATGCAATCCTAATTAAAATCCCAGTGTCATTCCTTATAGAAATAGAAAAGGCAATCATGAAATTCATTTGGAAGAATAAGAGACCCAGAATAGCCAAAGCAATCCTTAGCAAGAAGAATGAAGCAGGAGGCATCACAATACCAGACCTCAGATTATACTACAAAGCTATAGTAACACAAACAGCATGGTACTGGCACCAAAATAGACATGTAGACCAATGGTATAGAATAGAAGACACAGAGATGAACCCACCCACATACAGTTACTTTATACTAGACAAGAGTCAAACATGTACACTGGAGAAATGATAGCCTCTTCAACAAATGGTGCTGGGAAAACTGGAAATTCATATGCAGCAAAATGAAACTAAATCTCTATCTCTCACTATGCACAAAATTCAACTCAAAATGGATCAAGGACCTGGGAATCAGACCAAAGACCCAACACCTAATAGAAGAAAAACTATGCCCAAATCTTCATCATGTCGGATTAGGACCATACTTCCTTAACAAGACTCCTATAGCACAAGAAGTAAAATCAAGAATCAACAAATGGGATGGATTCAAACTAAAAAGCTTCTTCTCAGCAAAAGAAATAATCCATGAAGTGAACTGAGAGCTAACATTTTCGGAACAAATCTTTGCCACACACACATTCAATAGAGCACTCATCTCCAGTATATATAAAGAACTCAAGAAACTTAACACCAAAAAAACTAACAACTCAGTCAATAAATGGGCCAAAGAGCTGAACACAAACTTCACAGAAGAAGATATACAATCAATCAACAGACATATGAAAAAATGTTCAACATCTCTAGTAATCAGAGAAATGCAAATCAAAACTACCCTAAGATTTCATCTCATACCAGTCAGAATGGCAATTATCAAGAATACAAACAACAATAAATGTTGATGAGGTTGTGGGGGAAAAGGCACACTCATACATTGCTGGTGGAACTGCAAATTGGTGCAACCAATCTGGAAAGCAGTATGGAGGTTCCTCAGAAAACTTGGAATGGAACCACCATTTGAGCCTGCTATCCTACTCCTCGGTCTATACCCATAAGACTTAAAAACAGCATACTACAGTGACACAGCCACTTCAATGTTTATAGCAGCCCAATTCACAATAGCTGAACTGTGGAACCAACCTAGATTCCCTTTGATAGATGAATGGATAAAGAAACTGTGGTATATATTTACAATGGAATATTACTCAGCACTAAAAGAGAATAAAATTATGGCATTTGCAGGTAAATGGATGGAGTTGGAGAATATCATACTAAGTGAAGTAAGCCACTCTGAGAAAATCAAATGCTGAATGTACTCATTGATAACTGGATACTGATCCATAATGTGGGGAAGGACATGGGAACAATGGAGGAACTCTGTTCACAAGGGTGTAAGGGGGGAGGGGCATGTGGACAGTAAATGTGGTAGAATATGATGGTCATCATAGCCCTAACTTTATGTATGACTGCATATATGTTGTGATTCTATATCACTTACAACCAGAGAAATGAAATGTCATCCTCTAAAAAAAAAATAAAAAATAATAATAAAATTTTAAAATTTGGTAAAAAAAATGCTTAAAAAATTAAGAAAAAAATAAAAGTAAAATAATGGTAGCTTTGCTCTTATTATTGAAGGACAGTAACATTGACTTTGATTCATAAATTGGGGAAATCATGAGTGAGGTAGCAGACCAAATTTAATACATTTAAATTTGCACTTATTCATAGGTCTCTGAAAAATGTTTATGATTTGCATTAAATGGAGACCACCAGTGTTGCCATTTTTTTTAAATTTAATTAAAATAAAAAGAGGGATTGAGGCTATAAGTCAGTGGTACAGTGTTGGCCTAGCATGTACAATACCCTGATTTCGATTCCCAGTGCTGCAAAATACAAACAAATAAAACAACCAAAATAAATAAAAATTTAAAAAATTAAATTAATCTAGCGACTCATTTCCTGTGAATTCTCAAATAATTTCTTTTCTCACTTTTAGCAAGTTATCCTTTTCCTTTTGTTTATGGATATTTTTATAGAATATAACTCTAAATTTTAAAAATTCTTGTTTGAAATAATTTCTTATTTTATGAAACTTTGTATTTATTTACTTAGATGACAAAAAGTTGTATATATTTACATGTATAATTTTTCTTTGAAATAGATATACATTGTGGAATGTTTAGAAAAGGTAATTAGCATGCTCATACTTTATATACTTATATTTTTGTGTGTTGAACATCTTAAAATCCATTCTTAACAATTTTTATGAATGAAATATGGAAGCCAGGCATGATGGTGCATACCTATAATCCATGCCTATAAGCAACTCAGAGGCTGATGCAAGAGAATTGCAGGTTTGAAATAAGCCTCAGCAATTTAGTGAGAGTCTCAGCAACTTAGCGAAACCCTATCTTTTTTAAAAAAAATATTTTTTGTAAGTGTAGAACAGCAGCATGCCTTAATTTTATTTGTTTCTTTTTTTATGTTATGCTAAGGATGGAACCCAGTGCCTCATATGTGCTAGGCAAGTGCTCTGCCACTGAGCTACCTCAAAATAAAAAATAAAATAGGGCTGAGGATGTAGCTCAGTGGTAAACCACTCCTGAGTTCAATCCCCACTTAAAAAAAAGAATAAAATATGGCACTATTAATTATTAAAATATGGCACTATCTATGTACAATAGATCTAGTAATCTTTTTCCTCTGTAATGGTTAATTTGAATTGTCAGCTTGATTGGATTTAAGAGATACCAAAGACTAAGAGGCTTCTGGGTGTCAGTGAGGGTCTGTCTAGGAATAATTGGCATGTGGGATAGTGAACTGAAGTGGAGACCCTCCCTAAGTGTAGGCAGTACCATCCACTGGGATGGTGGCTTGGATGGAATAAAAGTTGGAAGAACAAGGAGGCAGCAACAGATGCAAGCTTGATTCTTCTTGAATAGGTTCTTTATTGCTGCTGTGATGCCTGAGGATATCAGATTTTCTCATCTTCACTTTTCCAAAGTGGACTCTCCAGTGATTCTCCAGGGAGTTTCTAGAAGCCTTTGGTCTAGGGCTGGGGTAGCATGATTAATCCTTCTTTTTCTGAGGCTTCAGACTCTGGGTCTGTTCAGCTACTGGTTCCTCCAGCTCTCCAGCCTGCAGATGACCATTGTGGATCATCCAGCTTCTGGACGTGTAAACCAACCTAATAAATCCCTTTTTTATAATCACACTTCCTGTTGATTCCATTCCTCTAGAGAACTCTGACTAATACACCTTCCTACCTGAACTTTTGTGTCCTTTGACCAACATCCACTATCCTACCCTCAACCATGATTGTATTACTCAGGGTTCTCAAGAGGAACAGAATCAACAGGAAGTAACATTATAAAAAGGTGACTTATTAGGCTGGCTTATGTGACCAGAAACTAGATGGTCCACAATGGTCATCTGCAAGCTGGAGAGCTGGAAGAACTTGTAGCTGTGCAGTTCAAGAGGCTGAAGACCCAGAACAAGAGGGATCAATGGTGCTATCCTAGTCTGAGACCAAAGGCTTCTGGAGACTCACTGGCAGAGTCCACCTTGGAAGAGAGAAGAAAGGAAAGTATAATATGCTCAGGCAATCACAGCAGCAATCAACAACTGGTTCAAGAAGAATTCAGCTTGAATCTGCTCAATGAAATTGACAGTTCAAATTGACCATTACAATGCTTCTAATTAGTTTAACATTGTTAGATTCCACATGAAAGTGACATCATGCAGTAATTGTCTTTCTGTTTCTGTCTTATTTGACTTAGCATGATATCCTCCAGGTTCATCCATGTTGTGAGAAATGACAGAATTTCCTTCTTTTTAAAAGGCTGAATAATATCACATTGTGTGTATGTGTGTGTGTTTCTCATTTTCTTCACACATTCATCCATTGATAGGCATATAGGTTGCTTTCCACTTCCTGGCCACCATGACAATACTATAATGAACACTGGAGTGCAGACATATCTCCAACATACTAATTTCAATTCCTTTGGATATTTACCCAGAAGTGGATTACTGTGTCATGATAGTTCTATTTTTAATTTTTTGAAATCTCCATACTGTTTTCCATAATGGCCGTACTAATTTACATTCCTATCAACAGTGTACAAGAGTTCCCTTTTCTCCATATCATCATCAACAACTATCTTTTGTTGTTTTGATAATAGGCATTCTAACACAATGAGTGTTATCTCATTGTAGTTTCTGTTTGTATTTCCCTGATGATTAGCTATGTTGAGCATTTTTCTCTTATACTCACTGGCCATTTATGTGTCTTTTTAAAGTAATATCAATTGAGATTCTTTATCCATTTTTACACCAGGTCATTTTTTTTTTTACTATTGAGTTATGTGAGTTTCTTATATATTTTGAATGTTAACCCCTCAAAAGATATTTGGCTTTCTCTCATTGAAGGTTGAGTCTTTTTAGTATTTCCTCATCTGCACAGAAATTCTTGGTTTGATATAAACTCATTTGTGTATCTCTTGTTTCCTATAGATTTAGCATTCTTTTTAAAGTATATTTTTTATTTGTTCTAATTAGTTACACAGGACAATAGTGTCAATGCATTTTGACACATAATACATAAATGGAGTATAACTTCTCATTTATCTGGTTGTACATGATGTAGAGTTACACAGGTCATGTAATCACACATGCACATAGGGTAATGATGTCTGATTCATTCTATCATTCCTACCCCCTTTTCCCCTCCCCTCCCTTCACTCCCCTCTGTCTAATTCAATGTACCTCTAATCTCCCCAACCCTTATTTTGAATTAGCATCTGCATATCAGAGAAAACATTTTGCCTTGGGTTCTTTGGGATTGGCTTATTTCACTTAGCATGATAATCTCCAGCTCTATCCATTTATCTCCAAATGCCATAATTTCATTCTTCTTTAAGGCTGAGTAATATGACGTTATGTAAATATACAATTTTTTCTTTATACATGCATCTGTTGAAGGGAACCTTGGTTGATTCCACAGTTTAGCTATTGTAAATTGAGCTGCTATAAACATGGATGTGGCTGTATCACTGTAGTATGCTGATTTTAAGTCCTTTGGGTATAGACCAAGGAGTGGGATAACTAGGCCAAATGGTGATTCCATTCCAAGTTTTCTGAAGAATCTCCATACTGCTTTCCATAGTGTTTTCACCAATTTGCAGTTTACCAGCAATGTATGAGTGTACCTTTACCCCCACATCTTTGAAAACATTTATTATTGTTTGTATTCTTGTTAATTGGCATGCTGACTGGAGTGAGATGGAATCTCAGTGCAGTTTTGATTTGCATTTCTCTAATTTTTAGAAATGTTGAACACTTTTTAAATATATTTGTTGATCAATTTTATTTCTTCCTCTGAGAACTATTTTTTTTTTTGGTGTTAAGTTTTTGAGTTCTTTATACATTCTGGAGATTAATGCTCTATCTGAGTTGCATGTGGCAAAGATTTTTTCCATTTTGTGGGCAGTCATCTCATTATTATTCCTTTTGCCATGGAAAAGATTTTTAGTTTGAATTCATCCCATTTATTGATTCTTGATTTTACTTCTTGCACTTTGAGAGTCTTGTTAAGGAAGTCAGTTCCTAAACCAACATAGTGGAGACTTGGGCCTATTTTTTTCTTCTATTAGGCACAGAGTCTCTATTCTAGTACCTAAGTTTTTGATCCAATTTGAATTGCTGTTTGTGCAGGGTAAGAGATAGGAGTTTATTTTCATTTTGCTACATATGGAATTTCCAGTTTTCCCAGCACCATTTGTTAAAGAGGCTATCTTTTCTCCAGTGTATGTTTTTGGCACCTTTGTCTAGTATGAGATAACTGTATTTATGTGGGTTTGTCTCTGTGTCTTGTAATCTGTACCATTGGTCTACATATTTGTTTTGGTGCCAATACCATGCCATTTTTGTTACTATGGCTGTGTAGTAGAGTTTAAGTTCTGGTATTGTGATGCCTCCTGCTTCATTTTTCTTGCTAAGTTCTGGTATTGTGATGCCTCCTGCTTCATTTTTCTTACTTTGGCAATTCTGGGTCTCTTATAATTGCCTTTTCTATTTCTATGAAGAATGTCATTGGGATTTAAGTAGGAATTGCATTAAATCTACATAACACTTTTGGTAGTATGACCATTTTTACAATGTTAATTATGTCTATCCAAGAGCATGGGAGATCTTTTCATCTTCTAAGGTATTCTTCAATTTTGTTCTTTAATGTTTTGTAGTTTTCATTATAGAAGTCTTTCTTTTGTAACTTCTTTTGTTAGATTGATTGCCAAATATTTTATTTTTTGAAGCTATTGTGAATGAGATAGTTTCCTAATTTCTCTTTCAGTGGATTAATCACTGATGTATAGGAATGAATTTGATTTATGAGTGCTAATTTTATATTCTGCTACTTTGCTGAATTCATTTATAAGTTATAAAACTTTTCTGGTGGAATTTTTTGGATTTTCTAAATATAGAATCATGTCATTGGCACATAGTAATAGTTTAAGTTATTTTTTCCTACTTATATCTCTTTAATTTCTTTCTTTTAATTGCTCTGGCTAGAGTTTCAAGGAAAATGTTGAATAAAAGTGCTAAAAGAGGGCAACCTTGTCTTGTTCCAGTTCTTAGAGGGAATGCTTTCAATTTTTCTCCATTTATAATGATGTTGGCCTTGGATGTAGCATAGATAGCTTTTACAATGTTGAGGTATGTTCCTATTATCCCTAGTTTTTCTTGTGTTTGGATCATGAAGTGGTGCTGTATTTTGTTGCTTTTTCTGCATCTGTTGAGATTATGATGTGATTCTTGTCTTGAAGTCTATTGATGTGATAAATTATGTTTATTGATTTCTGTATGTTGAACCAATCTTGTATCCCTGGGATTAACCTTGCTTAATCATGGTACACTATCATTTTAGTATATTTTTGGATGTATTTTGCCAGTATTTTTTTGAGGATTTTTTCATCCATGTTCTTCATGTATATTGGTCTGAAGTTTTCTTTCCTTAATGTGTCTTTGTTTGGTCTTGCTATCCTGTAATACTAGCTTCATAGAATAAGTTTGGAAGGTTTCTCATCTTTTTTATATCATGGAATAATTTGAGGAGTATTGGTGTTAATTATTCTTTGAAGTCTTGTAGATCTTGGCTGAGAATTTGTCTGGTCTTGGGCTTTCTTTCTTGGTAGGCTATTGATGGTATCTCCTATTTCATTGTTTGAGATTGATCTCTTCATAGTGTGTATGTCTTCCTTGTTCAGTTTGGTTAGGTAATATTTCTTTAGAAATTTGTCAATGTCATCAAGATTTTCTATTCTTTTGGAGTATAAATTTTCAAGATAGTTTATAGTTATCTTTTGTATTTCAGCAGTGGCATCATGATATTTCCTTCTTCATAATGAATTTTAGTAATTTTGGTTTCTCTCTTCATTAGTGTGCTTAAAGGTTTATTCATTTTATTTACTTTTTCAAAGAACCAACTTTTTGTATTGTCAATTTTGGGAATTGTTTGTTTTGTTTCAATTTCATTGATTTCAGCTCTGATTTTAATTGTTTTCTGTCTTCTACTTCTTTGATGTTGATTTATTCTTCTTTTACAAGGGCTTTGAGATTTAATATTAGGTCTTTTATTCATTGACTTTCTATTCTTTTAATGAGTGTGCTCAATGCAATATACTTTCTTCTTAGCACTGCATTCATAATGCTCTAGAGATTTTGATATGTTGTACCACTATTCTCATTTACCTCTCAGTATTTTTTATTACATCCCTGGTTTCTTCTGTTGTCCATTTGTCTTTCAATATTGTATTATTTAGTTTCTGGTTGTTAGAGTAGCTTCTATTTTTTATTCCATCATTGTCTAATTTCATTCCATTATGATCTGATAGGATGCAGGGTATTATCTCTATTTTTTTTTTTTTTGTATTTGCTAAGAGTTGCTTTATGGCATAAGAAATTATCTATTTTACAGAAGAATCCATGTGCTGCTGAGAAAAAAATGTATTCACTCATTGATGGTTAAAATATTCTATATATGTCTGTTATCTCTAAATTATTGATTGTATTATTTAATTTTATGGTTTCTTTGTTTAATTTTTGTTTGGAAGATCTATCCAGTAGTGACAGAGGTATGTTAAAGTAATCCAGTATTATTGTGTTGTGGTCTACTTGATTCTTGAAGTTGAGAAGTGTTTGTTGTGTGTAGATACTCCATTGTTTGGGACATAAATATTTATGACTGTTATGTCTTGTTGGTATATGATTCCCTTAATCAGTATAAAATGTCCTTCTTTGTCCCTTCTGATTAACTTTGGCTTGAAGTCCACTTTATCTGATAAGTATAGAAATCTCTGCTTGTTTACATGACCCCTGTTAGTGATATGTTTTTTCCCAGCCTTTTACCTTTAGTCTATGGATGTGTTTGCCTATGACGTGAGTCTCTTGGAGACAGCACATTGTTGGGTCTTGTTTTTTAATCCAATCTATCAGTCTATGTCTTTTGATTGATGAGTTTATGCCATGTATGTTCAATGTTATTATTGAGGAATGATTTCTATTCTGTCACTTTTATTAATTTCTGGGTTTCAATTTGAGTTATTTTCTTCTTTGATTGACTATTCTTCCAGTATAGTTACTCTCTTTGCCTGTTTTCAGTTTCATTTTTTCATTTCTTCTTCATGAAATATTTTGTTGAATATGTTTTATAGTGCAGGCTTTCTAAATATGAATTTTTTAAACATTTTTTTTTTATCATGGAAGGTTTTTATTTTATCATCAATTCTGAAGGTTAATTTTTCTGGGTATATGGTTCTTGGCTGGCATCCATTTTCTTTTAGAGCTTGGTATATATTATTCCCAGACCTCCTAGCTTTGAGGGTTTAGGTTGAGAAATCAGCTGAGATCTGAATTAGTTTCTCTCTAAATATGACCTGGAATTTTTCTCTGGAAGACTTTAAAATTCTATGCTTATTCTGCATATTAAGCATTTTCATTATAATGTGCCTTGGTGTGGGTCTGCTGTAATTTTGTATACTTGGAGTCCTGTGAGCCTCTTGCATTTGATTTTCTATTTTATTCTTTAGATTTGGGAAATTTTCTAATATTATTTCATTGAAAAGATTGTGCATTCCTTTGGTTTATATCTCTGAACTGTCATCTATCTCAATAAATCTGAAATTTGGTCTTTTAAGGTTATCTCATATTTATTGAAAGTTCTTTTTATAGACTCTTTTTAAAAAAATCTTCTTATTTTTTAAAAATGTTTTACTAGTTATAGATGGACCTTTATTTTATGTATTTATATGTGGTGCTGAGAATTGAACCCAGTGCCTCATATAAGCAACTCTGTCTTCCAGGTGGTCTAGTCTGTTGGTGATGTTTTCCATTGAATTTTTTTGTGTGTGTGCCAGGGATTGAACTCAGGGGCATTCAACCACTGAACCACATTCTCAGCCCTATTTTGTATTTTATTCAGAGAAAGGGTCTCATTGAGTTGCTTAGCACCTCACTTTTGCTGAGGCTGGCTTTAAACTCACAATTCTCCTGTCTCAGCCTCCCAAAGTGCTAGTATTACAGGCATGCACCACCATGCCTGATTTCCATTGAATTTTTAATTTGATTCATTGATTCTTTCATTTTGAGGACTTCTGCTTGATTTTTTTTTTCAGAATCTCTTATCTGTATTGAAGTGGTATTTCACTTCCTGTATTTTCTCTCCAATTTTACCCCTTACATCATTTTTTACCTTACAGATAATTTTAACTATGTATATTCTAAAATCTTTCTCTGACTTTTTAAAATTTTATTATGGATGGATTCTGTTAGAATGATGTGTTCCTTTGCTTTTTCATGTTGTGTGTGTATCTTCCCATCTAATAGTATGGATCTGAAGCAGTAGAATCTCTACCCTGTGGACTTATAGTGTCTGTAAAGGTTTTCAGTACCTCACTATTTAGGGGGAGACAATAATAACAACAACCAATGAGAACAATACACAGCAATAAACCAAACAGTTTCTCCTATGATGTAACAATGTTAATTGTCACAATAAACAGAAATGATATGATCATTTATTACATACTCTAAAAATAATAAAGTTGTAAAAGGGTCTACAATTTCAAATTGTGGACAGAGAGGGAATAGAAATGATGTAGGATGTGATGATTGTGAGGGAGGAGAGAAGATAGAAGTAAAAAAGCAAAGTTAAAAAGTAAAGTTAACAAATAGAGATTGTTAACAGAAGAAAGGAGAGAAAGATAATCAAAGGAAACCAATGAGTGAGAGAAAAAATACATATGAAGTAAAAATTTTAAAAAATAAAAATAAAATAATAGCAAACAAAACTAAAATATACTAATCAAACATCCTAGTCCTCAGATAACTGACCCATAAAAAATTATTGGCTTCAGCTGTGTGCAGTGGCACAGGCCACTAATCCTAGTGACTCAGGAGGCTGAGACAGGAGAATCCTGAGTTCAAAGCTAGCCTCAGCAAAAGCAAGGTGATAAGCAACTCAGTGAGACTGTGTCTCTAAATAAAATTAAAAAATACAAAATAGGGCTGGAGATGTGGCTCAGTGAGTTCACATCCCAGGTACCAAAAAAAAAAAAAGAAAAGAAAAGAAAAGAAAGTTATTGGCTTCAAAATTGCTAGACATGAGGAAAAATATATGAAAGAAGTATGTATAAATGTCTATGAGCAATTATGGTCACAATTAAACAGAGAAAAGCAAAAGGAAATGAAGAAAAAAAACTCTAATAAAAAGAAAATAAAGATCTTGATGAAAAGTTAAAAGAATTTTTTTCTGCTAGAGTTCAAGAGACTCAGTTTCTATTGTCAGCATTGTTAGTTGGGGTTGTCTAGAGCTTTATGCTTGCTTGTTGGGGTTGCTGAAGTAGGAGAATTAATCTTTTAAGTGGAACACGTGGAAGTGGGGTTTAGTCTTAGGTAGGCTCCAGGCTCTTTGAATGTCAATTTGTATGAAGATTTTAAATCAGTATACCTCTAGGGCCCAGCAATTTCCAGTCTATGTTGAAGACTGTACCCCAGAGTTTCACTCATGTGATAGAAGAATCAATTCTTAATCCACTATGTCACCTGTGGACCCCATGTTTCCTGGTCTCAGGTTCAATCTCCAACCTCAATCTCTCATGCTCCCAACATTTTAAATTCCTGGGCAGGAGCATCTCTCCCATCTGGGCCTATAAGCAGCCGGATTGGAGGAGGAGAAGGAGACCTGGTTGGGTTTTTATGACCAGTAGTCTTCTGTATAAACCTCTCTCCATGTTTGGTTTTCTCCTTGTAACTTAGGCATAATCTATATTGTACAGTGTGGGTTTACCAGGCTTGTATTTCAGGCCAAACTAGGGTTTGCCAGGAATCAGCTCCCCAGCTGCCAGTTCCTGTGCTGTGGCTGCAAAATTGTTCCTTCCTTTGTCATCTGCATGCAGCCAGGAGAGATGCAGTTTATAACCTGCACAAGGATATTGTGCAGCACGCCTTTCAGTTTAGTCAGACAATGTCTTTGGTCTCTAAACTCTCCATACCCAGACATGCTTAAAGCCTCCCAAACATGTGGGCTCCTTTAATTCCCTTATCTTTCTACTTTGCTTGCAAAGGGACTGCTTCAGCTGGTGGCCGTGGCTGTAATGCTGGGAATTTCTTCCTTTTTTTACTATGTACAACCTCCCAAGTCTTAATGTGCTTTGAACGTTCAGTTTTAAATACGAATAAAGTCCTCCCACCCTTTTTTTGATTCACTCATCTTGCTGAGAAGCTGCATATCTGCTTTCCTGATTTCATGCCATGGAGCAGCCAGGAAATCAACCTTCTCCGTTCCACAATCTTGAACCTATCCTAGGATTTTTAAAATATTATTTCTTTAAATAAGCTTTGTATAACTTGTCCTTCTTTTCTACTTTTTGAATGCAATGTTTGCTAATGTTTGTTATCTGCTTTTTTTTTTTTTTTGTAGTGGGGATTGAGCCAAGCACACTTAACCACTGAGCCACATCCCAAGCCTTTTTATTAGTTTTAATTTTGAGACAGGATCTCCCTAAGTTGCTTAGAACCTCATTAAGTTGCTGAGGCTGGCTTTGAACTCATGATCCTCCTGCCTTAGCATCCTAAGCTTCTGGGATTATGAATGTCCACCACTGAACCTAGTAATATTTGCTCTTTTGATGTGACCTGATAAATCTTATAAGCCTTCTTCATTTTAAAAATAACCCTTTTTGAGTTCACAGGTTCTTTCTTCTCTGTAATCAAATCTTCTGTTTGTGCTATTTTATTTTTCAATTTCATTTATTGTATTTTCAGCTCCAGAATTTTTGTTTGATACTTGTTAATACATAATTTCACTCTTTGTTATATTTCTTATTTTTTCCTTATTTCATTTAATTATTTCTCTTTGTTTTGTTAAAGTTTGTTGAGTTTCCTTAAAACCATTATTTTGAATTGTTATTCAGGCAGTTTATATATTGCTGTTTCTCTGGGGTCATTATGTTCTTTAGATGGCACTATGTCTTTTCATTCTTTCATGATTCTTGTTGCATGACATTGATGGCAACACATTTGAAAGCACATGAACTTATTTCAGTCTTTGTAGACTTTTTTTCTTTTGGTGGTGCTGGGGGTTGAACCCAGGACTTTGTGTGCATATTAGGCAAACACTCTACCAACTGAGCTATTTCCCTAGCCCCACCTGTAGACTAACTTTTTCTGAGAAAACATTTCATCAATCAGTCCACCCAAGACTCTAGGTAGGCTGTTTAGCATTTCTGAGTATAGGCTTACTGTTATACTGTGAGTGATATGGAGCCTAGGGTGGCAGGGGTTGGCCTGGTCCTGGACTAGGTCTGTAGCTTTATTCTGTAGAGTCTGGCATGGTGCAAATTTGTGCTTAAACCCCTAGTCTGCCTGCAAGGTATTGAGGCTGTTTGGGAAACTAGAGCCACTTGGGCCAGCCTGGTACTGGAACAGACAGAGGATCCTTGAGGATAGCAGATCTTTCTTGGTAGCAAGGAATACATGGATGTTTAATCCAGTAATATTGGCCAAAAGTTTGTGGCCTCAGGGACTTGCTGGGCATTTGGTGGGTGTGAAATTGACATCTTCAGGTGTAAGTTCAGAGGCTGTACCCACAGGAGTAGTTTTGATGACTATGGCACTAAAGATCAACTTGGTGCTGAAGTAATGCCTAAAACCTGAAGCTACTGGGGACAATCTGGCAGTGAAGGTGATTTGGAGCTGAGAGGCTCAAAATCTAGGGAAGTAGGCCTGCTAATGTCATTGTCCAGAGATCAAGTACATCTGGAGCCTGGGACTGCAGGATGTAACCTCATATTGAAATGAACCTAGAAGCTTAGTCTTCACATACTTCTTGTTGTTGTTCTCCTTCTCTTCATTTTTCTCCTTCTTCTCCTGGTACTGTTTTTAACCCAGGGGCATTTTACCACTGAGCTATATCCCTAGCTCTTTTTATTTTTTTACAATTTTATTTTATTTTTTTATTTTGAGACGAAGTCTCACTAAATCTGAGGGCCTTACTAAGTCACTGAGGCTGGCCTTGAACTTAGATCCTCCTGTATCAGCCTCTTGAGTTGCTGAGATTATGGGCATCCACCATTGCACATAGCCATATTTTCAGTATTTGTTGTTTTTCAATAAATGCTTTGAGGTTAATAAATTTCCTTCTAATAACCTCTTGAGTTGCAGCTCACAAGTTTTCAAATGATGTTATGTATTGCAGTCTAATTTTAAGTATTGCAATTTATGTTGGGACTTCATATTTAATACATAAATTGCTGAAGATGTTTTATAAAGTATCTTATTATTCTTTGTATTCCCAGTGAGACATACCTTTTCATCAAAGCATGTCCCAGCCCTTAGTAAGTATTCCACAAAAGCTGGTTGAACTGAACTAATATTTTCATTCAAACTATAACAGAGAAAAGGATAAATACATATTTCTTAATATTTTTCATTAGGTTTATTGAGATGTAATTTAAATCCAATGAAATTCACCCTGTTTATGGCCTTGACAAGGTATGTAACCATCACCACAGTTAAGATATAGAACTTTTCTATCTTGACCCACATCATAATTTTGTGGTACCTCTTCTTACTCAATCTCCTTCTTTCTTATCTCCAGGTAAACACTAAACTTTTTTTAATCATTGTTATTATACTTTGCTTTTCTAGAATGCTATAAAAAGAGAAACATATAGTTATGTAATCATTCATGTATGCTTAATTTTTCTTAACATAATACAAGTACATCTGGAGCCTGGGACTGCAGGATGTAACCTCATATTGAAATGAACCTAGAAGCTCAGTCTTCACATACTTCTTGTTGTTGTTCTCCTTCTCTTCATTGTTCTCCTTCTTCAGATTTCTCCACATTGTTGTATGTAAGAGGAGTTCATTGCTTTTTTAAAAAAAATTATTTATTCTAATTAGGTGTAGATGATAGCAGAATGCATTTTGATTCATTGTATGCAAATGGAGCGCAGCTTTTCATTTCTCTAGTTGTACATGATGTAGAGTTGCATTCATACATGTACCTAGGGAAATGATGTCCATCTTATTCCACCATCTTTCCTTCATCCATGTCTCCTTCCCTCCACTCTCTCCCCTTTGACCAAAGTTCTTCCATTATTCCTATGCCCCTCCCCCATTATGGATCAGCATCCACTTATCAAACATTCAGCCTTTGGTTTTTTGGGATTGGCTTACTTTGCTTAGCATGTTTTTCAACTCTGTCCATTTACCTGCAAATGCCATAATTTTATTCTCTTTTAATGCTGAAAAATATTCCACTGTGTATATATAACACAATTTCTTCATTTATTCATCTATTGAAAGACAGCTAGGTGGGTTCCACAGTTTAGCTATTATGAATTGAGCTACTATAAACATTGAAGTGGCTGCATCACTGTAGTATGCTGCTTTTAGTCTTCTGGGTATAGACCAAGGAGTGGGATAGCTGGGTCAAATGGTGGATCCATTCCAAGTTTTCTAAGGAATCTCCATACTGCTTTCCAGATTGGTTGTACCAATTTTCAGTCCCACTGGTAATGTATAAGTGTGCCTTTCCCCCCACATCCTCACCAAAATTTATTGTTCTTTGTATTCTTGATAACTGCCATTCTGACTGGAGTAAGATGAAATCTTAGGGTAGTTTTGATTTGCATTTCTCTAATTGCTAGAGATATTGAACATTTTTTCATATGTTTGTTGATCAATTGTATATCTTCTTCTGAGAAGTGCTATTCAGCTCCTTAGCCCATTTATTGATTGTGTTGTTTGTTTCTTTGTTGTTAAGTTTTTTGAGTTCTTTATACATCCTGGAGATTAGTGCTCTATCTCATGTGCATGTCGTAAAAATTTGCTCCCAAATGTAGGCTCTCTCTTCACCTCATTGATTGTTTCTTTTGTTGAGAAGAAGCTTTTGAGTTTGAATCTATCCCATTTGTTAATTCTTGATTTTATTTCTTGTGCTTTAGGATTCTTGTTAAGGAAGTCTGATCCAACATGATGAAGGCTTGGGCCCACTTTTTACTCTATTAGGTGCAGTGTCTCTTGTCTAATTCGTAGGTCCTTGATCCACTTTGAGTTGAGTTTTTTGCATGGTAAGAGACAGGGTTTAGTTTATTTTGTTGTGTATAGATTTCCAGTTTTCCCAGCACCATTTGTTGAAGAGGGTATCTTTTCTCCAGTGTATGTTTTTGGCACCTTTGTCTAGTATGAGATAACTGCATTTATGTGGGTTTGTCTCTGTGTTTTCTATTCTGTACCATTGATCTACATGTCTATTTTGGTACCAATATCATGCTTTATTTGTTACTATAACATTGTAGTAGAGTTTAAGTTCTGGTATTGTGATGCTTCCTGGTCCACTCTTCTTGGTGAGGTTTGCTTTGGCTATTCTGGGTCTCCTATTTTTCCAAATAAATTTCATGATTGATTTTTCTATTTCTATAAGGAATGATGTTGGGATTTTAATTGGAATCACATTAAATCTGTATAGTGCTTTGGGTAGTATGGCCATTTTGACAATATTTGTTCTGCCTGTTCAATAGCATAGGGGATCTTTTCATCTTTTAAGGTCTTTTTTCTTTCTTTAGTGTCCTGTAGTTTTCATTATGGAAGTCTTTCACCTCTCTTGTTAAATTTATTCCCAAGTATTTTATTTTATTTTTTGGAGGCTGTTGTGAATGTGGTAGTTTTTCTAATTTCTCTTTCATAGTATTCATCACTGATGTACAGAAATAAATCTTATTTATGGGTATTGATAAATACTGCTACTTTGCTGAATTAATTTATTAATTGTAGAAGTTTTCTGGTGGAAATTCTTGGTCCTCTAAGTATAAAATCATGTCATCAGAGGGAGGTTCCAAGATGGCGGCCTAGGCAGATGCTGTGGTCAGTTTCTCCAGAGCCAGAGATTGAAGTTGTGGAAATACCATCTCCCAGCCAGCTTCTGGATATCATCCTACAGCTACCCGGCAGGAATTTCACTTGCGCGTGTATGCAGGTCCACCAGGCAGTAGCCATTGCCACAAGCAGCGTGACTTCGGCAGCAAGTGGCGGCGACAGAGCTAAGCTGCGGCGGCTCAGAGCATCATCCCAGGGCTTGCCCTGGGCAGGGCCTGCTTCTATACGGGGTTCCTGGCTCCAGCACCCACCTAACCATGCAGAGCCCCTAGTAGCTGCTCCTGTGGACACATGGCCTCAGCCGCTAGCCACTGGGGAGCCCAAATTCAGGGCAAGAGTCGCTCCAGAGAACCCAGCGGAGACAGCCCGCCGCACTTCCGCTCCAGAGCTCCGGTGCACCGGCAGGAGCCGCAGAGGGCCCAGATCCGCCCGCAGGAACCTCCATGGGTGTCCAGCAAGAGAGAGACCAGGAACTGCCACCTTGAGGCACTGAGGACCCCAAACTCAGGGTAAGAGTCCCCCCAGTCACCCTAGCATGAGGCAGCCCTGCCCAAGAGAAGCCTGGGCCCACCCCAGTTCTGCTCCAGAGTTCCCAGGGACCAGCAGGAGCTGCAGAGGGCCCTGATCTGCCCTCAGGAACCTCCACGGTTGTCCAGCCAAAAGGAGACCAGGGTCAGCTACCTCTAGCCACTGGCAAGCCCAAATTCAGGGCAAGAGTTGCTCCAGAGACACCAGCGCGAGGCAGCCCCATCCAAGGGCAGCCTGGGTCTGCCCCAGTTCCACTCCAGTGTTCCCGGGGTATGGCAGGAGCTGCAGAGGGCCCAGATCCACCCTCAGGAAACTCCACGGGTGTCCAACTAAGGGTTGACCAGAGTCTGATTGCTAACAGCCCCAGAGGAAAGCACACCCAGGGTAAGAGTGGCCTCCAGAGACCCCAGTGTGAAGAGGCCCCACCCTAGTGTGCTCTGGGCCTGCCTTAGTTCTGCTCCAGAGTCCCAGAGGGAATGCCAGGGTGCCCAGTAGAAGGCAGACCAGAGCCTGCTAGCCTCTAACCCCAGGGGAGCTCATACTCATGGTAAGGGTCACGTACAAACTCTCCACCTTGTGACTCTGCCTAAGTGAGACCTGAGCCTGCCTCTACTTCAGCTCCAGAGTTCCTGTTCACCAGCAGGAGTGCAAGAGAGGGCCAAAACAGCCCTCAGGGGCCTCCTCAGGAGCCCAGCCAAGGCCATTCCCACTGCACTCTAGAGGTACATCCACTACTTCCGCCACCAACTTTAGTGACAGTAGTGCCCATTTGGGGACACTGGGAGAACAGAAGTAGCTCCAAGGTGAGACACAGGTAATCTGGAGTGTCAATACAACATAATAGGATAGAAGCCACAATACCTCAGATTGGTATTTCAAGAAAGGAAGATACACAAT
Source organism: Xerus rutilus (assembly GCA_028644305.1). Taxonomy (NCBI): domain Eukaryota; kingdom Metazoa; phylum Chordata; class Mammalia; order Rodentia; family Sciuridae; genus Xerus; species Xerus rutilus. Next base: position 77,848,438 of record CM053402.1, on the reverse strand, counting down.
CAACATGAAAAAACAAGGGAAGAAAGTGCCCCAAATAAACCTGGATACAACTGTAACAAAATCCATTGACAGCACAGTTGATGAAATGTCAGAGAAAGAATTCC
>CM053402.1:77793245-77847834 GCA_028644305.1 Xerus rutilus | reverse complement strand
GTTTGAAGTCCCCTTTATTTGATATGAGGATGGAAACTCCTGCTTGTTTGCGGGATCCATGTGAGTGACATGTTTTTTCCCACCCTTTCACTTTCAGCTTGTGGATGTCTTTTCCTGTGAGATGAGTCTCTTGAAGACAGCATATTGTTCGATCTTTTTTTTTTTTTTTTTTTTTTTTTGATCCAGTCTGTCAGTCTATGTCTTTTAATTGGTGCATTTAGGCCATTTACATTCAGGGTTATTATTGAGATATGATTTGTAATTCCAGTCATTTTGGTTTGGTTTTGGTTTTTACCTTGAGTTGTTTTCTCTTTTGAATGGTCTTTCCTTTAGTGTAGTTCCTCTCTTTGTAAATTTTGATTGTTGAGATTACAGGTGTGTGCCACCGCTTCTTTCTAGTTTATAAAATATAACTAAATATAACATTTCATGGCATTCCACAAAATGTGGTATGCTTTCTAAATAATTTGTTATCTCTATTTGTTTTGGATTTTGTTTTTTCACATGATTTATCCTAGATGTTGAATAATAATCATTAATAACCATTTGGCCTGTAAAATGATTCCATATTAATTTTGTCGTCTATAAAATGGAAATGATCATAATATCTTTTTCACTTGGTTGTTATAGGATTAAATGTGATGTTCATAAAGTGTTTGTTATAGAACCTGGTCAAAGTAAACAATCATTAGATCTTAACTTTGATTAACATTTATAGCACAAAAGTGGTCATGGATTGGTTTTGCAAAAGATGACTTAGTCATCATTGTAAATATTTTTTTGCTTTAAATGTAGGAAATGATGATAATATTTTTTGACCTATTAATTTCAAGCATTTAGTGTGAAGATCAGTAACTGCTCATTTATCTACGTTACAACTTTAAAATACCTTGCACATATAGTATATTGGGGTTGCAAAGTTGACATCTACTCTCACAGACAAAAATTTGTCTTTATTATTTTACACACTCAATTTTAATAAATGCTGTTTTTATGGTTTGAATATAAACTGTTCCTTGAAAACTCATATGTGAAACAATGCAGGAATGTTCAGAGGTGAAATTATTAGATTAATTCAGAGATAACTTAATCAGTGGATAAATCCACTTGATGGTTTAATAATTTGAAAGAACAACTATACTGGATAGTAACTGTAGGGAGGTCAGGTGTGAATGGGGGAAGTAAATCATTGGGCACATGCCTTTGGGCCTTACATTTTGTCCCTGGCTCCTTACTCTCTACTTCCCAGCTGCTATAAGCCTATCAGCTTTCCTGAACTACAACCCTCTGCCATGCTGTGATTTCTCATCTTAGACCCAGAGCTTTGGAATTGGATGGATCATGGACTGAACCTCTGAAATCGTGAGCCCCAAATAAACTTTTTCTCTTCTAAGTTGTTTTGTCCGATCTGTTTGTCACAATGATGAAAAAATGACTAACATAGATGTCAAGTTTTATTTTACAGTTTCATTCTCCTAGGTTTCATTTTTTAAAAATAACAGCTTTCCTAATCTTGAATTTAAACTATCTCTTTTCTTAGCTTTCATGTGTGACGAGCATGAATATTGGTGTGATGTTTTAGTTTAGTTCAGGCTGCAGAACAAACTCAGTCATTATGTAGTATCTTAAAATTCTAAAATTGTCCTTCAAGCGGGTAAGCCTTTGCCCAGAAATCAGTATGACTCTGCAAAGGGTTTTCCAGTTTTCTTTTTTTCTCAGAAGAACCAGCAGAGGGAGCACTGGTCTCTCCCTATCCAAACAATCATTATGGCTTTTCAACATATGGAAGGCCTTTCAAGATTAAATTCAAAAAAAAAAAAAAAAAAAAAGAGTGAGTTAGAGAGATGGAATTTAAATTAAGATATAAAATTCAAAGTATGAATACTCGTTAATTACCTTAATAATGCTGGCAAGTTTAATTCAAATTGAAAATGTTTTTTCCAAGGCTATAGGTCATTATGGAATAAAACTGGGACTGAATAACTTAAAACATAACATAATTTAGAAAATAAAAATTGTCAGAAGTAGAGGGAAGTGGGAAGCTGAGACTGGCTGTGATAATTTAATAAATATTTATCGAACACTTGCTGTGTTTCAGATCATGAACTAAATTATGAAACTATAGAGATGGACCAGATTTAGTCTGGGGAGTAGGCAGGGAAAAGGAAAAGCCACTCAAAGAAAATGTCTTGTTTGTAAATAAGAGTTTTAAATAAAATGTTTCTTAAACAAAGGAATGAATGAAAGTAAGTGTATTAATATTGCAATGGTAATGTTTTATTATGGTGCTTCAAAATTATGGTTCTTTTGCATACATTACTCATTTAATTATACTTAGGAAATATTTGAAATCTCAGAGATAGTAAATTGCAAAATTAGGCCCCTACTGCAAGTCAGTGAGCTCTAGTCTTACTATATATTTACAATTTATCTTTTTAAAATAAACAAAACTTGCTTGTAAATAAATTCTTGAAAAATAAGCATATTCCTTTAGTAGTGGGCAATCTTTCTCCGAAGTTTATTTTCTGCTTAGCAGAAAGCTATTTTAGACTGTTAAAACCTATGTTTAGAAAATCAAGAAAGTTAGTCAGGTGTATATGTATAAATATACAGTAAAAGTTAATGAGATCGTTAGATTAATTCCCTTGAGATAATTAGACAGTCTTACTAGAAGGAAGTATAGGATCATGCTGTTTTTAAAATTCACATATTGAGAAAAAGGATCCAAGAAATTTTAGTAATATGTCTGACAGAACATCTTGGATAATATGCATGTACATTTGTGCTCACAACATCTTGAACTTTGTTAGAGTAATTTACCTAATATGCAGACTAAAGTTTTGAATTAAAAGAAAATGACCCAAAGAGTTAAATTTTAATTCATTAAATTTTATGTAAGATTTTGAATATTAAGAAGTAAAGTACATTGATGTTATGATGCCTTTTGAGGACTATAAATGGACACCCATTTGGAGACAAATTTAAATAAACCAAATCCAAATTAAGTTCATGAAGTTATTAGAAATATAATCTGAGAATAGAAAAATTATAGCTGACTCAATTTTATGTTATAGGCAATTTTACATTGACTCAGAATTAGACCTAGCCTCAGATTCTGTAATTTTCGAATTCTACTTCCAACTAAAGATTTAAAAGATTGATATGAGTCTTAACATACATGTGTATAATCATATAAGCTAATGTACAATAATTAGCTTTAATTTAATGGGCCATTATAGAAGTTAGATAGATCAATAAGTTACCTAGATTTTGAAATATGGTTTTTCATATTTTTTGATGACTCATAAGTATAAACAATAGTGGGATTCTTTGTTACATATTAACACATGTACATGATATAATAGCATAATTTGATCAATATTTTTGCTAGAATTTCCCTTTTTCCTCTCCCCATCCTGCCCCCAGTCCTTTTCTTCTATTCTACTGATCTCCTTTCTGTTTTCATGAGGTCCCCCCTCCCAACTTTTTTTTTTCCTTTTTTCTCTGTAACTTCAACATATGAGGGAAAACATGACATTTGACTTTATTAGTTTGGCTTATTTTGTTTAACATAATGCATTCAAGTTCCATTCATTTTTCTGCAAATGATGTAATTTCATTCTTCTATATGGCTGAATAAAACTCTATTTTGTGTGTGTCACACACCACATTTTCTTTATTCATTTCTCTATTGTTGGACATCTAGGCTGTTTTCATAATTTGGCTATTGTAAATTGTGCTGCTATAAACATGGATGTACATGTATTGCTATAGTATTCTAACTAATTCTTGAAGAAAAATACCAAGGTGAAACATGGTTTTGAATTGGTGATTGATAGCTCATCAGAGATGGTCACCAAAATAGTCACATTTGAATCTCCTAATCTGGCATAAAATAAACTCCCAAAGAATGTGGAATGAACAAATGAGTGAATGTGAAGTAGGACATAGGATTAAAAAAGTAATTTTTTTTGGTTGCATATATTCTTATCCAGTAAATCCATTACCATGCTCTCTTCTGAATATACACCCCAATAGTATATCCTTAATCTTTTGGGATTACTTGTTTAAGGTGTGCAGTTACCATTATTTGCTTCACTTACCAGGAAGGACTTTTATCTTAGACATAAAAAGAAATGGCTTTGTTGCTTATATGTACGTACCAGGAAAAATATTATGCCTATGGCCTTTATAGCTACTACGGAGTCTGTCATCCAAAGCTACACCTTTGTAACGTAAAGTGGCCTGAGAATTCAGTGATGTGGATGGTACTTTCTTTGAAGGTTTACCTCTTTCCAGAAATTCTTGGTGGTAGCTTAATCTGGTTGCATAAACTCAGTCCTGGGAGGTATAATTCCCTAATCTAAAGCATGGTTGGGAAGGAGGCTAAAGAAAGCAAGGACAGAACAGATTGGAGAGGACAGGGGTATGTTGTTAGTAGTGCATTCTGAAGCTTCTATCTCCTTGACCTTCTCAAATAGTCCTAACTCCCAGGAAGACCCCATGTTAAGTCTTCTTACAGATAATTCTGTTCTGTCATTATGGCAATTACTTTAGTTTATTCTTGTTATTTTTGTAACTTTTAATTTTGAAACAACTTTGGATTTACAAAAGACTTAAAAAGATAGCACAATGATTTCCCATATACCCTTTACCTCTTGTTTCCTCTGAAGTTGGATGTTACATGTATATAGTAATAATATGGGCCAAATTAAGAAGTTAATGTTGGTATGATATTATTAACAAAACTAATGTTTACTCCAGATTTTCTGTTTTTTGTTAATGTCATTTTTTTTTCAGTTCAAGAATCCAATCTAGGATATCAAATTATAGTTAATGAATTATGTCTTCAAAATCCATGACAATTTCTTAACCTTTTTTGATCTTATTTTTGTAGAATACTGATCAGGTATTTTTAGAATGTCCTTCAATTGGAACTTGTTTGATGCTTTCAAATCTTAAGCAGAGGAACTACATTTTAGGGAAAAACACCATAGTAATAATATGCTCTCTTCTTTGCATCCTGCAAAGGGATATATGATGTCACTATGTCTAATTACTATTGATATTAACCTTGGCCACATGAGTTTGGTGATAATTTCCAGGTTTCTTCACTGTAAATTTTATCTTTTTCCCTTTCAATAGCTTAATTATTAGAAGTGAGTTAATAAGTGAGTCACCAAGTTCATTTAAAAAGGGGGAAAATTAAGTTCCTAGAGAGAAGGATATTGAAAATATATGGATACATGTTAAAATTCATTAATAGTAAAATTTAATTAATAGATATTTTTAATGAATAAATATTTTATAAATCTAAATAGTTTGAAGGAGATACTTTGAGAATATGCCAATCCTTATTGTTTCTTATTCTACTTCTGTAGGTCATTGTTTTGTTTCTCTGATTGCTTTCAAAATTTTCTCTTCATCCTTGGTTTCATGCATTTTGAAGATGATATGCCTAGGTGTGGTTCTGGTTGTTTTGGGGGGGAGTGGTTGGGTATATATACCCTGCTCAATGCTCTCTGTACTCAGTGTATCAGATTGGTGTCTTTCACTAAGTTCACAGAATTCTTGACCATTGATCGTATCATCAGATATTTTTTCTATACTATCACTTCTCTTCTCCATCCACCTAATTCCAGTTAGGCATAGACTGATATTGTCTCACAGCTCTCAGATGCTCTGTTCCATTTTTTCACCACTGTTTTTCTATTTGTGTTTCATTTCTTGTGAGTACTACTAGTTTACATTCAAGTTCACTGATTCTTTACTCAATCTTTCTTGGTCCTACTGACAGGTCCTTTGAAGTCATTCTTCATCTCTGATAGATTCCTAGCATGGCCATTTGGTTCTTTCTTCAGCATTTCCATCTCCCTACTGAAATTACCTATCTTGTCTTGTATGTTGTCTGCTTTACCATTAGGGTCATTAACATATTGAAAAGTTATTTTCAATTTGTCTGATAGTTCCAACATCTGTCTCAAATGTGTGGTTGTAATGATCACCTTGTATTTTCAAAGTGGACTTTTTGATTACTTTCTTTGATGTCTCCTTTTTGTTGAAAGGAAGACCTCTTGCAGGACAGTGGATACAGAGGGAAATTATTTTTATGTTTGGAGACGAGTATTTTCCTCCTGAAAGGCCAGCAGTATGAGGTTTATACTAAACTTGGTTAGGAGTTGGGCTGCATTTGGGCTTGTTATTACGGTTACCCTCAAGTTTTCCCAGGCCTCAATTTCCTCTGATTCCTCTAGTGTTTTGGAAGTATGCTACTGTGACAAAGGTTATTTTCTCAAAGTTTATCCCTGCCCTCTGTTTGAGTGTTCCATTTGCTTATGAGATAGTCTGTTTCTTTCCATTCTCCCTCTATAAATATTCTACTGTTATTACTTGATATTTATTCACTTGGTGGTAGGTAGTAGAGAGAATGTACTCTGGTATTCCAATAAAGTTTCAGGCTTAGTCTGGTACTGTGGCCAGATTATGGGCTTGTCATATGTTCCAAACCCTCTCTCAGAGAGAGTGCTTGCTTTCTTTTTTTGTTCTGCTCCCCATCTGCAGGATACAGTTTGCATTGTTCTTCTTCCTGCAGATTAAAGCTTTTGTCTTTAGAAGAGATGGAGATGGTGGGTTGAGCTAGTGCTTGGCTGCAGCTACTGTTTTCTCCCACAGCCAACACCTTATGAAAAGTTTTCCCTGTGAATGCATGGAAGCAAAGTCTCGAGTGCATCCTCCTATATTTGTGATCCTTAGGGAGTTGATGCTCTCCTACAGCAATTTGTTAATAATTTTAGCGGCATCTTCTTAGAAACTGATATAATGCTTGTTATAATCTGCTTCTGGTAAGCAATGCTTTCTCCCTGAAGGCACTTGTCTCTCCAGTCTTCAGGTTCTATTATATTCAACTTTCATTTCCATTATCATTCCAAATACTGTTTCAGTACACTTGATGAAGGAAACCATGTATTACCCATCTTTTCTCTTGAATAGGATTCCTGACATAATTTGTAGAATCCTCCAAGCAAGTTAGGAAATTTTGGTTGATGTGTAGATTGAAAGTCGCCAGAAGTAAGAATTCAAGGAGGAAAGGAAAGTTAGAGATGGGTGTGAAGATATAACTGGTCTTACCTGTGTGAATAGGATATCTTGCCAGAGAGGTTTTAAATAGATTGGGTAGGTGATAAGGGGAAGTCTGGGAGAATAGAAGGTGGCAGTAGTCAAGGTAACTAAGCCGTTAATGAGCATGTTAGGAGTTTGGAGGAGGGAAGGACAAGTATGTAAGGAGAGTATATGAGAGGAAGGGAGGTAGTGGGGGCGGGGCACTGACTATCTAAGGGCTAATGACTGTTTTCAGAGGAAAAAGAAGTCTAAGTTTGTGAATGAATAAAAATGTATAATACAAAGAGGGCAGAAAACTTTAATCCCTGAAAGTCAAAAGAAATTAAGTTTTTACATTTGACCATAATTAGAATGAGAGGTAACTGCTGCTTTGTTTATCCAGGGAGGCCATATGTGCCATCAGGTAAGAAAGAAAGACTTTGACTTATTTAACATATTTCATCAGTAGAATAACTTCCAGGAAGGAAGTGTGGCCTGTAAGATATTTAGAAATAATATTGTGATCTAGTAAGGATTGATGATTTAGAATTATTTGTTTGGAAATTACCATGTTGTCCATGACTGTTTGCAATGGAGAATCAATATTTAGTTGTTATGTCAAATAAATGATTCGGTTTTTAAAAGGTACCTCTGCAGCCCAGATATAACTGATCTTGGGAAGAGAAGGTAATCACTAAAGAAAACATAACTACAGACTTAGTTCAGATTAGAGAGGCAGAGGGTTGTCATATTACAAAGCTAAAGTATAAAGGGTTAGGGGAAGTATTAGGGACTGAATTAGAGCAAATTATATTATTTCATGCTTTATAATTATGTCAAATTAAATTATTATAATCAAATTAAATTATTTCATGCTTTTATAATTATGTCAAAATGAATCCTAATAATGTTAAATATAAGTAAAAATAACCAATAAAAAAGAATTTAAAAAGCTAAAGTGTAAGAGAATATCAGAGAAAGCAATCCTTGAAACGAGCAACTTATAAAGATGATGATTTTATGTAAGTACAGGAGCTAAACATGTGGGACTCTTAAGATATAGACATACTAGAATGAGCAGACCTAGAGAGGAGACCCTGATGTGAGTCAGACCATTCCTTAGCCTCCTTATACTAATCTTACCATAAGTTCTCCATGAGATGAATTAGTCCAGAAAACTTTAATTCCTGAAAGTCAAAAGGAATTGAGCTTTGAGATTAGGTGCCCACAAATATTGTCTGGGCAGATACAATAAAGATTAGTTTACCTTTAGTCATGTGAGTTACATAGAGAATGATCGACCCATGGTAGGAATGAGGAGGAACAATCAGGTTCCACAGAATGCAACAGGAAATACAGATTCAGTATGTGAGGGTGGGGATTAAAAAGGATACCCAGGTACACAGGTGATGTAAAATATCTACAAGAGCCTATGGAAGATCATCTGAATACCTCATGATGAGTGTGAGCAAAGGAATAGATTCTCAAGTGGGATTTTCTCCATTTGAATCCACAATCCTCCACTTATTAGTGTTGTGGCCTGGGCAAGTTACACAATCTCCTTGTGTCTCTGTTTCTTCAAACATTAGAAATAATTTTAATATCTCTTTTTCAAGGATTTATTGAGTTTGAAATGAGCTAATATAAATGCAGTGCTTAGAACAGTGTTGGGTACATAGTAAGTACTTAATAAATATTAACTACTAAAGAGCATTGGTGAACACTATAAGGGTTTAGTAGTGAGCTTCTCTTCAGGCACCTTATCTAGAGTGTGGATAGGGGGAACGAATAGCACTTACCCAGATCAGCAATAAGTGGACGAGGATCCAGGAATGCTTGCCTCCCAAATCCATGCCTGAACTTGGAGACAAATAGATGTGACATAATACAGCCTGAAGGAAAACTCACTGAACCCATATGGAAAAAATATAGATATATTCTTACTTTCTTTTCATCTATGTTTTAACATTCTGCTCAACTATAGTGACAATCAAATCCTTAATCTCTTTGATTCCTCATCCATAAAATAGACAATAGAACGTGTGGAATGCAGTTGTCGATATGAGAGCATTGTGCAATGTTATAGAAAGTTAATATTTTTCAGAACTCTTTCAGTTTCAAATGAAAGAAATTTAACTTAAACTAGCTAAGTAGCTAAGCAGAATTAGTTGCTTGATGAAACTGGACTTTTCATAGGACTATAGGACAAATGATAGGAACCAGTCCTAAGAAGCTATAATGAGATTTTTGAAGTGACACTTTAATTTCTCTTCTCCAAGACTACTTTGTGACACAACTCCAGAGGGAACCCTTCACTATATCTAGGGGAATAGCACCAGATTAGGCACAGGGCCGAGCAGGGTAAACGGTGCTCTTTGGGATGTGACATGTTCTCATTTCTGCTCATGCTGCCTCTCTTGTACCATATTATCTTCCATGTCAGTTAAGTTTCCTCCCAAAGGCTGGGATATATGGCCACAAGGAGCTCTAGCATGTATGATTCTAACACTGGTACAGAAAGGAAAACAGAATATTTCTTTTTAGCTCAAGTGGAAAGTTGAAGAAGGACTCTGTTCTCAATTGGGTAATGTGCATATTTCTGAGCCACTGTGGCCTAAGGAATGCGGCCCTGTGTATGAAGCTGAACCATGTGCTGGCCCCTGTGAGTGGGCAGGGTGGTGGAGGGGGATAGCTTACATCACTGAAAATGCTGCACTTCAATCATGAGGAGTAGAAAAGGAGTCCTGTTATCCAAAGAAGAGATATGAAAGACAAGCTTGTGCTCACAGTCTATTGTAAATGAAAGCATTATTATTTTTTCATGCTCAAGATTATTCACCACCCTCCCACAAAGCATTAATGTGAAGAGTGTACTACTGTGCAGTAGCTGTATTTGCATGCTTATGTGATGTATATAAAGCCTAGATTTTCCTATTGGGAAAATAAACTTCTTGCTGAATTAAGATACTTCACCACAGTTGTACTATTTTTCTTTACCATTACCCTTTTGGAGCATTGTAATAACAGTGATGAATCAGATATTGCTTTTCTATATACTACCTTCATATGGACATATTTTTAAAATCCTGAAAAAGGTAGACCTATCTCTGTTTTTAAAAGGGAAGAGGTGAAAGTGGAAATTCAAAGGGCATTCATTTGCTGCTAAGTCTCCCGAGTACACTCATGAATACGAAGAAGACTGTGTGGCTTCAGGAAAGAATGCATGTATTTATCAGATATACTTGCTGAGGTGCATAAACAAATAGTACTGGGACTATGGAAATGATATGTGGATATGTTTCTTGAAATTTAAACAGAAGTATTATTCAGTAAGCAAAAGACTGTGTCTGGGAATTGATAACCCTTTGAGGGCTCAGTAGAAAAATCACATATATGTATACATGAATAATAGCATATATAAAAAATGAAGGTGAACTGGTTGTCAATTCAAATTTAAAACAACAATAAAAGAGTGTCTTCTTTCCCTTCTTTCCTTATTTTTTCTTTACTCATCATTTTTTTTCAGTATCTTATATTAAAATTTATTGAGAATTTTAGACATTTTTGTATTTGTGTTGCTATTATTATTCACACTTTACTGCTAAGGAAACTGTAACACAGGGAGATTAAATAACTTGACCAAATTTGCAAAGCTGGTTAGTGACAGAGCCAGTAAAGGACAGTCTGGCTCCAGTGCACCTGCTTTTAACTACTCTACCTTTTTGTGTTCTCATTAAATTCAAGGTAAATAATTAGAATCTAGTGCTTTTTCTAATTCTGCTTTTGCAGAAGACTTTTTGTGTGGCAAGATATGATGATTGTATTTACCATTTACTAGATGTACCAACAAGGTTATAATATTTTTCAAATATGCATGTCCTGAATTCAGATCAAGGAGTGTCTCACTGTCTTGTTAGCTGTGTGAATATAGGTATACTGCTCAGATTCTTCACTTGTAACAAGGAAGCATATTACCTGTTTGACATTACTCAAAAAATTATTGGGAGAAAAAGAGATGGGAAATGTGAGTTGAGAGAGTATTACAAAAATTGGCACCATGAAAATGAAGCAAATTGAAACCAACACCAGCTTCTCACTGTCTCTTCTTTTTTCTTCCTGATTTTGTCCTGTTTAATTTAGATCATAAGCTCTCCAGTCTGAAAGTGAAACTGTTGCTTCTTTATGCAAAGACTGGTATCACTACTTAATAAAAATATAAGCAGCAGCAGTAGCAGCAGCAGTAGCAGCAGCATCAGCAGCAACAGCAGCAGCAGCAAAGGTTTGAAGTTAAATACACAGATCTAAGGTGAAAGCTTTTATATTGAGTTCCAACTTTAGTTCATTATGGCAAACTTAAGGGCGTGGATTTTTTTCTTTATTTCTCTAAAAGTTGTATAGTGTGGCGATTCATAGAGTACAGCCCAAAGCTGGATTTCTTAGATGACAATTCTGGCTTGGCCTCCTAACACTGGTGGGGTATTTTGAACATAGCATTTTGTATTGTCACATGTCAGAAACCAATATTGTTGGTGCAGTGTTATGGCATTTTATGATCATTATTGGTATTTTAGTCCCCTTTGCATCTCTGTAAACAAAAGACCCAACAAGAACAGCTTAGAGGAGGAAAAGTTTATTTTGGCTCACCATTTCAGAGGTCTCGTCCAAGGTCAGCTGAGTCCATAGCTATGGGCCCCAGATGAGGCAGAACATCGTGGCAGAAGTGGCACAGGAAAGCAGCTCAGGACATGACAGTCAGGAAGTAGAGAGCTCTGCTCACCAGTGACAAAATATAAACCCCAGAGACACGCCCCCAGTGACCTACCTGCTCTAGCCACACCCCATCTGCCTACAGTTATCACCCGGTTAATCCATATCAGTGGGTTAATCCACTGATTAGGTCATGGATCCATAATCTAATCATTTTGCCTCTGAACGTTCTTGCATTGTCTCATATATGAGCTTTCTGGGAACAGCTCATGTCTAGCCCATAACAATTGGCCACATGGTAGCTGAGATATAGTTGGCATTGCCAGAGTGCAAACATTTGGTTACCATTGTTCATAACGTCATCACTTCACCTCAGTTATAGGCATTGATGTTTAGGTCACCTCTTACATCAGCTTCAGGAAAAAAAGTTATTATATAAGCAGAAGCACAGCAGCAAGTTTAATTTCAATATTTGTGAAACAAATATTTATAATTAGAAGAATGATCATCATGCCAGAAACAAAATGCTTTATGATACTCAAGAAAAGAAGATATCCACAAGTAGCTGGTCCTGCCTTATATTTTGATACTAAGATGCAGCAAAAGAAATGCTGATCACCACCAAGCCATGCAACTGAGAGCAGGAGAAATTCCAAATGTCTTTGAAATAGATGAGAAAAAAAAATGCAAGGCAACAAGAAAGACTTGTATTACATGAGAATTCTTTCAACAAGTATAAAAAATAAAAATTCAAGGTGACAAGAAAACATTACATCATAGTTTCCTTGGCAATATTTTCCCCTTTTTCATTTGTATATTTAAAAAAGTCATAAAGCACTGATGACCTCTTACAGGTGATGAAATATAGAATATAGCTCCTATGCTCTTGTAAGGATTACATGAAATAATGTCAGGTGTTACTGCCTTGACTGACACATGGTAAGTATGTCATACATGTTAGCCATTATGTCTTTAGTATCAAATTACAAAAGTCTTTCATCTTCATATCTGCTCTCTGCTAGATTAATGTGAATTGGAAACAATTCAAGTGGGATCTAGTCCATTTGAAACTACAGTGTAGTTTTGTGATTTCCTGGAGAATAGGGGAAAATTTAATAGGTGATGTTAGGAAAACTCCAGGTGTTTCGTAAGTCAAAGGATTGAGTGAAGTGGAAAACTTCACAGCATGCTCAGCATAGCATGACTTTCCTATCTTTGATTGGAAGTTACTCTAGTGCTACCTTAAGAAATTGCTACCCAGCAACATGACAGACACAGCCTCAGCTGTGTTTCCTTAGCCAAGAAAATTGAAGACAGTTCTCGTACCTCCTTGGCTTTTTATTCAAAAAGTGTAGTGTTAATTTCAGTGTATCACTTTACAAAAATATATTCATAGTTTTAGAATTTGTGATTTTCACAGCTTATTTGGAGCTGCAAGCATATTATAAGGATATTATTGAAAAGTTCTCAAGTAAACAAATGTGTGTCTGAGCTCAGTGAATTTACACAATGTTCAAGTACACAGCTGAATTCAACCTCTGAATTTTAATTTTCATCTAACTCAAGCTGTTTCATTCCTGAAAATATAAAAGGAAGACTTCATAAAGTCATGAGTGATGCTAATTGGGCTGTGAACGTTTTTCAGGATCAATTTGTTGGTTTGAAAATCAACATTTTGAGACAGTTTCCCAATGTCTCTTAGATTGTGTTAAATATGAGTTCTTATTTTTAACAAATTAATTTTCAAAATCCGAAATGCTCACTTGAAAATATTTGACTTTCATTAATCAAGGTAACTACAGAATAATTAATTATATCCTACAATACACTTATAAGTAACAGAAAGGCAAGCACATACACTTATAGGTAACTGAAAGGCAATATATATTTGACCTTTATCTATTATTTCTAGAGTGCAAAGACAATAATAAGATATGCCTTTTGGGCTTTTAAGAGTGAAAATCTCTATAAACCAGAGGAATTATGGAAATATTGGCCTGAAATAATTCTGGATTTATTTATTTGCCCAAATAATTTTATTTTGTTTTCGTAATATATTTTTAATTGTTATACTTTGATTTCTTATCTAGTCTTGAAAACTGTCCAAGTATGTAGAAATACCTTGGATATTGAGCACCATAGTAACTGTCTCTTAAGATAACTACTCTAGTAATCAAGCTATTAGAAGTGATACAGCACCTCTGGACCACTGGCATTTGTGTGTGCGTGTGCCTGTGTGTGTGTGTGATTGCACCTTAACTTGGTGTGTTCATTATTTGTATTTTCAACAGTTATTCTTAGGAAAATGGGGAAAGAAAAAAATGTTGCCTGGGAACTTATGTTAGTGTAAATTTGTATAATATCCAAGGAAGGAATGTACTTTTTAGTGCAAGCTACTTTCTATGGTTTGAATATGTTCCCCAAAGTTCTTGCATTGGAAAATTAATTCCTGGTGCAACAGTGTTAAGAAGTAGAATCTTTAAGAGCTGATTAGATCATGACTGCTCTGCTCTCAAATTTGCATCAATACTATTACTATGGGAGTGGATTTGTTATCATGAGAGTGGTTTAATTATAAAAGTGAGTTTAGTCCTCTCCTGCCTGCTTTCTCTCACCTTGTCTTTCTTTCTCTTGTGCACCTGTGTGTATGGACTACCTTACTATGTGATGCCTACCACTGTGTTATGATATAGCATGAAGGCCCTGCCAGATGCAGCCTTTCAGTCTTGACCTTTCCAACCATAAGAAGTATGAGCCAAATAAACTTATATTGATTATAAATTGCCCACTGTGTTAGTCAATCACTGTAACAAAATACCCAAGGTAATTAGTTTATTTAGGAAAAAGGTTTATTTGGGCTCACAGTTTTGTAGGTTCCTGTCCATGGGTAGTTGACCCAATGGCTTTGGACCAGAGTGAGGCAGCACATCATGATGACGAACAGGTGGCAGAGCAAAACCACCCTGTGATTCAGGGAGTGAAGAAAAAGAGAAAAGGGCTAGAGTCCTATAACACCTAGTGACTTAAGGACCTTCCATTAGGTCTCATCTCTTAAAGGTTCCATTGCCTCCCAGTAGTGACATCTTGGGGACCAAGCCTTTAACAAATGGGCCTTTGGAGTACATTCAAGATCCATACTAAGCACTCATCCTGTGATATTTTATTATAGGAGCAAAATACCAATTAAGACTACTCAAGAGAAGTCTTCCACTATTTACCTTCAGCTTCTCTTTCCTGCTGGGGAGAAAAGATTTCTCACTCATTATTAGGTTCACAGCTGAGACCCCTATAATAATAAAAGGTTATAATACAAAGAAAACATAGAAATGTACTTAAGTTTTATGTGACATGAGGGCCTTCAGAAATAGACAAAAAACCAGGAAAACCTGTGTATTTTTAAGCTAACTTTGGTGACGAAGTATATGGTCATGCAGAAATGTGATTGGCCAAAGAAGTTATAACCTAATGGCAATAAACTAGAGGGAACTTAGCACAGCCAGTTTGTCCAGAGTTTCTTCTTTATCCCTGAGTCTTCAGAGAAAATAACATTTCTGTCCTCTAGGTATAGTATAAGCACTTCTGGAAGGAAAATTTTATGACCTATTTGGTCTGCTTCAAGGAAGAATGGGTCAGGGGGAAAGTGAGAGTTACCTTCCTGCTTGCTGTTTTTTTCAATGCTGCAGTGTCATACAGGCATACATGTCCTGAACCCATCATATCCCAAAGATTAGATAACAGAGGAAAGAGCATGGCTGCTGAATATGATTCAGGTCTTCACATTCATACTAAGGGTCTCTCAAAATGAAAAAGCATTTCCTTCATTTTCTAAATATAGAACTTCTATTTTTTCTATATTTATCCTATTTTCTAACTTTTTTTTCAAAGCAGAAAAATTATTAGCACAAAACTCTAATCAACAATGGTGGAACTTTCTCTATGGTGTTACCTTTCACTGTTGTCTATTTGGTGTGAAGTATTTTAATGTTAGATAAATCACAGAATTGAAAGGAATGTTAAGAAACAACAATTCAATGTTTTATTGTCTCTGTGTTTGACAGTCTACTCTATTTTTGGAAGTCTCTTTTAAGCTCTGGTATATAAAACAATTACCTTTCAAACTATTGAAGTGCAACCTGAATGTAGTTAACACCTTATCTGGCTTCCAAAGTATAAATTAACCTGGTATACAGGCCTTCAAGAACATGTAATATTCTTTATTTGTGAATCATCAACATTTCAAAATTGGACTACATAGAATAAAAAGTAATATAATAAAAATTCTTGAGTGTAATCAGGAAGCAAGACATTATTTTTATGATCTAATGTGTAACACATTTTTATGATCCCTGATCAGTTTAGGCATTAATTTTTCAGAAGAACACTCCAATAATGTAAGGAATCATGAGCTACCTACCCACATCTGCTGCACTTCAGTTCTACACATGCCAACAAGAAACCCAGTGGCCCAAAACTTCTACCTTTTCAGCCAATGAGCCTTCTACTAGGAAGGCAGCAGCAATGGTCACAATAGCATAGCCAGAGGTTAGTATGGTTTCAAGGGCTCTGTCACATGAATGTCCTGCCAAAATAATTTTGTAGTAGGATGCTTGAATCACTATATAGATTTAACATTGCAGTAAAGATGTAGCTAAATACTCTCTATAAACTTATGTTTAAATTATTTTTCTTTTTCTTTCTGTTGGCTCTTTGTCTTGTCCCTTTTTCCCTCCAACCTCAGTTCAATTTTCATTTGGCTTTTTCTGTTTTAGATATCTTTTTTGATTTCCATCATCAATTATCCCTTCTTCTCCTATCTTTTCTCCATGCATTCTCCCCTTGAATTTACATTTACTCTATGACTCTTAAAATATGTACATATAATTATGATTCTCTCTCTGGTCCTGATCTCTCTCGACTTCCAATCCACCATCTCCAATTCCCTGCTGGACACTTGCGGGTATGGTTTTGTAAATTCTCTAAATTCCACCTTTTGTCTGTTGAACTCATCTTTTCCCCTGTTCTTCAAACTAAATATTGCTCTGTTGTTTCCTATTTCAAAGACTATTTTCACCATTTTTACAGTTATTTTGGCTTCAAATCTTGCAGTCATGTTTAACTTCAGCCTTCATTTCTTTTCCTACATTCAATCAGGCAGAGTCCTCATGACCCCATTTTTGTCACTCCCTTTGATCTGTTCTTTAATTTTTATTTCTAATATCAAGGTACTAATAAACTCTTATTGTCATTCATTTTTGTATTCTGGCCCTTAGAAATCTGCCTTTCAGACCACTGTCACAATACCTATGATGCCATAAAATTCCTAAGATACTACAATAATCATTTTATCTCTTTATCAAGAAAATTTGAGGGTGGCCAAGAATAGACAAGATAATTAAGGAGAATAACAAAATTGAAGGTCTATGATATTAAATGTCAATATGTATTTCAAATAAGTTATACTATAAGAAATCAAATGGAATTCTAAAAATGTGATATTTGACAAGGAGAGACAAATAGGTTTGGAATACATAAAAATGCAAAAGAATGAGAAAATGATCTGATAAAAGAACTCTTTCAACAAGTATAGACGTAATAGATTCTAGAAATGGACTCATACATACACAGTCCCTTGATTTATGAGAAAGATAATGCTGCAGTGCAATGTGGAAAGATGGCTTTTCAATAAGTAGTGTTGAGTCAATTTGCTATCCATGTGGAAAAAAATGAAATGTTGACATTTCTTTCATATCATGTATAAAAAAATCAATTCTACATGGGACATTGAGATAAATGTATAAGATAAGGTAATTAAATAACATACACAAAGATCATTAACTAAAAAAGAAAATATTAAGAAATCAAAATTTTTTAAAACTAGAGACACAAAGAAGTGAAAATTACAGCTATATAGTGGAAGATACTTGTAATATGCCCATCTAACAAAGGTATAGTATAGCTTATATAAACTTTACAAAATAATTAGAAAAAGCAGGAATTTAATAAAATATGGGTAACATACATTTAATAAATGAGGCTCTACAAATGAAAAATTGGTAAGTCTTTTTAAAGAGTAAGGGTCTCCAAGCTAACCCACAATTAAATACCACCACATACCCACCAGGAAAGTTCACATACCCTAACAATACTAGTGCTGAAAAAGACATGGAAACAGGTAGAATACTTATCATTCCTACAAGAGACATAGAATTTATATCATTGCTTTGAAAGACTGGGTATTATCATCTAAAACAGAATTATATACCTATCCTCAAACATGCCAATTCTATTTATAGATAAGTACTCAATAGGAATGGGTACATGTGTGCATTAAAAGTTATATACAAGAATATTCATAGTAGCATTATTTATAATAGCCCGCAATTGAAGATACTTCAGTGTCTATCAATAATAGAATAGTAAATACACTTTGCTTCATTTTTTAATATGCTCACATACTACCAACACTCTTTGGAAGCTTGATTTACATGTACATTTATTTGCACTCACCTTGCATCTTCTTAAACTTCTGTTGCTCATGGGTCCATGCTCATGGAGCATCACAAATACTATATGCAGATGGGATTGCAAGAAACAATAGACACACCTTCCTATGCTCACACAAATGGCTTGATTGTTCCACAGGACATCACTTACAAAAGACAAGTTCAAAGATGAAATTATTGCAGAGCATGGTGACATACACCTACAATCCCAGTGACTTGGGAGGCTGAGGCAGGAGGATCTCAAGTCCAAGGCCAACCTTAGCAACTGACAAGAACCTGTCTCAAAATAAAAAATAAAAAGGGGCTGTGGATATAGCTCAGTGTCAGGGTGCCCCTCGGTTCAATCCCCAGTAACCCCCCTCCAAACACACACACACACACACACACACACACACACACACATACACACACACAAAATAAAATTATAAAGAATTTCAAGACAGCAATAGCAGAGCAGTAAGTCTCTACAGGCCCTTTTGAGAGGGGCATTTCCATAAGAAGGGCCATAGCCCTTCCTTTGATTATACTTTAATAATATTTAAATAAAAATTTATTATAAGCAAAGTAAAAGAAGAAGAATCCCTTTAAAGTTCCTTCATTATCTGGCAAATAAAGTCAAAGTTCCTTCAGATAAAATAGAACTTTAACATTTTCAACTCCCCTTCCCTCCCTTACTGCTCTCTGTATGTACCATTATAAAGCATGTCCAAACCTGAGAGTCATCTTTCATCTCTTACTTTGTCCATCACAGCAGATTTGGTGGACTTAGATTATCATATCTCTTATTTGAAATTCTTGAGACAGTATTTCAGATTTGGGATTTTTTCAGATATTGGAACACACACACACACACACACACACACAATTTTAGTTAGCTTTTTTGCTGCTGTGACCAAAAGACCCGACAAGAACAATTAGAGGAGGAAGAGTTAATTTTGGCACTCACAGTTTCAGAAGTCTCAGTCCATAAATGGCTGGCTCTATTCCTTGGGGCCTGAGATGAGGCAGAACATCACAGCAGTAGTGGCTCAGGACATTATGATCGGGATGCTGTGCTCAAAAAGGACAAAATACAAAGGCACACTCCCAAGGACCCACCTCCAGCTATACCCTACCTGCCTATCAGAAGATTAATTCACCAGGGTGGGTTAAGGCTCTCATAACCCAATTATTTCACCTCTAAACTTTGCATTGTTTCACATATGAGCGTAGGGGACACCTCATATCTAAACCATAACATATATAATGAGACATCTTAGAAATGGGATTCAAATAAACATAAAATTCATTTATGTTTCAAATATACATAATGCAGGAAGGTAACTTTATAGAATATTTTTAGTGTACCCATAGTTTGACTGATCTGTCATGTGAGGTCAAATGTGGAATGTGTACTTGTGCATCGTAGTGGTACACAAAAAGTTTTGAATTTGGGGGCATATGAGATCTTAGATTAGGGATGCTTAACCTTTACAAATGCATCAACTTTTCCATAGAAAAAGATCACTGTAATTGAAGCCTGGGGCACTTGGTTTCCTGCAACAGGCACCAAATCTAATAAACCAATTGAATGCTATGAACAAATTGAAAGGCAATATCAAACAGATCGAGGGTATGGGGACTTCCATTTACCCTTTCTCCATGGCCCTCCACAGTCATTTTTGAAACAGCACCCAGAGTATCTTTTAACAAATCTTAGTCACTGCTGTGCAAATTCTACAGAGCTTTCCATTCTACTGAAAGGGACACGAGGTTTGTCTCTATTGAGTCCCTTCATCCTCCTCTCTGCCTCTTCCTTCCTCACTTCACCCCAGCCTCTTTCTCTCTTTGGAGAGACAGATGCCTTTTTTTGTTTGGTGAATTCTCTGTCTACAATGTCCTTTTGGCATGGCTTTGCTTTTCTTGTTAGAACTCAGATCAAAATCCCCCTTCTCAAAGATTCCTTTCCTGACCACAAAATACAAAAGTAGCTCTCCCCACCAATTCTGTTCCTTATTATGAAAGCATCAGGTTCTTGAACCTTCTACCACTTACTAATGTGCAGAGGTTAATCTGATGAATTTGTTTACTTGTTTTTTGTCTAGTCCTCCATGTAAGCTCCAGGGTGTCTTGTTCATGATTATGTCCTAAGGGCCAAAAACAATATCCAGTTCATGAAATGTGCTTAAAAATATTATGCTTTGGGAGACTTCTGTTATATGAGTTGACTCTCTTTTTCTGGACCCTGCTGTCTTCTGGACCACATCAGCAAAGTCTGAAAGACTCCTAAAGCATTTGTAGTTAATTTGGGAAGATGGTTCTACCTTGTGCAGAGGTAGGGTTCATGTATAAAATAAATTTGGGAGCCTCAACAACCTGGTCTCCTTCAGGTTACAGCAGCTCTTCAATATGTACTGTCAAGTTTGGTCAAATGATTAAACAAACAAACCTACAAAGATAGCTTATGCTTTCTTTGGCTATTCTGTTTGTGATATTATTGTCAAATATCCCTTTCTAGACAACCTAGCATGGAAAAGAGTTAGCAGATAAAAGCAAAGGTGCAAGAGTCTGACATTTTTTAAAGCCCAGTTCTGCTCCTTTCTAGCTGTGTGAACTTGGACAAGTTGTTTAGCTTCTCTCAAAAGTAGGTATAAAACTATGACATTTCTCATCACTTGTTATAAGGGTTAAATAAGATAATGCACTTACCCAGTGACTGACAA
The DNA here is from genome assembly GCA_028644305.1 of Xerus rutilus. Lineage (NCBI taxonomy): Eukaryota > Metazoa > Chordata > Mammalia > Rodentia > Sciuridae > Xerus > Xerus rutilus. The sequence goes on along the minus strand of CM053402.1, from coordinate 77,826,824 downwards.
CATATGTACTCCCTAAATGTTAGGTTTTATTCTCCCTCCTTTGGGAGGAAAACACTTTTGCATTTCTCAAAATTTCAACTCCTATGAAAGAGCCCTGCAACATATCTTATGAGGCCAATTTTAACAAATACTTGTGGGAAATCAGGTTTTTAAATATTCAGACTTAAATCTCTTCTCTTCTCTAACAATCCCTTTAAAAGGACTCATGTTCTATTGTCATTTGTTTGAACTTGTATCTTTCCTTCTCAAAAAAAGAGTGCAAAAGAATACCTAACAGGGCTGGGATTGTAGCTCAGCGGTAGAGCGCTTGCCTTGCATGCGTGAGGCCCTGGGTTCGATCCTCAGCACCACGTACAAAGCAATAAAATAAAAAAAAAAACATTGTGTCCATCTACAACTAAAAAAATATTTAAAAAAAAAAAAAAAAAAAAAAAAGAATACCTAACAAATCAAATGGCAGACAGGTACAAAAAATGTCAATTGAATTAAAATTGTTTTGTCTTGAGAATATTAATGACACAAAAGTAGGTTTGGAAATAAAATCTATGCAGTTATTTTTTCACCTTTTTCTTCTTTTCTACTGGAGAAACCTGTATCTCATTATTCACTATCATTTACTGCCTAGTATGCAAGATCATTTCTCACAACCCTGGTCAAGAAGGCAGAGTTGAATTTCATGATATTTAAGACATAGACAATTTTAATGCCTCACTTTATTATCATTTCCACACCTTGAATGGACTTTAAAAAAAAATAAACCTTCTGATTTGCTTCTGGTTCTGTGAGAAGAAAGCCCATCAAGTATAGATCTCTTGCATAGTCAATACATGTCTGTCTGAGGCCTCCTAGTGGCTGGAGAAAACCCTATTCACTGTCTTCCCATGCAAAGAGACAGATTTGCCTCTGCTGAGTCCCTAAAGTGGCTTGTCTGCAGAATCCTGCTGAGCTATCTTGCACCCCATTAGCTTCACAGTGTGTCTTCATAAAATGCATCACTGGAGAGAGCTTGGGGGTCTGGACCTTGAATCTGCCTCACTCACTCGTTCATCTGTCCACTCACTTTTTAACCACATTTTACTGAATATTCCTATATGCAGGGCTCTCTTCTAGGTGCTGGAGATAGAGCAGTAAATGAAACAGTCCAGATTTCTTCTCTCATAGAGACTACATTCTGTTATGGTTTGTGTTTGAGGTGTCCTCCAAAAGCTCCTGTGTCAATGCAGAAGTATTCAGAGGTGAAATGTTTAGATTATGACAGTTGAAACCTAATCAGTCCATCCTAGTTTGAATAAATTGGGTGGTAAGTGTAGGCAGGTGGGGCAAGGCTAGAGGAGGTGGGTCATGGGTAGCATGCCCTTGAAGGAGGGTGCATGTTCTCTGCGGCTTCTTTCCTTTCTCTGCTTCCTGATCCCACCATGAGCTGAGAAGCTTTCCTCCACTGAGTCCTTCAGTCATGATACTCTGCCTCATCTTGGGCCCAGAGTGATGGAAACAACCAACCATGGACTCTGAAACCATAAGCCAAAATAAACTTTCCCTTCTCTAAACTGGTTGTTTGTTGTTGTTGTTGTTATTCTGGGCATTGAATCCAGGGTACTTTACTACAGAGCTATATTCTAAGCCCTTTTTTAGTGTTTAATTTTGGGTCAGAGTCTTGCTAAGTTGCTGAGGCTGGCCTTGAACTTGTAATTATCCTGCCTCATCCTCCTGAGTTGCTGAGATTATAGGAATGCACTTTCTCATCTGGCTCTAAATTGATCTTGTTTGGTATTTTGGTCACAGCAACATAAAGCTGACTAACAGACATTCCAATGCAGGGAGCAGTGGTGGAGACAAATGACAAACTACATAAGCCAACAAGATTTCAGATAGGCACACATTTCATGAAAACTTTGAACAGGGATCTTAAGACTCTGGTGGCAGTCTACCTTATCCAAAAGACAAATACATTATCTCGCTTGGCTAGGAAGAGTACTGGGCAAGTGCAAAGGATTAAAAGAACTGCAGCCATGGTGTGCTAGAGAACTGGTTCTTGCTAGGAATCTCACTTTGCATCTCTTATTTTACTTGTTCTGTCTTGCCTGCATTGAAAATAGGCTTTTGACCCACAGCATGAAATATGGACACTGAAGAGTCAGAGGATTGACACTAAATACCCGGGACTCACATCTTCTCATCTTTGAAATCTTACTTGAAAGGAAACTTTTCTTTCCCAGTAACTCTAACAGCTCCAGGAGATCATTCTGACTAGTTTCCTTATGTGTCTGTCTCTGAAGTTACTCACTGTGCCCAGGAAAGCAAGTTCTGTAACTGATGAATGTTGGGCCTGAATGAACGTTAAACCCAATGACTATGGGGTAGAATCTGTTCATAGAAGTCAAGAGTTTACAAAGAATGCTGAGTGACAGAAACAATGCATTTCATCGTCCCCTACAGTTCTCTTGGATTCATCAGAAGATCCAGCAGCCAGGCACTAATGGGACAGTTTTTCCAAAAATTGTTTTCATCAACAGCTTCCTAAAATTCTTAGAATTCCCAGAATTATTCCCTGAATAAATACCATTCCTTCCTTTTATTTATTCAATAGAATGAAAAGAGATGCAGCATGTGAAAGCTGGAAACAGAATGCCTACTAAAGTGTCAGTGTACCACTCAACAGCTGTTTGATGGTGGGCACGCTACTTATTCTCTTACACTGTGTTTCAGTCTTTTCCTCTGTAAAATGGGGATTATCATACTATTTATCTCATAAGGTTAATGTGAGAGATGAGTATTTTTGCATGAGATTCTTAGTTCCACCACAATTAAGGCAGCACTAATTATGTGGCAGATGCCGTGCTGTATTCACATCATCCATGTCATCGCTCACAATAGCCCACCCTATTGTTATCACCTGGCCCATGTTATAGATGACAACTCTGGGGGAAGTGCTCTTCCCAAGAATAGGTAGAGTGAAGTTGACCTCCTCGCTTGCCTGTCTTCAGAGCTCAGGTCTTTGACATGTCTTACCACTGCCTCCTCACCCATGGAGCCCCTAACTTCACTGCAGGGGACATAGATACTCCTTTTAATAGAGATGTGTGTGGAGCAGATCAATTCTTAGGGGGATTTTGGGTTTCATTGAAGTCTCGCCATGAACTCGGCATTTTTTCTGGAGCTAATGCACACCATGTTTTCACAGTACAGAGCTGAAGGCAGAGGCTGTGTTGAGCCATTTCTTCCCTCCTTGTCATTTAAGGTCAGGATTGGGTACAGCATGTTGAAATATATATTGTTCACAGCCTTTTTCTGTTCACTGAACTTTCCAATTAGTGTCCACTTAAATGGATGCCAGGGAGAATTTCTTACAAGTTATGGTGTCATGTTGAATTGTGGTGATTACGAAGGCTACAGTGACAGGAAAGACTGAAGACATTTTTTTTTCCTCCTCTCCTTAACATTGCTTGGCAAAACTGGTTGTGAAAAATAATCCTAAAGTTAAAAATTCCCTGATATCACAGTATATTAAGGCATTTCTTCTTTGCCATTTTGTGCTGAAAGTCTTTCTAATTTAAATGTTCCATTTCCTTGAGTTTTGTTTTTAAGTTTATAGTTGTATATGGCCTTCAGGGTAATGTTATATTGATTATCAAATGTCTCCAGTGCATTTCTGCTCCCAATCTATTTATATATAGAACAAAACAGTGTGGGTTTTCTATCTTTCATTCTAAATGTCATTTGCTGTTAGCTATTTTCTCATACTCAGTTTCTTTCTTTTCCGTGTTTATATTATTTTGCATACACTTACACTTTGCAAAATTATTTGTAATATGGGATTATACTGTGTTCTGAGGATGAATTTGAACATTAGGGATGATATTTTATTTTGTGACAGAAAGATTAGGGTGTTTTTTTTTCACCTTTAATTCTCCTTCAAAAAAAGAAATGCCCCAGTCAATGAATAATTTAAGTCCTTGAATTTGGAAGAACATATTTGACGATTTCATGGTACAGGCATCTTTATTTTATGTCTCTTTCCTGGAGGCATGAGAGGTACCAGGTATTATAATATAAACTCAATCAGTCATGTCCTTTCCTGGGGCTGTGTGGTGATGAGAGTCTTACCTCTATGAGGATTTAATTCATGGACAGGAAGAGAATTCAAGGAAGGCCGCTGTCACCCTTATTCAATCTCCATTGCTTTTTATTGGCAAGTCTGAGAGTACAGGCTTATTATAGCTTCCTTCATATTAAAACTAAGTGAGTGGATTTTTCTAGATTTTCATGTGAAAATATGGTTGCCCAAGGATCACCAGGTTTGGTCAGGGAGTTGGAAGGGATTCTCTGTCTCATTCCCTCCCAGCTCTATTATAGCTTTATGATAGGAGTGGGGGGTCAGGAATACTTCAAACCACTTAACTATGGTCCCTGGTTCAATTTTATCAGGATCTATGGCATTTCTGCCAGGCATTTCTGCCTTTCTCAATGAAAAAGAGCATGTGAGTGTTAAAGAAAAGTGGTAGATTTGCTCATCAGCTATTCAGAAAGCTATGGTACCAGAGAATCATTTATGATGAATTGTATTCCTTCTCTAGATTCAAGACCATTTCTGGGTATGGAAAGTTTCTAGGGATAGCTAGCTTACCTTTTGGAAATATACTGAGTTTCTTTGTAAACTGGTTATTTGTAATTTAGGAGCATATAGAAACATTATCAAAAATACTGATATAATTCTTAGGCTAGCATACTAACACCCATTAAACTCACAATGCAGTTGTAGGGTAATACTATAGTTATAATGAAACCAACATAGCTTTACATTTGGAAATATGTTTGTGGTTTATCTCAAATATATCCTTGGTTTTAAGATCCAGTGTTTGGGCTGGGGTTGTGGCTTAGTGGTTGAGTGCTTGCCTTGCATGTGTGAGGCACTGGGTTCGATCCTCAGCACCACATAAAATAAATAAAGGTATTGTGTTCATCTACAACTAAAAAAATACTAAACAAAACATAACAAAAAACAGTGTTTTTCCTCCATTCCCACAAAGTCCATCTGTTCCCATTTGCCTTGTAGAACATTTACTTCATCTCATGTCTTGAAACTCCTGCTCTTCATCTATGTGCTGGCCTTTCTCAGTTCTTTTCAGAGGTCCAGTATGCCATTCCACTACTAAGTCTGGGTCCTTCCATCTATTCTTCTCTTAGTTAGCTCCCATTTATCTTTCAGAGTTGGTCTCCTTTCTGTAAGAACTTTCATAGCTTTTCCTTTTAGTGCATCAAATTTTCTTAGTACTATTTATCTTCGAATTGCCCAGGGCCTCCAAGAGTATAGATAGCCCAAAGAAGGGAGAGCTTCTACTCTCATTTAGAGAGACAGCTTCTGTTTCCTTGATCCTTGCTGGTACTTTTGTCCCTGATGAGCACTGACCCTAAAGTATATGAGAAATGTTCTTCTCTTTCCCTGACATTCATAGTGAGATTCCATCAGGGACTTTCACTGAAGAAGAGAGGCACCTCCCACATCAATACTTAGTTAACTCACAGGTGCCCCACTTTTGGCTCCCGTAGTTTTTGGCTCTCATTGGTTTTTCTTTCAGTTTCTATGCATAGCTCTCTCTCAGTGGAATAAGAGGCCCTGAAAACACTGTCATGATAGTTTCTGTCCTACAATGTGCAGATCTAGAATATGCTCTTCCTTCCCTCTCCAGCGATTCACACTTAATGATGATTAAACAATGTATTAGTTTCCTAGGGATGTCATAATAGATTAACACAAAATAGGTAGCTTCATACAACAAAAATTTATTGTCTCACAGTTCTGAAGGCTAGAAATCTGAAATTAAGGGGTCAGCAGGGCCATAATTCAGAGGCTCTAGGAAATAATGATTTCTTTCCTCTTCTAACTTCTGGTGGGTGTTGGCTATCTTTAGTATTCCTTAGCTTAGAGAAGCATCCCTCCAATCTTTGTCTCTGACTTTTCCTCTTCTAACTTCTGGTGGTTGTTGGCTATCTTTAGTATTCCTTAGCTTAGAGAAGCATCCCTCCAATCTTTGTCTCTGACCTTCTCTGATACTATCTGTATCTCTGTGTCCTGAGTTCCCTTTCTCATAAAGACAATAGTCATATTGGATTGAGAGCCCACTCTAATCCATTATGACTTCATCCTACCTTGGTGATGTCTGCAAAGACCTTATTTTCAAATATGGTCACATTCACAAGTTCTTGGTGAGATGAATTTTGGGGGATGCTATTCAACCCATTAAAAGCAGTTTCCTAAAAATAAATAGATAGATAGATAGATAGATAAAAGCAGTTTCCTTTTAAGTCCTCAAAATAGAAGCATTTTATTACATCTCTTCCACAAAATGAGGATAGCTTCCTATAGTCCTAAAAAAGGCTAGTTTCAGTGAGATTCAGTGAGAATCAGTGAGATTCCTCAGCAGTGCTGGAAGTCAAGGAAGCACCTAGAGTGCAAAATTTAAGGAGCTTCTCTTTCTTCATGTTGTACTGGTACAGGGTGGTACTTACACAGCCCTGAGACTTACTCTTAAATTTAAATTTTGGGTCTTCTCTTCCTATCTTTCCCTAGCCCCAGCCTTCCTGTGCAATACAAGAAGTATACCTATGAAAATTCCTGGCATTTGTCATCAGAAAGGAAAAAAAAAAATCTAGTTTTCATCTATGGCATGGCACCCCGAGACATTACGAAAACTAAAATTTTGGAGCGTTTTCCATATTTGGCACTAAGCTAAGTTCTTTTTATTTCATTTATTCTGATAGCACTAAGAAGGTACTGTTTTCATATTTTTAAATGCAGAAGCAGATAATCTTAGCTATCTTTTATAATAGTTTGCCATAATATCTGATATATAGGAGGTAGTCAAAAGGTTTATATGAATAAGAAAGCCTGGGGTTTGGGGAAGAAATTATTTGTTCATCTGAGGACAACTAATCACAGGGTTACTCTTGTGTCAGCTGCTGCTATGGTTGTCAATATGCAGAGATGAGTGAGACACTATCCTCTCCCTAAGAAGTTTAGAATCCAGTGTGGCAGTTTGCAACTCTAGGATACAGAAAAAGAAACAATAGAGTTCCCTTCAGGAGTTTCTCTCAAACAGGCACAAAGCCACTCAACAGCCCCCAATTTCTCACGTTACTGTGTAATTACCCTTAAAGCAGTTTGTTTCTTGAGCCCCAAGTGATTCTAGCACCAAAACAATGAAAATGCTATTCACAGAATTCTTTCTCTGGCCAACAAGAGGAAACTACTTTTATCTTTCTGACTGTCTATCTATCTCTTTATCTATTTTTAGGAAACTGCTTTTATCTATCTATCTATCTATCTATCTATCTATCTATCTATCTATCTATCTATTTATTTTTGGTACTGGGGATTGAACTCTGGGGCACTCCACCACTGAGCCACATCCCCAGCCCTATTTTGTGTTTTATGTAGAGACAGGGTCTCACTGAGTTGCTTAGCGCCTTGCTGTTGCTGAGGCTGGCTTTGAACTCGCGATTGGAAACTGCTTTTAATGGGTTGAATAGCATCCGCCAAAATTCATGTCACCAACTGAGCTGTGCTTAAGGGCTGTGCAACAACCTTGACTCACGCTATTTCCCTACTAACAATTTTTTTAAAAAGTGAAAGGATTTTAGAACATCTTCTCTCTGAAATCCCTCTGCATTAATTAGACTTAATTGTGTAAAGAGATTTGATAATTAATTTTAAAACTAATAAATTATTAACATTCTAATAAATAACATTTAAAATATGCTAATGAGAGCTCATATTTATAAATTGTTTAATTTTTTTAAGACTGCCTCTATAATTTATTACAAAATCTAATGAAAAATGCAAGCTACAAAAAGCTGCACACTTTGATCATGTTTCAATGTAGTCTACATTCCTGGTTTACTTTCTTTTTGGGAAGAACTGGTAGATGTATTTTACTGATTGGGTCATAAATGGAGAGGAAGTGGGACTTATTTTACGTGTCTGAGGATCTTCTTCAACCTTAGGAGGAGATGTGGAATGGCTTTCTTGAATTACTATGTAGTTTCCAAGGATTGCAAACTATTCCTTGGACTGTCAGTTTTATATGCCATAGTGGGTCAGCAATTACCCTCCTGGCACAGAGAAGATGCTTAACAGACATTTGTTGAATGAATGAATAATAGACCACAAACCTGCTACTTAGCCCTCTTCTTTCCTATACTTTCATTTCTCCAGTGGTGTTGACTATGAAATTGGTTGCTTTCTGGCTTAGGAGAGATGGAAGGAAATGTTTACTAGCTTGAGAAAATTATCTAAGATTTCATATTTTTCATTATATAAGATATGTAAGATATGTACTAATAATACATATGTGCACATGATAACATGGATTAAAATTGAATTTGTTCATGTAACATTCACCTTTCTTAACTGAAGTTTGATATCTGTTAACAATAACGTTCTGAAATACTATTTCAGTATGTTTCTCACAAAAGTAACGTTTTCCCTAACTACTGAACAGAAATAAACACTTTAGCAGAGAATAGTATGTAACAATAGAACACTGACTTTTCTTTTTTTTGGTGGGGGGAGTTGGAGGATAACTGGTTTTCATGTTAATATACTTACTTGCAAGGAATAAGCAACTTCATTCCCTTAAAAAATGTACTTTTATTGCTTAGCAGATTCAACCAGTATCTAATAAGACCACTAAACAGTTCTTCTTGTAAAGGTGTTAGACAGATAATAATGGCCTCAAGGAATTTTCCTCAAGCAGTACTTGCAGGAAAACATTTGTAGTTACACTTTTTAATAAGTGAATAGGATTTTCTCACCACCTACCCCAGGCTCTAGAAATATTTTGAATAAAGCCACAAGATTGACTTTATCTTAGACTTAACACATATTGATGAGAAGACAGGCCAGAAACTAGAAAGGCAAAAACTGTTTTGTCACCAATCAGTGAGGTTCCAATCTAAGCCCAAGTTGTCTGGTATATAAAGCAACTCCGTTACTGCTAGTGATTGATGGGGGTTGTTTTTCAAGTGCTAAACTATAAAACTATTTTATATAGCTGAAAGATATGGTAATTTTATCCCACTTATTTGGGAAAAATAGTCTAAAAAATAAACTCTGAACTTGCAGAGTTATTTTGGTGGAAATGAAGAAAACAACTTAGACTATTAAGTATTAAAAAATTCATGCTCTGAATCTTGAAGCAATTTTAAAAATGTATTCATATTCCTAGGCAGTATGTCTTTCTTTCTTTTTCTTATAATGAGATATACCAAGTTTATTCCGGTTAAGTAAAATCCCCCACTTCCAAATGTGTGTTCATCTTCTTGTTTAATGTTAGAAAGTCTAGCAAAGCAATTTTGTGTTCTGAAAGAACTCTCAGGTCTACAGTGTGGACACTGCAAAGAATTATGAGGAAGAGGGAGGTGATGATTTCATTGAGAGTTGCTATCACTTGTTGAGGAGGCAGTAGTGATTGTTATTCCTTTTATAAAACTAGACATAATCAAAGACTATTCTCTGTTCCTCAACCTTCTGTTCTGATATTCCTGGGTAGGAAAGCACTTGAGCTATTTTAGTGTTAGTTGTTTTGTATCTTGAAAGGGCTCTAACTTTAAAGCCTTATTTTGAGGAGTTATTGGAGATATTATGGTGTCAAAATCACTTGTTAGAATGCAAACACTCTAGGGACATCATAACTCATCATAACTCTTTTTTTTCCCCCTTGAGCTTAGTCCCTAGGTAGAGCCAAAATAGCAAGGATGATTTTATCTCATTTCACCTTAGTACTTCTCGCGTGACCATTTGATAGGGACTGTGCTCTTTGCTCTCTATGGCATCTGGTTTAGGAAATAGTGGGTAGGCCAGAAACTTAATTTGTGAATATGCAAAAAGAAGGAATAAGACAATAGGGAAAGCTGGGGTTCAAGAAAGTGGAGGGTGTCTTTGTATTAGCCAACTTTTTGTTTCTGTAATGATATGCCTGAGGCAACCAACTTTACAAATAAAAGAGGTTTTTGTCTCAGGATTCTGGACATAAAAGGTCCAAAAAGCATGGTGCAGGTTTTGAAAAGGGCTACCACATTGTGGAGGGAGTGCATGTCTATGTCTCTGTATCTGTATGATCTCTATCCTTTTCTTTAGAAAGCCACAGGATTCAATTATGAAGGCTCTATCCAAGTGACCTCATCTAACTTAGTCCCTTCCCAAAGGCCCCGTTTGTAAACAAAATAGGAAGATTTTACATGTACTCTCACCAAAAGGTCATAACCCTTGCTAGAGCCTGCACCATGCTTTTTGGACCTTGCATCTCCAGAAGCCTGAGCCCCCTTTACCTCTTTTATTTGTAAACTAACCTGCCTCTGGTCTTCATTACAGAAACAAAAAGACACTAATACAAAGGTACCCTCTACTTTCTCAAGGGCGATTAAGTTTTTCTTAATACTATTAACATAAGACAATGGAGATAAAATTCCTGTAGCACTTTGAGGGGATAAACCATATTTGAACTATAGCACCTGTCAATCTTTCAAATTCAAATGCTTAACAACATTGTGTTAAACAAACTAGTTGGCTGTGTGATTTCTGATCGCTGAGCTACGTACTTGCAAACTTTCCAACTTATAGATTTAAAAAAAGAGCACATTTATATTATTATTTTAAATTATAAGGATTTGAGTCTTTTTTTCTAATTTATTAAAATATTTCTAATGTTTATGGAGTTTTGCCTCTAAATATCCTTGACCCTCCTTGGAGGAGTATTTAAACGTTCATGAACCATTTCTTATCATTGATACTTTTGCTGGAGGAGCATAAATTGATGTCTCTTCAGGGTGAACAGAATATTAATCACTATTTCTGAGACTCCAATTGCCAATTGGTGGTTCAAGAAATCTGCCATGTGTGGTTCTGTACATCTTTCTACCATGAATCTCAGTAGATTTTTCCCAGTGACAATAGCTTCGTAAGTGGTAAAATCTTTTTCAGTTCAGAGGCCTTCATTTTGCTATGATCTCTGAAATATACTCATGTTATTAATGATGATAGTAGCAACTAAATTTTCAACAGTGTGTGAGGGAAAGATCGGTACTCTCAACCATCCATAGCTTTGATGAGTAGAAACACTCTCGCTTCCAAACCCCATTTCATTCTTATAATTAAGTTTCCTCTCAGGGGGCTATTGTTCCAAGTTAGAATTTGCATCCGACCCCACCTTTGCAAGTGCATTGATTTGTTTTAATATCTTTGGACATGAGTGGAGAGGGGTCATGAACCATATTTTCAGCACCATTTTCTTCACAAGTCCTACTTGTCATTTATTAAATTACTATAAATAGTTACAATTAAGAAGTCAAGTTAGTAATATGGCAGCATCTAACTATTAAATGAAAGCGCATAAGTACATTAGAAAAAGCATGATAGAAATCCATGAGTGTCTAAGTCCTGGGCCTATTCTGCGCCCTGTGATACTTGACACAGAAAGAGGATTTCAAAGCAGTTACTGCCAGGGGCTAGAAAAGTGTTTTCTGCAAGAGGAGGCCTGGCCAGAAAAGGAAAGGTCTGTGACAAGGGTGAGGAGGCCTGTGGAATCCTAACAACAGATTGAACAAGTCTCCCCAGTGGGGATGATTATGTACCATAAGGGAAAGGGTTCTCAAAAATCAGAGTATGCCAATTTCAGAAAATCTGGGAGGGCTCCACAGTCTAATTTCCTTTCTTGCTTTCCCCCAAGGCCAGTAATACAAATGAGCATTTAAACACTTTTTCCAAAAGTATTTTTCATGGTTATTTTTAATGATTTTAATTCCTAATTAGATTTTAACATGAATCCTAAAGAAATGACAGTTTCTCTGTGATTAAAAAAAATTATGCTATTAATTAACTACTTTTGAATATATTAGCTGTATTCTGGAGGAATGTTGAAAATTCTTTTCATCCCCAAATATTTCCCCCGTAAGTATCCATTGTGTGTCTCACATATGTAGAATTTTAACCTTTTAATTGGGGTTAATTAGCAAAGAAGTTAAGTACATGACATTATGGAATAAAGGGACCGAATATGATCTCAACATTACATCCACACATGGTAGACTGGTGATTATCAAAACCTACCTCTTGATGGACAGAGAAGGAGGAGGAGGAGCAGAATATTAGCAGCTGAACAAGGTATTCGAAAACACGATCACTACAACTGGTAAAGCATTCCCAACAGGATTACAGAGTAGAGTAACAGGGAACCCAGTATTTCCTTATATAATATGACTTGGTTCAGGGAGACGGTCCTGAGACAACTAATTCCAAGGGACTACAGGAAAGAACCAGTCATGAGCCAGTCCTTGAAGGACCTGATCATAGAGAATGAGCACATAGAATAAAGTAGGAAGGATCTCTACAATTACAACTGATAAAGTCAAGACTTAAAGATACCAAGTCATTTATAAAGTTCTCCATAGATTCTGGAGGGAGCATCAAGTACAGAGAGTTATTCTTCCCATGGAGTTATTCTTCCCAGACTCTAAAACTTGGAGATTCCATTTGCTAGACTATAGTCATTCCATCTCTATGACTACTGCATTATTAGAACCCTCTGACTTAAAGCAGAGAACTCATTTTTCTTGTGCCTCTTCCCTTCTCCCAGTAGATGACTGTTCAATTTTTCAAAAGACTGATTAAAAAATAATATTTGTGTTTAAGACCATGTTAATGCTTCACATATATTATCTCATTTAATTTTTAAATATTTTTAAAAAATATTTTTTAGTTGTAGATGGACACAATGTCCTTATTTTATTTATTTATTTTTATGTGGTGCTGAGGATTGAATCCAGTGCCTCGCATGTGCAAGGCAAGTGTTCTACCACTGAGCCACAACCCCAGCCATAATTTTAAAATCTTAAAACCATTTAAATATTAGGAAACTAAAGTGGAAGAACTGGAATTTAAAAGCTCTTAGTGCTTGAGATTTTTATATATGAAAATACTCTGCATGTTTCCCCTAAAAAAGCAAGCATCCAGTTTCTTACCTGACCTTCCTCACAATTGTACAATTAAAAAAGTGTTTCACATTTGACATTTTTGAGACTTCCTTTCGTATTTATTTTAGCTTGTTAAAAATATGTAAAAGTTCCTTAGTAAAACTGTGATTTTTAGAGGGCTTTTAGGGGGTGATGGTATGTAACTATATAACCCTTAGTTTCCAATAGATCCTGGTTTTAATCTAGTTTTTCATAATATCAGATGTGTATCTTAAGGGAAGTTACTCATTTCTCTAAGTCATGTTCCTCATATATAAATTTAGGACAAAAAATAAAATAGGACCATTTTGAGTAAATGAGATTGCATATATAAAGAAGCATGATCCCTGCTACCTGGAGCTTAAAGTCCAGAAGGAGATGAATAAACAAACTGAAAAAACAATAAAACAAATTCAAAAATAAAAACCACACAAATAAAATGCAATAATAAATTATAATATAATATTATAATATAATAGGTTTTGTTAAGGAATGATTTTATTTGAGACATAAAGATGGCAGAGGATGTTGTTTCAGTCAGCTTTTTCATTGCTGTGACCAAAAGACCTGACAAGAACTTTTTAAAGAAAGTTTATTTGGGGCACAATTTCAAAGGTTCAGTCTGTGGTCAGCTGATTCTATAGCCTTCTGATCTTCTGATCTCCCTCCAGAATTACCCATTTAATCTTCTCTTAACAACACTCTAAAGCTTTTCCACCTTGCATCTCTAAACTTTTCAAAACTTTCCCCCAGACAAACCAGCTCCACAGGCTTCTGAAACTCATGGTCAGATAAGTCACAGTAACAAGCCCTTTTCTTGGTACCAATTTCAGTTTTAGTCAGTCTCTTTATTGCTGTGACCAAAAAACCTGACAAGAACAATTAGAAGAGAAAATTTATTTGTGACTCATGGTTTCAGAGGTTCAGTCCATGGTCAGCTGACTCCAAAGCTCTGAATCCAAGGTTAGGCAGAATATCATGGCTGAAGTAAATAACTGAGGAAAACAACTCAGGTATGGCAAAAAAGAAGTAGAGAGAGCTCTGCTCACCAATGACAAAATATAAACCCCCAAAGCATGCCTCCAGGCACACCTCTTGTATGCCTACAATTACTACCCAGTTAATTCATATCCATGGATTAATCTGCTGATTAGGCCACACCTTGTAATCTAATCATTTCACCTCTGAAAATTCTTGCATTGCTCACACATCAGCTTTTAGTGACACCTCATATCTAAACTATAACAGATACAATTTAATTATACTCAGATTGATCTTAAGTGCAAGATAAGCCTTTAAAGAGTTTTAAGAAAAAGAGTGACCTCAGAGATTTTTGCTTTAAATCAATCAGTCAGCCACCTGTGAAGAGTGGATTGGAGGAGGGAAAAGGGCAGAAACATTAAGTGCTAGTGAAAATAAGATTCCACTAAGAGTGAAAAAAGATGTGGATGGAATCAAGTAATATTTTGGAAGTTGATTTGACTGAACTTGCAGATGAACTGGATATAGAAGAGTTAAGGAAAAAAAGTCAGTTTACCAAGGATGATTCTTTGATGTCTAGATTTAACAGTCAAACCTGAAAATTTTAGAGATAGGCAGTTTGGTGTGGAGGAGAGATGACCAAAAGTTAAATTTTTACTGTGTCTAAAGCTTAGGAATATTTGAAATATCCAAGCAGGTGTATAGAACAGACAGCAGGCTATCATATCTGAGGTCTATACATACATTTGGGAAGCACCAGAATTTATATGGTTTTATATCCACAGGAAAGAACGTAGAAGAAAGTGTGAAAAATGAGCCTAAATAAATACAATAGTTCCAGTAGAGGAACTGTTTTTAAAAATTTTAAGAGCGACAAAGTACATGAAGATTTATTGTCCATATGGCATAATTTTATACTTCAATACAGAGTTTAATTTTCTACTATTTCTTATTTAATTGCATCTTATTTTTCTAATGAAATGAAACATTTCTGAATAGAGATCATGGTTTCTTCACCTTGGTTGCTTTGTACTACAAAAGTCCAAGATATATTTTTGATTGATTTACAGAAAAAGGTGAAAAAATAAAAATCTGAGCTTACATCAGAACATTAAAAGTCATCTTGTTTTCCATATCAAATTTTTATGGTCTCTAGTAGGTCATTAGGAAGATTTTAGCCCATCTCTTTGCATAAGAGTGATGAAAACTTTTCATAGCAAACCATATTCTTCCTTGTCTACTTAAATCATATATCTTATTTGTTAGTAGATTAAGGCCATTCAATTGCAATAAAGACTCTAAATCAGAGGTTGACAATACAGGCAAGTATCTGATTATGTTTCTGGACCTATTCAATGGCTAATCAAAACCATAATCTTCACTTGATTACATTTAAGAGAGTAACACTTCAGTTTTGTATTAGTTAATCATGAAACCAAAAAATCTATTAAAATATCTTACCCCTGATACTACTTGCCCACAGGTACAGTAATTACTGAAAGGCAAAATGAAGAAAGAGAGTTGATTTTATTTCTAAGAGAATTTTAGTTTTAATATTTAAATTATGGTTGGTAGTACAGAGATCCACATGCTAAATGAAAGAGGTTTCATAGAAGTTGACACTTAGGTTTAAAAGTAAAATATGTAGGTAATTGTATGCATCATCTGACCTTCATGATGCTCTCACCTCTGGTATTTTATCTACTTAATTTAGGAAACTAGAAATTCACAGGATGAGCTTTTTGACCAAAGAGAAAATAACCTCATTCTTTCAGGTACTGTACTTATTGGACCTCTCTGAGTTAGTTCACATAAGTTTTAAGGTATATATGTTCTTCCTCAGATTCCTAATGCTATTGAAAAGTAATTCTAAGTATTATTGCATTTCTTAATATTTATCATTATTTTAATATAATAAATACAAAGCAACAATGTCCCATAATCAGGTTTTCTAGAGAATGACAGTTAACATGACAGATATATGTGTACTGGTAGAACACACAAACAATACCAGGTGGTAGAAAGAGAGAAGTAAAAGCTTTCCTCCCTCAACCCAGCCCTCCTTATTGAAGATCACCACTATGAATAGTGCATATGTAGCTTCCAAAATATATATACAGATATTCAAATATGATGGTGCTGCATCCTGATAAAGTAATTGTAAGTTAAAAGTGTTTAAACTTAAAAGTGTTTTAATACACCAACCCTATGGAACATCATTGCTTAGCAACACATACACGATGGTGCCAGCTGTTCTCCCTAGTAATCATGTGGCTGATTGGGAGCTGTAGCTGGCTGCCACTGCCCAGTGTCTTGAAATGATTGTATCATATAGGACTAGCTCAGGAAAACATCAAAAGTCAAAATTCAAGTAGTATCTACTGAATGTGTATCACTTTCGGACCATTTTACAGTTGAAAAATCACAAATTGAACCATCGTAAGTTGAGAACCATCTTTATGGATATATTCATTCTTTGTCCAACAAATATGTATCAAACATTTATTATATTTGCTGATATATGCACAAATAAATATGTTTATACATATACATCTTACTGATGTTACCTGCACATCAAAGATATTAGGTAGACAAGCTTATATATTTTTTCATGTACTTCAAATATTTTTCTTACCTTTCTTTTTTTCCTTTTCCTTCCTGCATATCTGTATTTTCAAATGATAAATGATATAACAGACATTATTATTTTCTAATTATTTTACTAAATGTGCCTGTAGATTTTCATTTTAAATACTATTTTTAATACCTGTTATAACATTAAGGCTATTATAGGAATTCTGGAGCCCAGATGCTTAAGTTCAAGCTCAGTTTTACAACTGTATAGTTGTGTGATCTTGAACAAGTTATTCTGAGTTTTTGTGAATCTGTTTTCTTGTCTGTAAAATGGGGACAACAAGTAGGTGTGGTGGTGAACCCCTGTAATCCTAGCAACTCAGGAGGCTGAGGAAGGAGGATTGGAAGTTTGAGGCCATTCTCAGGAATTTAGCAAGACCTTGTCTCAAAATAAAAAATAAGAAGGACTGGTGATGTATGTAGCTCAGTGTTAGAGCTCTTCTAGATTCAATTTCCTGTATTGAAAAAGGAAAAATGAGAACAACATTGTTTCTGGCCCCAGAAATGAAGACCAAATGAGACTATAAACACAATTACTTGGCAGAGACCAAGTGCTCAATACATCACTATATTTTAACTATTGCTATTTTCCTTCTCATCTCTCTTGCTAAAGATTTTTTGTTGTTGTTGTTTTAAAATGCATATGAGTTCAATTTGTTAATTGCTATAATGACTTTGTTTCCTATTTTCCTGTTCTGCAGTTTTTGTTTTTGGGAAAATTTCTCAAAAAACAGAGCCATTTTCCTACTTATCAATTCACCTAATAACAAGTTTGCCTAAAATAACACCTTCTTCCCCTGAGTGTTTTTAAGTCCATTCAATACTTGCCAATTTTAGTCATATTTTAAAAATAAATGTATCTAAATATTAACTATGACAAATAGTTATAAAGATTAAAAGTAATAACATTTACAGCATTTTGTACATTAAAGAATTGTTTTGCATCCCTTGAGTACATCTTATTTTCCTCCATTTTTGTGACTTTTTAGCAAACTATTTTTTCCTAAAGAACATTTCATTAAAATAGAATATATCCAATAACAATTACTTATCATTATCATATAAAGTTTTTCATGTAACATATATAATTTTTGAAATGTTTGAGTCATATAATTGATTATCATGCAGTCCTAACCAAAATAACAGGCAAAATGGAATATTTATAGCTCTCTTTGAAAGAGTAGTACAATTTAACCCATACTTTTGGGTATAGATGATCTCTTTATATTATTAAATTTTATGAGCCAATATTCTATGAATTAGGCATCAGATATTATTTAAAAACTGAGTGTAATGAAATTGCAATCTATTTTCTTACTTCTTTCATAATATCTTTGATTATTTTGCAATTCCTCTCTAAAGAGAATCTAGTATTTGGTTGATTTATAAACATTTAGCATATACACTAGAAGCAGAAACAATAGAAAATTATTATTAAAGAGACCAATCACAGAGAACAGAAAATGAAATATCCTTTATAAAGCTATCAGGTTTAATAAATATTTGTTACTATAATGAGAATGGATTTCTGAAAAAATTGATACAAATTTTCTAAAGCTTTCAATAGTCAATAAACAGTAAAATATGCTTCTGAAAGTAAATACACTATCACCATTCATGGAATATTGCAAAAATAAGATTTTGTGTATTTGTAGTCTGTCTTTATATTAGGAGTCCATTTGTAAAATTGATAATAAAAGTCCATAATACAACATAAAAATGGCTTTCAAAGTGACTGTAATGAAGACATTGAATTTAGAAAATCTACATTTAGGCAATGGATATAGTTTTAATTTTTCAAACAGCTTATTTTGGATAGTGCACTTGGAAATGGGCTTTCTTAAAGCCAGACTGTCAAGGAATGTCTCATTGAAATTTGTTAATGACCAATTCAAAGATCTATTCACTGGTAAATATCCATTAAGATCCTTAACAGACTTATCTGTTTTGTTCACTGCTATTTATTCAATACCTGGAAAAGTGTCTGAGACAACAGGACATCCTTAGACACTTACAGAATGAATGTTCATCACCATGTTAACATTTTTCCAGGCCAAACTTAACAGCAAAATTAAACATAGTAGAACTGTGGTATCTCTACAATCTTATTGTCTGAATATTAAAGTTCTGTGTAAGGAAATAGGTGTGTAAGGAAAACTTGATCCTATTCTTTGTCAACTTTTGAACAAAGATAGGATAAATATTCATTAAAGGTGAAATTTTATGAAAGAGTGGTGTCTTATAAAACCCAGCTCTGAAGCCGGGCGTGGTGGCTCACGCTTGTAATCCCAGCACTTAGGGAGGCTGAGACAGGAGAATTGCGAGTTCAAAGCCAGCCTCAGCAACTGCGAGGCGCTAAGCAACTCAGTGAGACCCTGTCTCTACATAAAACACAAAATAGGGCTGGGGATGTGGCTCAGTGGTCAAGTGCCCCTGAGTTCAATCCCCAGTACCAAAAAAAAAACCCAGCTCTGGTGAGAAGGCATAGAGATTGGTGTATAACTAAAAACACAACAGGGACCACAGGGCAAACACATATTTGTTCCTTAATAACTGACAGAATTAACCTTTAAAGAAGAGTTGATCTTTTTTAAATAGTCCATTTTTACTTCTACACACTGTGAAAACTGTGCCTTTATTAATTTATGCCAGCACAGAGCTAATCCCTATATCACTGAACCTGTCCCACTTTTCTGGAAGAATTGGGTTTTATTATGATGATATTGGTTTATATCAAAGAGTATTATAAGAAATGTCCCTAAAATATTGTAATTGTGTGTTCTGTGAGGTGGGTTTTTTTTTTTTTTTGGGTATTGAGGATTGAACCCAGGGGTACTTTACCAGTGAGCTACATCTCCAGCCCTTTTTAATTTTTTATTTTGAGACAGGATCTTCCTGAGTTGCTGAAGCTAGCCTCTAACTTGAGATCCTCCTGTCTTAGCCTCCCCAGTCTCTGGGATTATAAGTGAGAGCCACCTCATCCAGCTTCTGTGAGTTGTTTTTTTTTTTATTGATAACCTTTTTATTTCATTTCAGGAGTATATTTTCTTTCAAATTTCATGTCAAGATTAGTTTCTTTTATTTAATGAACTTAGTACATTTTTAATGGATCAATTGACCATATATATAATTTTTTGTGGTCTGTTAAAAAGCTTAAAGATAAACTTCTAGGCTATCTATTGAAATGTGATTGTTTTTATATTAATGTGCATTTGTGTGTGTTTGTGCATGTGTTGGCATTTGGTTCACTTCTAGCACAATTTTATATTTTATCCTTTTCTGTTTCTTTGCTTTTCACATACATTTAATTTATAATATCTTAATAAAATATACATGTCCCTACAAAGCAAATTAAATCAATTTTGAAATAGAGTGAGAATTATCAATCAATCAACCATTGAATAATAATTAAAAATGAATTGAGCATTCTTAAATTAAAAACTTAGAATAAGGTATACCATGATAAGTGACTGGGTTCTCTTTGCAATTGGCAAGATGACTTTGTTTTTATTGAAAAGCACCAAATATCCCTCAAAGAACAGCTCTTCGAGATGTAAATCCCATGTGAAATAACTTTATTATCCTAGAAAATGCCTTCTAATTTTGTTCTTTGGTGATTCAAACCTATTATGTAAAAGTAATGGTGGAGAAGAATGGAAGGCAATGTCAGAGAAATAAACGAATAAAATAGGTCGATAATGCCAATATAAGAGATAAAGATCTCAAGGGTGAGTTAGGACTCTGTGGTCTTCAGTGCATTTTTAAAAAATTTTATTTAAAATCCTATTTATTGTTGCATTATACTTACACTTATTAGTAAAATTCATTGTTACATATTCATTTATGCACACAACATAATTTGGTCAATTTCATTCCTCGGCCTGCACTCATTTTTGAAGACAGTCAATAAAGATTAAAGGGATCAGTTATATTCTCATTTTCAGTAAATAAAACCAACAAAGTAAATACCTCACAAAAATATAGAACCTAAAGTTTTCATCCTCAGTGCATTCTGAGATTATTTAGATGTCCCCAGGGAACAGGTGAAATCAGAATTAGGCACTCGATGAATGTTTTCCAGGTTGATCTGGAAGGGATTATTGGAAAAGATTTTCCAAGGCTCCTCAATATCTGAAATCCTGCCTTGTCTCTGATATGTCTCCTTACAATGGACTTCAGGTTTCTGAATTCTCACAGAAGTGACTGTTATGATCATTTTAGGAATCTCATTATTTACTCCCCTATTACTTGCCCAAATACTACCTCCCAGGGCACAGGCAAAATCTGATTACTGCAGCCTGGACACATTTGTGAGTATTCTCTTAGTTTCATGTTCTGTGTAGGACAGGGGAGGTCATTTATCAAGGATTTAGAAAAGTCCTCAAGAGAATCTGTCTGCCTGAGTTGGCAATTGGGTCAGTCCTTTAAGTCCTTAGGGAATGCTTAGCCAGGCAAGCTGTAAATGGCCGGGGAGGTTTCTGCAGGGTTGTATTTCTCTGGGACTAAGAGGCAGATGACCTTTAGATTCCTGAGAAGGTCCCAGGTAAGTAGTATATTATGACTTTACTACACTGGATTCTCCCTGTCCTCCCAAGTGCTCAACCAGACACTCTTCATTTACTGAACTCATAAAATTTCCACTCATGGATGGAATTAATTATTCCCTAGTTTCAAACCAGGTTCCGCTGCTTCCACTTTTTAGCATTATGGTTAGGATTAGGACAAAATCTTTAAAGTTGGTGCCAAGGAGTCCTATTACGGACCGAGAGGTCAGGTAGAATCTCCTTTTGCCTTTTAAAGCATACAAATCAATGTATGTCCTCCTGAAACCTGCACTTAAAAAGTGTTTTGGTTTGAAGTGCCACATAATACCACTGTGTTTACTTTAGATTTTTCTCTCCTCTCAGTTTTATAAATTCTCTGACATGAAACTATAATTATAAACCAACTCTGGTTTTATGGTCATGGAGTTCCTAGCATAGAAAACTATTTGCTTCGTTTGATAATTTGTGTTTTTTTCCTTCCCAATTTTATAGTAGGAAAGAAGAGGAAATCATCAAGAACATCATCGTGTAAGCACTGTTCTTAATTTTTAATTTTGACATGAAGGAGGGTGAAGGCAAAGGGGACAATGAAAACGTGATCTAAACTTCCTGGAGAATTTAAAAACAGTACTCACTTCTTTGTTGTTGTTCCTTATGGTTTGAGAGGGAAAATGAGGAACAGAATGGTATACTTTTTGCAGTTTTCTGGCTAGAAGGCATTCGAATAAACATTTGACACTTTGAAATATTGACTAATTTATAAATATCACTTGTGATGAACCTTGACTTTTCTGTAAAAGATTTTTCAGAGCCATTTAATGTCTGAAACTTTTTCCTGTCTCTGATGATGAGTCATCACACTGGACTTTGTGGTTCTGACTCTCATCCTTTCCTCCTTTATTTAGTATCTTTGGACAAGTGGGCTGTAGAGAGCAATCCCTACCAGCCTATGTTTCCTGGGTTCTTATATCAGCTGATTTTTCCTTGGGTTTACCCAGTGAAAGGCCCTAGGCACTAACAGATCAGAGGAGAAGGTGAAGGGGACAAGTCAGGATACTTTTCTCCCTTTGAATCAGCATCTCTGTAGGTGGATAAGTCTCTTCCATGGATTTAGTTCTCAATGGATGGATCTGCTGGGGCTTCAGTTTCCTCTAGGGGACCCTGACATTGGGCTCCAGTAACCTGCCTCCTCTAGGCCACCTGCTGCCTCCATCCCATTATCCTGTTTGTCCTTCATCTCTTCAGTGACCCGGAGAATCAACTCTGTGTATTATTTCCTCTTTCTTCTTAGTAAATTTTTTAATTTTTGTTTCAAACTAGATGATATATCATTATAGACTTTAATTTATGTGTAAAATGAAGAAGATTAAAAAGTATCTGTAGATCTTCTCTATTAATATTCAGTTAGTTACAAAATAGTAAAAGCCAACCAAAACTTCTTTAAGCAATATAGGTACTCCTTGGTTCTTGTAACTAAAATACCAAGCATTGCAACTTGATTTGGAAATCTAATAGGGTTACCAAAATTCATCCCACTTGGTTGATTTCTTGTTTGTTGGTTTTGTTCCCTATTTGGTGTTATTATCAGATTTAGTCTCACTTTGTCATAATACAAATTCCAAAAGAAGACAAAATTTACTTTCCTACTAATGATCAGCCTCTTTCAGGCAATAAGTCTGAGTGGCTGGGTTATATCCTCTGGCCCTGCCTATTTCAGTGACTAAATCAATACCAGATCCAGAGTGCTTACTTCCATTCTGGGCCACACAGCCAGGCTCCCTTCTGTTCTGGTCCAGTTTTCTTACTTGAATTCATCACAGAGAAGTTCCTCTATGATGTTGTTGAGGGAACTTTTCATTGATTTGTGAAGTTCAGGCAGTGTTTACTAAATGAACTGCATACCCTAATGGTCACTGTTGGCTATCATGGACACTTACCGCTTTCTTTTGAAATGTAAACACTTTGTTAATTAACCAACCCCCCAGTAGAAGTCTAAGTTGCCTTCAAATTTCAATGTCTATACAAATGAAAAAATAAAGTGAATAAATCTGGAAGTAGAAAATATAGCATATAAAACTGATGGGATTTTAGAAGTTTAATAAATAGCACATTCCCTCTGTTGAGTTTTGAACAAATTCATGTGAATAGAAAAAGTCTCAGAAAGACCAAGAATGGAATGCTGGTTTTTATTACTGGAAAGGCTAAGAAAGTCTTCCAGAGAAAATAAACTTACTGAGGAAGGCTGCATTATTATCTCTGAGTTCCCAAACAAGGAAGGAGATGGCCCTTCAGATGCCACTATTTCTAGCAAGTAGGTATTTGTCCTGATCCTGGTGTGGTTGTCATTGGGAACAGGAACAGAGAAAAGGAAACTCATCCTATTTATTCCAAACAGAGAGAAGAGAAAGGCTCCAGTTGAGCATGCTCTTGTTTTTCTAGTTCCACCCAAGAGACATTAATCTTCCTTTAGGGAGTACAGAAAACTTTTGAAATAGGTAGAGGTTTTTAATTTTCTGAGCTCAAGCTGGGGTATTAGAGCAGAAATCAAAGATTCCTTTTAGAGAAACCTAGAAAATGTATGTAATTTTTTTTTTTATCTAAGACTGTTTTAGTGTTAAAGTCTTAATAAATACAGTATGTTAAAATATGAAACATGTAGCAAGTGATTCCCCCTAAATCAGCATAATGATTATCATTTAAGTGGGACTACAATACCAAATCCTTGCTGGACTAAGCATAAAAACCCAAGACAAGAGGATACTTTACCAAGCCATTAGTATTATTTTCTGCTGATTTTAAGATGTACAGACAAGATTTTGGAAACTTATTCAAGAACCATGTCATCTAATGAAAATAAATTATTTTGACATTAAGTGTTACTGTTCTTCCACAGAGAACTTAATGTGATTTTTATACAAATAATGAAACCAAAATGTATCTTCATGAAACAGAGGGCAAGGCCATTGGTTGGGTTAGAATGACAAAAGCCAGAGAGAGAGAAAGATTCCTTAGGGTCCTGCTTCCTTGCAGTGGGATAGTAAGAAGAAATTCAGGCTCTACCCTTCTAATTAAGCCATTTTAATTTCTTCACAGAGATTTCTCAAAAATTTTTTAACCCCTAAGAATGATTGTAATAAATCTAAAAATGCTGGGTGGGAGAGAGGTTGTATTTTGTAGTGAGCATGCCACACTTCCAACATGGCTTGGGTCTCAAGACCTTAATAACCTACCTTTCAGAATAACTCTGACTTTTTAGCTATTTTGTTGTTGGTAAAGTCTTGTTAAAATAACTTTTTATTTTGATATAACATCAAACTTAGAAAAATTGGACAAATAATGCAGAGAAGTGTGATATCCCTTTACCTACATCCCTTGACTTTCAATATTTTGCTACATTTGTTTTATCATTTTACCTCTGTCTCTCCTCCACTTTGTTCACATTACTTTTTCTGAGATGTTTTAAAGTTGCAAATATGATGCCTCATTTCCCCAAAATATTCAGCACTTATTTCTTATGAATAAGGATATTCCCTTACATAACTATGGTGCAGTTATCAAAGTTGGAAAATTAATTTTGATAAAGCAATATTATCTAATCAGCTGACTATTAAAAGCTTGTTAATTGTCCAAATGTTTTCCTTTATGTAGGTGGGCTTTTATTTCTGACTTTCCCTGGGCCCAAAATAAATCATAGATATTTTAAATAAAGCAAGAGGTACCTGTTGGTGAGACACTGGCAGCCTTTCTTATAATTGGATTGATTGTTGCCCTATATAAACATGAACTTTGACCCACAAAGGACATCTTTTAAAATTTGCTTTCAAGGAAATTTCCCAGCACCTCAAGGAAATGCAGAGAACTGTGATATACCTTTACCTACATCCCTTACCTTTCCCAGTACCTCTTCTAATTCATATTTAATTTTAGACAGCAGACCAAGACCTCCAATTTCCTGATAGACGTTCCACCATTTTCTGAATACCCCCTAAAATAGCCCCACAGGTACTCATGGCACGCACTCCACCCCCGTGCGAGGCATCTGCCATTTTTCTTTTTTAATCTGCTGGGATTCCCAGGTGATGTCATTCTCTCCACATATAACATCTCGCTACCAGTGCTGGTCCTTGCATTTTGTTTCTTCCTATTGATAATCCTGAGAGATTGCATTAGCTTCTGTGATTTTGGATGCAACTTGATACTGTGCTATCCCACATTGCACTGAATTCCCACACACTTTCCTCTCCTTGCTTCATTCTCCCTCTCCTCTCAGCCATTCTGAGATCTAAACCAGTCCTGATTCTTTGAAGTTTTTACCCCCTCAAACTTACCCTACCAGCACAAAACTGGTCTCCTACACCTTCCCAGGGTTTTGGTACTCACTATTAGGGATTGGCCTTTGTGTTTGCACAATGACAAAATACATGAAAACTCTCTCATATACACGTACCATGTGAACACATTTCAATGAGACCCATATACTGCCACCACTAGAAACTCTTATTCTTTGTGTATGGCAGGAGATAAAAACCAATAGTATATTTGATTGTAACAATTCAGAGCCAATGTAATCTCTCAGCAAACCACTCTCAATCTTGGGTTAACTGCCAGCAGGACAGGCAGAAAAATAACTGGGGAAGCACATAACTTAGAAAACAAGGTGCTCAATGTTTCTTTGTTGAATAAACAATAAAAAAAAGAAATCATAATTTAAATATGTTAGGGTTACTATCAAGAAATTAATTAGGGCATTTTAAACAAAATGGCCACTTGCAATTTTAGTAACATTCTTCCGAATGGCCCATGTTAGATTGGCATAAATCCAAGAGATAAACAATGTCAAGATATCAATGCTAAATAAGTGTGAAATACACACACCTTAAATGAATTAATAATACTCATAGCAAGACACATAGTCAATACATTTTGGAAAGAAATTTCAAAGGCAAGGCTGCTTTTAGCAGAATGCTAACTTGTGTAAAATCCAAACTCAAAATGGAGTCACTCTGGCTCAGGCCTGCATGTATCTGCTAACCTGCTCTTTGTGCTTCTGTGATTAATGCTTTGCTATGCTTGCTTCTCATGGATGGGGCCAAACCACAGGCTGCCAGAATCCCCCTGGCCAGTGAACTAAAGTTCCAGGAACTGAAAGGGGACATAGGAAGCGCCATCATGGTTGAACTGTAAATAACTCTAGACTGAATATTTGCCAAATCCTGTTTTCCTGAGTCATGTAGCTAGCCCACCCTATTATAACCTCTGAAACCCTCATTTTGGGGTCACTCTCTGAAGGAAAGGAGAGCTGACCCCAATCGATTGGCCTGTGTGCCTGTTTCCTCAATAAACTTTGTGGCTTCTGAAAAAAAAGAAGATATGAATGCTCATAAGAAAGTTATAGTAGTTTTATTAAAATTATGTAATTATGGCTATTAAAAAACTAGATACATATTGACCACTAATTATCTATATTCACATATTTCAAAAGGAATTTTTAAGTGGATGCTACAAGTTGTCCCATATAAATATCTGCTCATTTTTATATGCTTGTTTTCAATTGCTACTTAAATGCTACTCGTTCTGGTTTTAGAGGTCAGAGGTCTTCCCTGTCATTCATGTAGCGGGCAGAAGTGCCAAGGAGCTTTTCCTCAAGTATGACCTATGCTAACTGCTTGACCTTCTCTGAAATTGCTGTCTCTTGAGCCTGTTTTGTGTTTCTCATGTCTCTGACAGCTGGGTTTCTTCCCAGCTTTGTCTCTTTAATGCTGTATTTGATTTTGGAGAAGGAACCACAAATCTCTTGATAAGAATTCTTGTTCTTGCTTTTTCCTCTATGATTGATTTACTGAAAATTAATAAGCTATATTTTTAGAGCAGTATTAGGTTCACAGAAAAATTGAAAGGACAAAGTTCTCATATTCTATTCTCCCCACAAAATGCACGTGCGCACGCACACACACGTACACACACACCTTCTCCACTAAAATTCCACATCAATGTGATACATTAATTACAATCAATGAATCAATATAGATACAGCATTACAACCACAGACACTATTTTACATTAGAATTCACTTTTGGAGTTGTGTGTTGTATAGGTCTGAAAATTTGTATAATGGCACATATTTATCACTATAGTATCATACGGAATAATTTCACTGCGTGTTATGATTTTGAATATTATGTGCCCCAAAAGCTCATGTGTGAGGCAATGCAAGAAGTTTAGAGGTAAAATGATTGGGTTATACATGCATTAAGCCTCTGATGGTGATTAACTTGGTGGCAACTGTAGGAGGTAGGTGTGGTTGGAGGGGGAAGGTCACTGTGGGTATGCCCTTGGGGTTTATATTTTGTCCATGGTGAGAAGAACTCTGTCACTGCTTCCTTGTGCCATGTCCTGAGTCAATTTCCTCCTCCACAACATTTGCCATGATGTTCTGCCTCAACTCAGACCCTGAGGAATGGAACTGGCAGTCTATGGACTGAGACCTCTGAAGCCATTACTACCCTCCTGGTATGGTTTGGTTGTAAGGTGTCCTCCAAAAGTTCATGTGTGAGACAATGAAAGAAGGTTCAGAGGAGAAATGAGTAGGTTATGAGAGCCTTAAGTCAATCAGTAAATTAATCATCTGGTGGGATTAATTGAGTGGTAATTGAAGGCAAGTGGGATGTGGCTGGAGTAGGTGGGGCATTGGGAGCATGACTTTGGGGTATATATTGGTATTTGGCTGGTGGTGTCTCTCTGTGTTTTCTGACCATCATGTGAGCTGCTTACCTCCACCACACTGTTCCACTGGATGTCTTGCCTCACTTTGACTCCCCAGGAAGGAAGCTTGCTGTCTATGGACTGAGGCCTCTGAGACCATGGGTCTCCAAATAAACTTTTCTCCTCTAAGATTGTTCTGGTTGTGTCTTTAGTCACAGCATTGAAAAAACTGACTAAAACACTCCCAAGTAAACTTTTCCTCTTCTAATTGTTCTTGTCAGTTTACAGTGGTAAAAAGCTGACTAAAACACTGTTCTATCATTTCTCTATGCTCCACCTAACCTCCTCCCTCCCTTCAACTCCTGGAAACCATGATCCTTTTACCATCTTCATAGCTGTGTCTTTTCCAAAGTGTCATATAGTAGAAATCAAACAATGTGTCTTTTTAGATTGGTTTCTTTCTTTTTGCAATGGGCATTTAAGGTAACTGTGTTTTTGTTTGAGTGTGTTTGTGTGTGTGTGTGTGACTTGATAATTCGTTTCTTTTTAGTACTGGATAATATCCTATTGTCTATTTTATATCACAGTTTATCTATTCACTGATCTAGTGAAAGACATATTGGTTACTTCCAAGTTTTGTCAGTTATGAATAAGTTGCTCTAAATATTCATGTGTAGGTTGTTGTATGAAATTAAGTTTTCAACTCATTTGGGTAAATACCAGGAAGCATGATTTCTGGATAGTACAGTAATGGAATACTTAGTTTTCTAAGAAACTCCAAGTTGTTTTTCAAAGAGACTATAGCATTTTGCATTTCAATCAGAAGTGTATTGGTACTCCTACTGCTCCACATCCTAACTGCTCTTTGGTGTTGTCTGTGTTTTGGATTTTATCCATTATTATTTTAATGTGATTCTCTATTGACATATGATATTGAGCACCTTTCCCTAAGTTTATTTGTCTTCTGTACGTGGCATTTGGTGGGATATTTTTCAAGTTCCTTGCCCATTTTTAATTGGGTTGTTCTTTTTCTTATTGTTGAATTTTAGAAGTCCTTTGTATAATTTGGATGTCAGTCTTTTAACAATTATGTCTTTTCCAAATGTTTTCTCTCAGGCAGTGACTTATTTTTTCTTTCGTTTTATTGATTTGTCACTCAAAGAGAAGAGTTTAATTTTAAAGTAGTCCAATTTAACAATTTTTCTCTCATGAATCATGCCTCTGGTATTGTATCTACAAAAGATCTTTACCAAATCTAAAGTCATCTGAATTTCTTCCTACATTATCTTCTAGGAGTTTTGCTTGACATTTAAGTCTATGATCAATTTTGAGTTAATTTTTGTGAAAGGTTTAAGGTCTATATCTAGTCTTTTTTTTTTTAAATTTGTTTTTGTTTTCCAAGTTTAGTAGTTCCAGCAGTGTTTGTTGCAAAAGCTCTTTTCTCCATTGAATCACCTTTGCTCCTTTGTCAATGATCAGCTGACTGTACTTGTGTTTGTCTGTTTCTGGGCTCTCTACTCTATTCTATTGCTCTATTTATCTATTTTGCCAGTCCCACACTGTCTTGATTAACATAGTTTATGGTAAGTTTTGAAGTTGGGTGGTGCCTGTCCTTGGATTCTCTTCCTCGCTTCCCAATATTCAAGTAAGTGATGGCTTTTTCAGTAAGAGCCACTTTCTATATTTTGAATGTGTCCTCTGAAGTCCATGTGTTAGAAACTTAATCCCCAATGCAAGAGTATCGATTGTAGGAGTGGAGGGGAACCTTTAAGAGGTGATTAGGTCATAAGGGGTCTTCCCACAAAAATGAATTAATACCATTATCACAAGATATTTTTTTGTTATCTAGGAATGAGATCCTAAAGAAAAGGGAAAATTTGACCCCCTTCCTCTCCCATGTACACTCTCTCACCCTTCCACTTTCTGCAATGGGATCAGGAAGGCTGGAAAGACAGTGGAATAAATCTGACATGATTTTGTTATGTATATACATGAATATACCAGTGAATCCCCCCATTGTGCACATCCACAAGAATGGGATTCTAATTATAATAACATATATTCCAAGCTTGTATAATTATACCAGAAAGGATTCTACTGTCATATATAACTAAAAAGGACCAATTTATTAATAAAAATTAATAAATAAAATCAGCTCATCAGGGATTAAAAAAAAAAAAGTCCTCACCTGATATAAGATCTTCACCTTGTACTTTCTCACTTCTAGAACTGAACTATAAGAAATATATTTCTTGAGGCCCAGGACCACCCTTGGGGACCAAAGCCAGAGCCCAGACCCAAGCGAAGGACTGCCCTTGCTGACCCTCATGGGAATCCATGCCCAAACCTGGGACCTATCCATTGATCCATGGAGGAACCTGGGCCCAAGTGAGGTCTAGGAGTGCCCCACTGGCCCGCCAATCCAAGCAGAGCCCAGGCCCAGGCCCAGGCTGGGAGCCCATGAATCCCCAACCAGTGCAAGAGCCCAAGCCAAGGTCAGGCCTAGGACTGTCCCCACTGATCTGTGTGAGAGCCCAAGTCCAGGACTGCCCCTGTGCAGTGTGAAGGACCATTTACCAATGTGTGGTTCCTTCATCCCGCATCCATCTTGGGACACTGTAACCATCACAATAGCCCTCCTCATGAGGTAGCGTCCACCTTGGGACAATATACAGGACCTGGAGGCAACTGCCTGCTGCAGCATGTCACATCACTGCATCTCCAAGCAGGCAGCTCAAAGACATTGTAAGGACTGCCCTTTTAGCCCCATCTCTGACAGTGGTTGTATCCACCTTGGGACACCCCCACTGCTACTTTGGTTTACCTCCACTACTATCTCCACCATTTTTAGTTGCAGTAGTGTCTATCTTAAGATACCAGCCAGGACTAGAAGCCCAACACCAGGCTGAGGTACAGGTAATCTGCAGAGACACTACAAGATTATAGGATAAAAACTGTAATACCTCAGATTTGCACTGCAAGAAAGGAAGACACATAGATGAAATGTCAGAGGAGTTCAGAATGTACATAAATAAAATAATCTACCAATTAAAGAATGACATAAGAGAGCAAATACAAGCAAAAGTTGATCACTCCAACAAAGAGATAAGGGAGAAAATACAGGTAGCAAAAGATTACTTCAAGAAAGAGATAGAGATTTGGGAAAAGTAAGAAACAAACAGAAGTCCTTGAAATGAAGAAAACAATAACCAAATAAAAAACTCAATAGAAAGCATCACCAACTGACTAGATCACTTGGAAGACAGACTATCAGATAATGAAGACAAAATATACAATCTTGAAAATAAAGTTCCACACAAGAACTGAAGATGGTAAGAAACCAAGCTCATTACATCCAAGAATTATGGAATAGCATCAAAAGACCAAATATAAGATAGAGGACAGCACAGAGATTCAAACCAAAGGAATGCATAATCTCTTCAATGAAATAATATGAGAAAATTTCCCAAACATGAAGAATAAATTGGAAAATCAAATACAAGAGGCTTACAGGACACGAAATATACAAAATTACAACAGAACTACACCAAGGCACATTATAATGAAATGCCTAGCATACAAAATAAGGGTAGAATTTTAAAGGCCACAAAAGAGAGAAATCAGGTAACATATAAGGGGAGACCAATGTGGATCTCAGCAGATTTTTCAACCCAGACCCTACATATACCAAGCTCTGAAAGAAAATGGATGTCAACCAAGAATCTTATATCCAGAAAAATTAAGCTTCAGATTTGTTGACAAAATAAAAACCTTTAATGATAAACAAAAGTTAAAAAAATTTACAGCAAGAAATCTGCACTACAAAGCATTCTCAGCAAAATATTCCATGAGGAGGAAACGAAATATAACAATGAAAATCTGCAATGGGAGGAACTACACTAAAGGAAAGGCCAATCAAAGGAGAAACCAAGTTAAGTTAAAGACCAAAAATAAACCAAATGACCGGGAACATAAATCATATTTCTATAACCCTGAATGTGAATGTCATAAACTCATCAATCAAAAGATATAGACTGACAGATTAGATTAAAAAAAAAATACCCAACAATATGCTGCCTTCAAAAGACTCATCACAGGAAAAGACAACCACAGACTGAAGATAAAGGGTGGAAAAAATGTATCACTCACATGGACTGCGTAAACAAGTAGGGGTTTCCATTTTCATATCAGATAAAGTGGACTTCAAACCAAAGTTAGTGAAAATGGATAAAGAAGGTCATTTCATACTGCTTAAAGGAACCATACATAAATAAGACATAACAATTGAAAATATTTATGCTCCAAACAATGAGACATCTGTGTATATCAAACAAACTCTTCTCAACTACAAGAATTAAATAGACCTCAACACAATATCACTGGGTGACTTTAACACACCTCTTTCACCACTGGATAGATCTTAAAAAAAAACAAAACAAAGAAACTATAGAACTCAATAAAACAATCAATAATTTAGACTTAAGAGACATATAAGATATTTCATCCATCAACGAGTGAATACACTTTTTTCTCAGCAGCACATGGATCATTTTCCAAAGTAGACCATATGTTATGCCACAAAGCAAGTCTTAGCAAATACAAAAAAAAAATAGCGATACACCCTGCATTCTATCTGACCATGATGGAATAAAATTAGAAATCAATGACACATTAAAAAATAGAAACTACTCTAACACCTGGAGACTAAATAATATGCTTTTGAAAGATGCATGGAGAACAGAAGACATCAGGGAGGAGATAAAAAAAATTCTTAGAGGTAAATGAGAACTCCGATACAACATATCAAAATCTCTGGGACATTATGAAAACAGTGCTAAGAGGAAAGTTCATTGCATTAAGCTTATTATTAAAAGAACAAAAAGTAAAAAAAAATGACCTGACATTACATCGCAAAGCCCTAGAGAAAGTAGAACAAACCAACACCAAAAGTAGTAGAAGAAAGGAAATAATTAAAATCAGAGCTGAAATCAATGAAATTGAAACAAAAGAAACAATTCCAAAAATTGATAAAACAAAAAGCTCGTTCTATGAAAAAATAGAATTAACAAATCTTTAGCTATGCTAATGAAAAGGAGAAAAAAACCCACAAATTACTAAAATTCATGATGAAAAATGAAATAACACAGTAGACACTATTGAAATACAGAAGACAACTAGAAATTAGTTTCAATGTTTATACTCCAGTAAAATAGAAAACTTCAAAGACACTAACAAATTTCTAGAGGCATATGACCAAACTCAGTCAGGAGGACATACACAATTTAAACAGATCAATTTCAAGCAAGAAAATAGAAGATGCCAACAAAATCCTACCAACCAAGAAAAGCCCTGGATCAGATGGATTCACAACCAAGTTCTACAAAGGAGAATTAATACCAATACTCCTCATATTAGTCTATGAAATAAAAATAAAGGGAACTCTCCAAACTCATTCTATGAGGCTAGTATCATCCTGATACTAAAACCAGACAGAGATACTTAAGGAAAGAAATTTTCAGACCAATATCCTTGATGAACATAACTTCTCAATAAAATTCTGGGAAATAGCATACAAAAATACATTTAAAAAATAATGCACCATGATCACTTGGGGTTCATTCTAGGGACGCAAGGTTGGTTCAATATACGGTAATCAGTAAATGTAATCCATCATATCAATAGGCTTAAAGAATCATATGATTAGCCGGGCGTG
>CM053402.1:77778918-77792745 GCA_028644305.1 Xerus rutilus | reverse complement strand
CATTGAAAGAGAATAAAATTATGGCATTTGCAGGTAAATGGGTGGGGCTGGAGAATATCATGCTAAGCAAAGTAAGACAATCCCTCCAAACCAGGGACCGAATGTTTTCTCTGAGTAATGGATGCTAATCCATAATGGGGGCAGTCATGAGATGAGTGGAGGAACTTTGGATGGAGCAAATGGGAGGAAGGAGAAGACATGGAGGTAGGAAGGATGGTGGAATGAGGTGGACAACATTACCCTACGTACATGTATGATTGCATGAATGGTGTGACTCTATTTCATGTACAACCAGAGAAGGGAAATACTTTACTCCATTTGTGTACAATGAATCAAAAACTTTCTGTTGTCATGTATAACTGATTAGAACTAATAAATAAATAAATAAATAAATAAATAAATAAAGTTCACGTATTTAAATAAAAATGATACATATTTCTTTTCCTATAAATTTCCCAATCTGTGTTATTCTGTTCTAGCTAAAAATAATACTACTACTTTGCTTCAAAGCCTTTACATTTACAAATTTTGGATGCCATTCTACATTTTCCTTAGTCTCAGAGTCAGAAGTGCTTGTTGAAAGTTTACATAACAGGTCTTTCGAAGTAAGAATTGCAAACTTCTTTGGAAGGAAAGTAAATTTGAGGTTCCTAATAAGTGTTGTCATTATTTGGTCCCTCAGGAATTGCTTATGATGTACAAGAGGGAAATTCTATTTAAAAATAATACAGATCTGCTGGTTCAAAATGGAAGGGACAATTTGCCGTTTTTCAGAGCCAGCTTCCTGTGGTATTCTAATCAAGCAAAGGAAATAGAGTGATGTTTAATTGCTGGGGAAGAAAAGTTTTCCCTCAAAAATGGAAATGTTTTGATGAGGAATAATAGAAACATACAAAGCATTCTTTTAGCTACGGGGCTAGAAGTCTTCCAGTGCTGAGAACAAAGTGATGATTGCTGACAGCATCCATCAAAACCACCTGAAATACTTATTGAATTTTGAACTCATTAGGCCCGCACCCTTCTTTAGAGTTCTTGTCCTGAGACCAGTACTTAGTATGTTTTTAAATTAAATTTCTATAGTTCTTGGTATTTTTTAAAATTCAGTGATTACCTCAATTTTAGGTCTCTGAAGTTTACTTTGCAGCTTCTGGTTTTCTCACTTGTGTCTCCTACAAATTGTAATTAGCTCATATAATGAATTTTGAATACTTGCCAGGCACACTGCAAATATAATCTGATGGGTAGGTTCAGACCACCCCTGAAAGGAGGGTATATTCATGTTTTGCAAACAGAAATAAGACTCAGAAAGGTTAAGGAGCTGATTTTCACATGCCCATGAACCTGAATTTGCATCTATGTCTGCTAATTTCAAAGTCCATACTCCTTCTTATTCATATTGTGGCCTTTTAGAATTTCATATAATCCAATATTTTTAGGCTATAAGATATTATTATATCAACCATTTTGCATTAGTCTAATCAGAAAATTTCCATTTATTAAGCATAATTAGGTGCTAGTTATTTAGGTTATTATTCTGATTAATAAAGTTACCACAGTGCATATAAAATACTAACCTCCAAAGAACTAGAATAAAAAAATCTCCATAAAATATTACTGAATCGAGTTTAATCTCTTTGATCATGCCAGAGATACTTGAGTACCTTGTAATATCTTTAGCTTATTATTGTGAACCTCAATTATCATTATATAGTAGCAAATAAAGGAATTCCATTCATTTCAATGTCCTTCACATAATTAATAGTCAACACATAGACTTGCATATGATAAATTTGAGTGCCATATTCTTTTGTAGATTCAGAGAACATCCAAACCTACTGTGAATTCTATTTATTCTATAAGCAAAGACAACCTTGTCTTCTGTGGGATATGTGCTTGGGTATGCCAGTGTTTCCAAATCTGCCTTTTTAGCAGAATCACCCAAACGGACTATAAGTTTTAAAAGGCTAGACAGTTCCTGAAAATATACATCTCTGGGTTCTACTCTTAAGGATTTGGAATTGGTAAGTCTTGGGTGGAGTCAGAGAATTACTACATTTAGAAAGCTTCTATGTGACCCTCATGGAAGCCAAATATGGGAGCATCTAGCCCATGAAGAAATTGAAGATAATTGGAGTGTACAAACAAACTAATTAGAAATCTTCTCTTCTGGTAATTATCTGGATATAGCAGTCTTTTTGGGCAGAGTCACACAATCAATGGTCACTTGCTACTTACTAGTTTAGCAAATGTTCACACAATTACTAGTTTCAGTTTTCGACCCTGTGTATTTATCAAGACATCAGTCTGTTAACCAACTGCTGTGTCCTCTACTACAGCTAACAAACACAGGAAATTTTTGTGCCACCAAACATCGGCAAATGCTCTGAAAAGCCCAACACAATATCAGTCAAAGCAAAAGCCATGATTAAGAAGAAAATCCACTGCCATGAAAATTCCATAATGGATTTGCTTAATTAAAACAATTATCTACAGGATTCTTTGATACTTGAGGGTAGAGGTGGCTAGCAGTTCTTTTCTTTGTAAACATCAATAATTTGAGTCAACCTAACTTTAAGAATAAATTCTATTCTGTATGCCATGCCAGGGCCTAATTTCCACATGTATGACATGTTTTTAAAGTAGTGTTGACTGGAGCATAGAATTCCATTCTATTTTTCTCCTAGATGAAGAACATTCTAAATTTTAGGAAAAGCATATGATATTTGGAATATTTATACATCCCTATTAAAAGCTTTGCTATTATCGACAGCATGTAGTTTCAAGTTTTGTTAGCAATCCACATATTTTCTTTAAAATTAATTTAAATGTATCCATTATCCTATTTAAAATTTGCCTTGTGAAGTAGATGAAAGACATTATAGAAAAAGTATAAAATTAATAAAGAAATGTATCTGACACAATTGTATACCTAGCATATTCTTTTCCTTATACACAGTTTTAAAAAATTTCATTACTCATTGGCCCAATTTTACATTTAAATATGAATTCATTTAATTTTACTTTGCAATCAGGTAAATTAGTGAGAAGGAGTCTAAACAATATGCTTTAATTGCGTTTATAAATTATTCTCTCTGTCCTTCATGAGTATTCTTTCTTTTTTAGATATTGAAATGTGGTATCTAAATATAAAGTGCAGTAACATCTGGATCTAATTGCTGGTTTGAATAATATAGACAGACCTTCAACATATCATGCTTTTGAAAGGATGTGTTTAGTAGGAGGTACTGAGTCAAAGGTTGTAAAAATTTTGTACCACTAAAAATAGTTGAAATCTAAGATTCATTTAAAATGGAAATTACCACTTTCTGAGCAAATAGTTCCTCTCAATATAAGGTGTATTTTTGCTAGAAATGGCCCATCAAAATAATCTTGCTTTTTTATATATACAATATAAAATATATATATATGATTTTATATACACAATATAAAATATATATATACAATATATATATATGATTTTTATAGCCAGAATAGTTTAATTTTTCACATATAGCAGTCTTACTCAAATTTTGAAGTTAAATATTCAATCCAATAATTGACAAAATCACGTGTTATGCAAGATTTTGTAATTGAGGTTATTTTTTTGATTGTTTCTATTACATAAGCTGGAGTGGAAGAGCTCAATTTCCTTCAAGGTGAAAGGGGCAGATATGTTGTTGAATTAGTAGTAGTGTATATGCATTTGTGTATATCCTAGAGGTTGTGTGTGACAGATCACTGTGTCTCACTGAAAAGTCCTCTGAGTGCTTGTGTATGTGTTTGATCCATCATTCCTTTCTTCAATCAAAAAAAATTCCATCCTCCAAATATTTGTTCCACACATAACTTTTTTGTGCGTTCTTATTTTGTGGTTTATTGCTGCAGCATTAGAAAGAAATATCAGTAACAATGGACTTTCATCTGGTAAGTACTCAAAAACAAAAACAAATAAAATCCAAACGGTTGCCTTAATACCTAATATCTGCTTAAATCAATAAAGAAATCTGATGTCTTGGGACATAAGACAACTCTTCTATTTAGAATAAAATCTAATGTGTATATGAATTAACGATCTCCTGACAAGGATAAATGTTTCTCCCTTTCTAGAAAGGTCAGTGTTTTTGAGTTCTGTTTGTCTCAGAAAAGGTCTATTATTTGTTAGGCATCTGAGACCATATGGGAACATTCCAAGAATTTCTAAGTGACTACTTCTGAAATAGTATTACAGGTCATCTTGGCAGATTTCTGCTTTTAAATTATCAGTTTACTTGGGCACATTGACCATTTAATTGGACCAACATCTCTTTCTTTTTTTTAATTTTTTATTAGTTTATTTAATTGCATTTCAAGTTATAGCACATATATAGAGCTCAGTTTTTCCATTTCTCTGGTTGCAAACCAGATAAAGTTACACCAATTGTGTTTCCATACATGCACCAAGGGTATTGATGACGATCTCAATCAACCATCTTTACCCATTCCCCTTTCCTGCCCCCCACCTCCCCCATGCCGTCTCCAGTGTTTCTCTATTTCTCTTATGTTTCCTATTCCCAACATCTCTTTCATAAAAGAACAGTAGCGGATCTATTGCCTAGAGCATGGGAAACTCATAGTATTTAAGAGCTACAGAATCTCTGGAGCTGGATTACCTTGGTTTCCACTAAGGTTCTCTAGTTACTAGATATACTAACCTGATCAATTAAGCTAGCTTCTTTGGGCCTTGGTTTTCTCATCTGTAAAATTGGGATAAAAATATATCTATTCCACTGGCCACCGTGATTCATAAATGAGAGAAATCATGTAAACTGCTTATTATTGCTGAGATGGTTTGTGCGATTTTTATAATTTGGCCGAGAAGCTAGGATCAAAGTAATATTTTTTGTAGGCATAGTCTAGGCAGAAAGCTTTTTTAGGCAAGCAGAAGTGAAGTGGAGAGTTAAACAAAGTTCCAGCACTAGAAATGACTCTCAGTAGGTCTTTCCTTGGAGTCAAACCAGACATAACT
This sequence comes from Xerus rutilus, assembly GCA_028644305.1. Lineage (NCBI taxonomy): Eukaryota > Metazoa > Chordata > Mammalia > Rodentia > Sciuridae > Xerus > Xerus rutilus. Next base: position 77,787,740 of record CM053402.1, on the reverse strand, counting down.
AGTTATATCACATTTTGGATTCTTTGTATTATAAAAATTTGAATCTCCTTTAATGTCAAGGGTTAGGGGCAAAACAATTTTCCCACATACCAGGAGTAAGGGCTGCTAGTAGGAGATGGGCCCATGATATGGTTGCCTTTAGGATTCAGTGGGACTGGACCTGGATTTGGGGAATGCTCAGATTCTTCCCCATGGTGCTTGTTTTCTTCCCTGACTCCCTTTCAGTGTACTTGATGGGAAGAACTTCATAGTAGTTAGTTTTATACCACTCACTTTAGTACCTCATGCACTGTGAAAATGCTACTAAGATATGGTTTATATTCTGATAATATCAGCTATGACTAGTTTAAATAAAACTGAACACAAGGCTACCATGTAATGAGATGGCATGGTTTGTTAATTTTGGTAAGTAGCAATATTAAGGAATTAATTAATATTAGTCTTAAAGTTTTGTCTTGTTACTAACATCATCTGTCCAGAAAATCTCACTCAATTTAGGGAGATGTTTTAGTCTTGGACATGATTTATAGCTCATTACCACTTCCTTAGCTCAGGTCCTCTTCATTTCTTTTTTTCTATATTGTGTGTTGGTATATTATAGCTGTACATAATGGTGGGATTTGTTGTTATATATTCTATATATCTTTATATGTACATAACATAAACTCATCAATTTTTTAAACTAAATTTGCAATGAGCAGTGTTTAACTTGGGAGGCCTTCCCTTAGGCTTTCACTTAGATTTCATATCACTGCCAACTTTTTTTTCCCCCTATTAAATGCCTCAGATCTGTTTCTGTGATGTTTAAAACTCTTTAGCAGTTTCTCTGTAACCTACAGAATAAAGCCCCAATCTTGACCTCCCTTACCCAGTCCTTCATTCCAGTACTGCCTTTCTCCATGGTCTCTTCTATTTCTCAACAAAAGCCTGTGTTCAGACGATACCCAACTCTGCCATGTCCCATGTTCTTTACCACTTACATGTGGTGACAAACTGCTTGCCTACCTCTGGATTGCCCCCTCTCTCTGCTTGGTGATCTCTTACTCATCCTTGCTGCCCTTCCTGTGAGGCATCTTATGCTATTATTGGCTTCAAGGCAATATTTAAATATCACTGAAAGAATAGCTAGAAAAGCATCTGGAAATCTATATGGCAAAATGATAACATTGTTTGCTAAGTGGCACTAGAGTTCATTTTTTTCTCTTTTGTGTTTTTACTTGAATTTATACAATAAACCTATGTAAGAAAAATATAAGAAACATATTTTCTGGACTTTGAGTGTAGCTCAATGGTAGAGTACTTACCTAGCTTCTGTAAGGCCCTGGATTCAATAAAAAAAAAAGAAAAGAAAAAAAATTCTACTAAAAATAAAGCTGCTCAGTTAATATTTCCTATCAAAACTGTAATCACCATTTAACTCATTTTGATTGAGATGTGCTAGTAATGTCCAAATGAAGGTATTCAGATCTTATTCCCTGCTTTCTTAGTGCTACTGAGTAATTCTGTCATGCCTCCACTGACAGCCATGTGTGTATTGCAGAACTATGATTTTTCAGTGGCTCAGACTCTATGCTCAAAATTTCCTGAATGTCTAAAGAATACCTGTACACCAACAAACCCCATCATCCTCAGCTTGGCAAGGCTCTCTTATCACGTACTGTATTTCCCAGGAACATGTTCTATATAGAAAAATGGCCCCCAAGGAGCAAGTGAAGCATGTGTACAAGCACTTAGAATTGACATATTGTGGAATGATCAGGAATTTATTTGGATAAATAGTCTGTAATATAGTCAGGGACTTCTCATAATTCTGAACTCAATGAGGCCCTCGGTGGTTTTATTTCCCTCACTTTCAAGACAATGGGATTCGCATAGACTATGGACTTATTCATTAAATGCTGAATGTAAGAACTTGCCAATGTCATCTTACTTGGGGACAACAGAACGTGGTTCCTCTTGGCAAATAATATGAACATAAAATAAACATTGCAAGCTATGTTTCAGTTTACCTTGTGAGCAACTGAAACCTCAGCTGCTGCTATAATGAAGCAAATTTTACCTGTAAATCTGTGACGTGCCTGGCCTGAGGTATTTCATTGTGGGCTGCTGTAATGTTAGAGGCTCTGGCCAACACATTCCAAACTGACAAAACTCCAGCACCATGTACTCCATAAGAGGTTTAGCATTCTTTCCAGTGTATGGACTCTGGGCTTAGAGAGATCCAGTTTTGATAACTGATAACTGTGTTTTCTTAGATAAGTGCCGTAACTTTCTCTGTATCTCACTTTTATCATCTGTAAAAAGGGAAACTATCAGTAGCCACCTCTTAGGTTTGTAGTGAAGATTAAATGTGGTAATGTTTGAAATGTGTTTAAAAGCAACTAGGAAAAAGAAGCTTAAAAAAGTGACTAGCACAGATTAAGCGTACAAAATGTGAATTCCTATTATTATTAAATTATCACCATCATCATCATCGTCACTCCACAGAAGGGAATCTAGTTTTACTGGCTTGGCTGTGTTTCAGTTGAGTTGCAGTTGACATTTTCAGCCTCAGTTAAATGCTATAGAAAAGGAAGAAAGAAACCTATGGTAAATGAAGAAGAGAGACATCCAGAGAAATAAAGAACAGAATAAGGAAGCAAACAGAGAGGAACAGGAGAGAAGAAAACCAGAAAAAAGTATCAGAGCCATTAAAGTTGCTCTGGTCCTTGGGGAATAGACACTTTCCTTAAAAAAGGCAAAAGGCAGAGGTGGTGGCAAGTATAGCCAGCCAAACAGTGACCTATGTTCTAAGTTTAGTGGGATTCATTCCTGCAGTGGTACATAACTCTTTATCTGTGAAAAATAACTTAATTACGTAAACACTATTGTAAATAACCTCACTTGATTCTTGTATTAGTTAGGGTTCTCTAGAGGAACAGAAACAACATGGGAAATGGGCAGAGTTGGGTGTAGTCTGAACACAGTTTTTTTTTTAATTTATTTTTTAGTTGTAGATGGACAGAATATCTTTATTTTATTTTTATGTGGTGCTGAGGATTGAACCCAGTACCTCACGCGTGCTAGGTAAGCACGCTACCACTGAGACATAACCCCAGCCCTGAACACAGGTTTTTGTTGAGAAATAGAAGAGACTGTGGAGAAAGACAGCACTGGATTATGAAGGACCAGGTCAAGATTGGGGCTTTATTCTGTAGGTTACAGAGAAACTGCTAAAGAGTTTTAAACATCATAGAAACAGATCTGAGGCATTTATTTCATAGGGGAAATATATATATATAATATATATGTATATATATTGTGTGTATATATATAGTTGTGTATATATATGTATATATATACATATATATATGTATATATATGTATACATATATATATACATATATATGTATACATATATATATACAGTTATAAAGGGATTTATTAGATTGGCTTAAAAACCAGAAGCTGAATAGTCCAATGGCTGTCTGCAGGCTGGAGAGCTGGAGGAACCAGTAGCTGCAAAGTCCAGGAAGCTAAAACCTCAGAACAGGAGGAATCAATTATGGCACCCCAGTCAGGGACTGAAGGCCTGGAAATTCCTTGGAGAGTCACTGGCAGAGTCCACTTTGAAAGAGGAAAGGATCTGGAATCTCATGTCATCAGGTGATCACAGCAGTAATCAAGAACTTGTTCTAGAAGAATCCAGCTTGCATCTGCTGCTGCTTCCTTGTTCTTCCAACTTCTGTTCCGTGTAAGCTTCCAACCTATTGGACAGTGATGCCCACACTTAGCATGGGTCTCTGCTTTAATTCACTGTTCCACATGCCAATCATTCCTAGAAACAGCCTCACTGACATACCCAAAAGCCTCTTAATCTCAGGCCTCTGTTAACCCAATTAAGTTAACAATTCAGTTAGCCATTGCAAGACTCTTCCATCTTTTTCCATGGTTGTAGTGGTGCTGCTGCTGCTAAGATGATAGTGGTAACAGCTATCATTTACTAAGCTCCTATAATGGGCCAGAAAGCACATTTCACAAGTGAAAACATTAAGTTTCAGAAGGTAGAACCAGAATTTAGACAGTTTCTGGAGATAGCTACTCCTCAATTAAAATATAACCTCACCTGTATGTTTTCCCTGGGATCTTTCCATCATACCACTTTCTCTTTTCCTCCCTTTGTATTAAAATTTTTTTTCTTTCAGTTTAAGTTGAATTTAGGGTTCTCATGATTCAGCAGACTGTTCTGCTATCAAGTGTAGGGTAGGAGGGTGTGAGGACCGGTGTAAGAAAGAATGATTGGAGTAGAAAACACACTTCCCTGATCTGCACTCTTTAGCTGTACAGGACACAAATACCAGATTTTCCTGCCATTTAAATTCTCCAAATATCAGTTCAGTGGAAATAATAATAACAAAGAAGTTTCTACCATCTCTATGAGAACAATTCAACAATGGTTTATTTAACCAGAACTGATTTTTCTAAAACAAATACAAAATAAAAATCAGTTTGTCTAATATTATCTGAGGTATAATAATTAGTCAATTTCCATATATTCCTTGTATGATGTAAGGTATAGAATTCCTTTTACATATTCTTGACTTTTAGGTGTGATTTTTCTTTTTCTTTTTTTTTAATTCATTAAGAACTGCAAACATCATCCCAAGCTATATGACTTCTGAGGTTCAGATGTCTATGTATGTCTGGAGAACTGATCCAGAAACACTTATCAAGGAATTTGCTTCAACCTTGAAAAGGTGGGGACAGAACTTATCCTGTCAAGATAAGTAACTTGATTTAAAGGCAACAATACCAGGCAAAGGACTAATACTTTCTCTACTTTGAAATCCAGATTATAAATCACTGCTTATTTAGTTACTGCTAGATGCAATTGTCTTTAAAGTTCAATCAATCAAACAAGTATTTATTGAGTAATTAGATGTTCATATGTAATTAGTGCTATAATTGGATAAGTATAAAACTTGATAGCTGCTCCTTTTGTTTTTCACTTTTACATCACCAGAATCTAGAATACTGTCTGATTTATGCACAAAATCAATAACTTATTGATGGATAAATTAGTGAGTGAGTGAATGAATGAATGAATTTATAGCCTGGCTGTGGGGGCAGCACAAAGGAAATGAAGCAGGGTGTTTAGAAAAGAAAGAACGCAATTTATTATTGAATTATGCATAGTGTGGTGTGATGGTTTGATAGATAGGTTCTATTTCTACTCTGCTTTTGGCCTAGTCAGTGACTATGTATATTATTAGAATAAGTGAAGCCTACCAGATTTCTAAGACCCTTTCAAGTTGTAACATATTTTGATTTGATAAAAATGAGTTCTGTAATATTTAAATTTCCTCAGTTAGAAAAAGACAAAAGATTTGAGTGATAGAGGAAGATTTCAGTGGAAAAATAATATTAGATTGGGGCAGGATTTTAATAGGGCAACTAGTACCAACTTCCTCCCATGTAGCAGATACTTATGCAAATACTATCTATCAGTCTTACAATATTAAGAAGTAGCTCAATGATGGTTTTTATAAAGAAACTAGGGTATTGGCAATATTCCGAGACGGCTCCAAGATGGCGACCTAGATGATCTCCTCCGTGCTAGGCTCCCCGGTACCGAGGCTAGAAGTGGTGGAGGTGCCGTTTTCCAGCCAGCTTCCTGGCATCATTCTGTGGCTGACCATCCCACGCAGGAGTTTTGCTCGCGTGTGTGTGTGCAGGGCCACCGGGAGACAGCGGTAGCTGTGGGCAGCGTGACTTAGGCGGCGACCAGCGGAGCGCAATTGCGGCTGGGAGCCTCGGCCCAGGGCTCCAGCCCGGGATTTGCCCCGGGGCAGGCGGAGCCTGATTCCACACAGGGTGCCTGGCCCTACCACCCACCCAGCCGCGCAGGACTGCTAGCCATTGCTACTGGTCCGGACCAGTCTCCTGAGCGGACCCTGGCCATTGTTCATTGAGGATCCCCTTCTAACATACTGGAACTTCCTACACCAAGGGACGTGGGTCAGCACCTGGGAGCAAACTTTGGCCACGGTGCAGCACACTGTGGAACAGCAACTTCACCAGCAGACCAGATTTTCACCCTGTTGTGGGACCAGCACCCAGGACACCAGTGGGGAAAATCCAGCAAGCAACGGACAATGCCACCTACTGGAGGTGAAAGGAACCATGCCTGTTTATTTACATTGAGACTTTTTACTTTTTTTATTCTTATTTTTTATTTTATCCTTTATCTTTTTCTCCTAATAGTTCTATTGTTTAATCCTTTTGTTTTATTTCTCTGCTCTCTTGTTCTTTCCCTTCTTTCTTTTTTCTTCCCTCTTTTCTCTCTCACTCTTTTCCTACCCTCTAGTCCCCAACAGTTGTGACATCAAATATCTGTTATACAGTGGGATATGGTAGATTGGGATTTCTGAACTGTAAACTAGAGTGGTATTATATAGTCTTGCAACTCCTACTTGCATATGTTTTATTTTTCTTGCTATCATCTCTCCTCGTGGTACTCTTTTCTTCCTCCCTACTGTCTCCCAATTCTCTGTCACCGTTTTTAGTAATAGCCAACTCCTCTTGGATTCCTTTTTTATGCTCTCTAAGATCTAATAACCATATCCTCACTTCCTACTACCTCGACATTCTATCCTACAACCCACCCTCAAGTTTCCCTAGACCACCAACAGATACTATAGATCCTTGTGCAAACATATTGGTTACATAATAGATTGTAAAGGAACACATAATTGTTGTATATTGTGACTAAACTGTAAATATATTTGGGAGCTGTTAGGAGCTACTTGGATTGAAATTATATATTGCTTATACTGAGATCAATCAATATTGGTCCCCCCTTTAAAGGAGAGATAACAAAACCCTGCAGGGAAACTATACCCATATAGGAGCAAAAACTATAACAACTTGGATCAGCAGAGCTAGAAGGAAAGACACACAAACATCATGAGAAAACAAGGGAAGAAAGTGACTCAAACAAACCGAGATACTACACTATTAGAATCATGGTCAGTACAGCAGAAGAAATGACAGAACAGGAATTCAGGATGTACATAATTAAAATGTTCAGTGACTTAAAGAATGATATAAGAGAGCAAGCCCAGTCAACAAAAGATCATTTCGATAATGAGATACATAGGCAAATACAAGAAGTAAAAGATCACTTCGATAAGGAGATACACAGGCAAATACAGGAAGTAAAAGATCACTTCAATAAGGAGATAAGGATTCTGAAAAGGAACCAAACAGAAATCCTTGAAATGTAAGAAACAATAAACCAAATTAAAAACTCAATAGAAAGCATCACCAACAGATTAGACCACTTGGAAGGCAGAACCTCAGATACTGAAGACAGAATATTTAACCTTGAGAATAGAGTTGACCACACAATGAAGATGGTACGAAGCCATGAACAGAACATCCAAGAATTATAGGATAACATTAAAAGACCAAACTTATGAATTATTGGGATAGAGGAAGGCATAGAATTCCAAACCAAAGGAATGAGCAATCTATTTGACGAAATAATATCAGAAAACTTTCCAAATATGAAGAATGAATTGGATAATCAAATTCAAGAGGCTTACAGGACACCAAACGTTCAAAATCACAACAGACCTATACCAAGGCACATCATAATGAAAATGCCTAACATTCAGAATAAGGAGAGAATCTTAAAAGCCACGAGAGAAAGGAATCAAATTACATATAGGAGGAAGCCAATTAGGATCACTGTGGACTTCTCAACCCAGACCCTGAGAGCAAGAAGATCATGGCAAAGCATATATCAAGCTCTAAAAGACCACGGATGCCAACCAAAAATCATATGCAGCAAAATTAAGTTTTAGGTTTGATGATGAAATAAAAACCTTCCAAGATAAAAAAAATTGAAAGAATTCATAGCAAGAAAGCCGGCACTGCAGAACATTCTTGGTAAAATATTCCATGAGGAAGACATAAAAAACAACAATGAAAACCTGCAGAGGGAGGAGCTATACTAAAGGCCAATCAAAAGAGAAACCCAATCAAGTTAAAAATTAAGAATAAACCAAAATGTCTGGAAATACAAACCATATCTCCATAATAACATTGAATGTCAATGGCCTAAACTCAGCAATTAAAAGACACAGACTGGCACATTGAATTAAAAAAAAAGACCCAACAATATGCTGCCTCCAAGAGACTCATCTCATAGAAAGTGACACTCACAGATTGAAGGTGAAAGGATGGAAAAAAAATTTATCACTCACATGAACTATGTAAACAAGCAGGAGTTTCCATCCTCATTTCAGATAAAGTAGACTTCAAACCAAAGTTAGTGAAAAGGGATAAAGAAGGTCATTTCATACTTCTTAAGGGAATCATACATCAACAAGACATAACAATTTAAATATCTATGCCTCAAACAATGGGGCAGCCATGTTCGTCAAACAAACCCTTCTCAAATTCAAGAACCAAATGGATCCCAACACAATAGTATTGAGTGACTTTAACACAACTCTCTCACCACTGAACAGATCTTCCAAACAAAAACTAAACAAAGAATCTACAAGACTTAATAGAACAATCAATGGTCTAGACTTAACAGATATATATAGAATATTCCATCCATCAATAAGCAAATTCACGTTTTTCTCAGCAGCACATGGATCCTTCTGCAAAATAGATCATATAGTATGCCACAAAGCAAGTCTCAGTAAATACAAAAAAATAGAGATACTACCCTGCATTCTATCTGACCATAATGGACTGAAACTAGAAATTAATGACAGTTTTAAAAAAAGAAGTCACTACAACACCTGGAGACTCAATAATTTGCTATT
>CM053402.1:77743126-77778818 GCA_028644305.1 Xerus rutilus | reverse complement strand
AAATTCCTAGAGACATATGACCTACCCAAATTGAACCAAGAGGACATTCATGACTTAAACAGATAAATTACAGGCAAGGAAATAGAAGAGTCCATTAAGGGCCTTCCAACCAAGAAAAGCCCTGGACCAGATGGATTCTCAGCCGAGTTCTACAAGACCTACAAAGAAGAACTAACTCCAATACTCCTCAAACTATTCCTGGAAATAGAAAGGGAAGGAACCCTTCCAAACTCATTCTATGAGGCTAGTATCACCTTGATTCCAAAACCAGACAGAGACACGTCAAAAAAGGAAAATTTCAGATCAATATCCCTAATGAATATAGATGCAAAAATTCTTAATAAAATTTTGGCAAATCACATACAAAAGCATATTAAGAAAATAGTGTACCATGATCAAGTGGGGTTCATTCCAGGGATGCAAATTTGGTTCAACATTCGGAAATCAATACATGTAATCCATCACATCAATAGACTTAAAGATAAGAATCACATGATTCTATAAATTGACGCAGAGAACGCATTTGACAAAATACAGCACCCCTTCATGTTCAAAACACTAGAGAAACTAGGGATAGTAGGAACATACCTCAACATTGTTAAAGCAATATATGCTAAGCCCAAGGACAACATCATCCTAAATGGAGAAAAATTGGAAGCATTCCCTCTAAAAATGGGACTTATTCAATATAGTCCTTGAAACTCTAGCCAGAGCAATCAGACAAAGGAAATTGAAGGGATACGAATAGGAAAAGAGGAACTCAAACTATCATTATTTGCGGACGACATGATTCTATATTAGAAGATCCAAAATGTTCCACCAGAAAACTTCTAGAACTGATGAATGAATTCAGCAAAGTTGCAGGATATAAAATCAATATACATAAATCAAATGCATTTCTATACATCAGCAATGAGTCCTCTGAAAGAGAAATTAGAAAAACCACTCTGTTCGCAATAGCCTCCAAAAAAATAAAATACTTGGGAATCAATCTAACAAGAGTGGTGAAAGACCGCTACAACGAAAATTACAAGACACTAAAGAATGAAATTGAAGAAGATCTTAGAAGATGGAAAGACCTCCCATGTTCCTGGATAGGCAGAATCAATATTATTAAAATGGCCATACTACCCAAAGCTCTATACAGATTCAATGCAATCCCCATTAAAATCCCAAAGTCCTTTCTTAGAGAAATAGAAAAGGCAATCATGAAATTCATTTGGAAAAATAAGAAACCCAGAATAGTCAAAGCTATCCTGAGCAAGAAGAGTGAAGCAGGAGGCATCACAATATCAGACCTTAAACTTTACTACAAAGAAATATTAACAAAAATGGCATGGTATTGGCACCAAAACAGACATGTAGACCAATGGTACGGAATAGAAGACACAGAGAGTAATGCACATAAACACAGCTATCTCATACTAAACAAAGGTGCCAAAAACATACATTGGAGAAAAGATAGCCTTTTCAACAAATGGTGCTGGGAAAACTGGAATTCCATATGCAGTAAAATGAAACTAAACCCCCATCTCTCACCATGCACAAAATTCAATTCAAAGTGGATCAAGGACCTAGGAATTAGACCAGAGACCCTGCATCTAATTGAGGAGAAAGTAGATCCAAATCTTCATCACGTGGGATTAGGCCCTGAATTCCTTAACAAGACACCTATAGCACAAGAAATAAAAGCAATAATCAATAAATGGGATGGACTTAAACTAAAAAGCTTCTTCTCAGCAAAAGAAACTATGAATGAGGTGAACAGAGAGCCTACATTCTGGGAGCAAATTTTTGCCACACGCACATCAGATAGAGCACTGATCTCCAGGATATATAAAGAACTCAAAAAATTTAACACCAGAGAAACAAACAACCCAATCAATAAATGGGCTAAGGAGCTGAATAGAAACCTCTCAGAAGAAGATATACAATCAATAAACAAATATATGAAGAAATGTTCAACATCTCTAGCCATTAGAGAAATGCAAATCAAAACTACCCTCCTATTTCACGTCACCCCAGTCAGAATGGCAGCTATCCAAAATACTAGCAACAATAAGTGCTGGCGAGGATGTGGAGAAAAAGGTACACTTAAACATTGCTGGTGTGATTGCAAACTGGTGCAACCAATCTGGAAAGCAGTATGGAGATTTCTCAAAAAACTTGGAATGGAACCACCATTTGACCCAGCTATCCCACTCCTTGGCCTATACCCTAAAGACTTAACAACAGCATGCTACAGTAAAGCAGCCACTTCAATGTTTATAGCAGCACAATTCACAATTGCAAAACTGTGGAAGCAACCCAGATGCCCTACAATAAATGAATGTATTAAAAAACTGTGGTACACATACACAATGGAATATTATTCAGCAATAAAAGAGAATAAAATTATGGCATTTGCAGGCAAATGGATGGAACTGGAAAGCATTATGCTAAGTGAAGTAAGCCAATCCCCAAAATCAAATGCCGAATGTTCTCTCTGATTAGTGGATGCTGATACATAAGGGAGGTAGGAATGGGGAACACAGGAGAAATGGAGGAACTCTAGACGTGGCAGTGGGGAGGGAAAGGGGAATGGGTACAGTAAAGATGGTTGATTGAGATCGTCATTGTTGGAGCATCTCCATACCTTCCCACCCTTCCCTTCTATCCTTCCCCATTCTATGCTAATAGACTGTGCTCTTGCCAAAGTAAGGCGTTAGTGCCTGTGACTGGCACCGCTGTAGTACCTGGCTGGCAGCGCCGGGATCGGCGGGGCTGCTAGAAGGCTGGTGGGAGGAACCACAACAAAAGTGACCAAATGGTGAACTGTTTTATTCTTTTGCCTAGCGATTTGCAGGGGAACTAGGTACCTGAGAGCAGTGCTCTGTGTGCGTGGGAGTTTAGGACTATTGTAGCCCACTGCGAGGGAGGGGCTGTGAGCTCCCAGGGCAGGGCTCCTGGAGCAGGGCCTGTGCTTTGGGAGAAGGCAGGCTTGGCAAGCAAAGACTCCCCTTATTCCGAGAGGCAGAAGGCTTATCAGAGGAGCTGGGAGAAGAAGGCGGGACCAGCCCGCTGTAGATAGACAGCCAAAGAAAGGGAAGAGTCTCCCGAAAGTAGGAAGAGCAGTAGGACAGATAAGAACAGAGAAATGGCTAGAAGTAGGGCTGATCAGAGCCTTTACGACTATCAGAGGAACCAGGAAGTAGATATTCCCTGAACTAACCTTATCACACAAAGACAAACACAAAAGACACTCACAAATGAGCTGGTGTTACCATCACCAGCAAGACAAACAGGGGAATCACCACAAAATCTTACCCACCGAGCGAAGAGGAGTCGAGAAGCCTGTCACATCACATCACATGGAGCCTGTCACATCATGTCACGTCGGTCTTGTCACATCACATCATGTTGGGGTCACCATTTGTCACTTTGATAAGGAGGGGGAGGGCCACGTGGCTTCTCGACGAGTTGGAATCCAAGAGAGACAGGGAAAAGGGTCCCCGGGCTAGACAAAAAGGGGTCTCTCTGGACGGTGGCGATCCACGGAGCCAATCTCCCCAGGCCCTGGGGTGTAGGTAAAAATTTGCTTTGCCCCAGCGAGATGCAGAGATACCCAGGACAAGAAACACACCGGGGCAAGAAGCAAAAAACACCAGTTCATTCCAGAAATTATAGAAGCTTAAATACACTCTTGGACCAATCAGATCCAAAGGTCACAAACAAAGGGGTGCTCTTTGGCAAGAGCACAGTCTATTAGCATAGAATGGGGAAGGATGGAAGGGAGGGGTGGGAAGGTATGGGGAGTGCTCCTACACGTCATCACTACCCTTGGTGCATGTATGAAGACACAAATGGTGTGACTTTATCTGGCTTGCAACCAGAGAATTGGAAAAACTGAGCTCTATATATGTACTATGACTTGAAATGCAACTAAATAAACTAATTAAAATAAAAAAAAAAGAAACTAGGGTATTAAATAGATCAAGATCACCAATTGAGGGTAATCAGGATTGGAGCCAAGAGAGTCACATTTGCTGATTTAAAAATGGGCAGAAACATCGCCAAAGTAGAGATATAGATGACAAGTGTCTGAGAAGATGCTCCACATCCTATGTCATCAGGGCAATGCTAATTAAAATAACATTGAGATACCATTGTACACCTATTGGAGTGGCCAAATGAAGTACACTGACAACCCCACGTGCTAAGAGGAGCAACAGGAACATTCTTTAGTTGCTGGTAAAAATGCAAATGGTACAACTACTTTGAAAGACAGTTTGGTGGTTTCTTAAGAAACTAAGTACAGTCTAACTATACGATCCATTGATGATATTCCTTGGTACTTTCCTAAGTGAAATGAAACTTTATGTGAACTTAAAAACCTGCACAAAGATACTAATAGCATTTTTACATTTGCCTAAACTTAGAAGAAAACCAAGATGTCCTTCAGTGAGTTAATGGATAAATTGTGGCACATCCAGACAAAGGAAAATTATCCAAGGCTAAATAGAAATGGATTATCAACCCATGAAATGACATGGAGGAAACTACATTGCCAAGTAAAAGAAGCCAATCTTAAAAGGCTACATATTGTATGGCTTTTAACTGTACAACATGGTGAAAAAAGCAAAACTATAGAGATAGTTAAAAAAGATCAGGCCGGGCATGGTGGTGCAAGCCTGTAATCCCAGCACTTAGGGAGGCTGAGACAGGAGAATCGCAAGTTCAAAGCCAGCCTCAGCAATGGCAAGGCACTAAGCAACTCAGTGAGACTCTGTCTCTACATAAAAAAACACAAAATAGGGTGGGGATGTGGCTCAGATGTCGAGTGCCCCTGAGTTCAATCCCCAGTACCAAAAAAAAAAAAAAAAATCAGTATTTAACATGGGTTAGGAGGGAGGAAGGGAGGGATGTCCAGGTACAGCACAGAGGAATTTTACAGTATTTGAAATATTCTGTGCTATACTATAATGATGAGTATATGACAATATGTTTTTGATCAAACCAATAAGATATATAAAACAATATTGGACCCTAATGTAAACTATGAAATATGGTTGAAAATTACATGTCAATGTAGATTCATCAGTTGCAACAAATGTAGCAGTTTTGTAGGGAACAGTGATAATGAGGGATGTTATGCCTGTGTAAGGACAAGAAATGTGTGGGTCATCTCTATACATTTCTCTCAATTTTTTTATGAAATATAAAATCTCAGAAAACCATGAGAATATTCTCTGAGAAGGATGATGGTAAAAGTAAACAGTAACACTATTAGACCAATTATTACAAGATAATGTGTATAAAACCTATAATTATTAAAATAAAGAAGTCACTGGATCGATTGAACCCCCAAACTAATACAGTTGAAATATGATGCAGCAAATGGTGTAATATTTTGTTAGGGGACTCTCTTGAAATACATGAATAAAGAAAAAGACTTGGAAGCCGGGCGCGGTGGCGCAAGCCTGTAATCCCAGCACTTAGGGAGGCTGAGACAGGAGAATTGCGAGTTCAAAGCCAGCCTCAGCAACGGCGAGGTACTAAGCAACTCAGTGAGACCCTGTCTCTACATAAAACACAAAATAGGGCTGGGGATGTGGCTCAGTGGTCGAGTGCCCGTGAGTTCAATCTCCAGTACCAAAAAAAGAAAAAAGAAAAAGAAAAAGACTTGGAAAAAATGAGAGAATAGTTAAAAAACAGATTTGAAATTCATGTGCCAGTGTATGTCTAGCAAAGTCCCAGAGAATAAAAAGCAAATGAAAAATGAAAAATAAAAATAAAGAGAGATAACTCCTGAGCTTTTCTTTAAATCACAGAAAGACATAAGAATTTATTGAAAGGACTCTTTCAGAGGCACCGAGAACATTCAAATACAAGCAAATCATAGTGAGACACTTGGAGGAAGTACTTGTGGCAGACGTTGTGGTTTGGTGACATTTTGTCAGTAGCAAATTACATACATTATAGAATCTGGCAAAACAAATGCTCCCTTTACTAATCTCTCTTGCAGATGGGGGTGACCAAAAAAGGGAGTTCTGGCTGATGAGACGTGAGCAGAAGCCTGCTAATGTGGCTTCTTGGAGGGGTTCATTGATAAAAAGGACAGAGTCAGCTAAATTGTCCATCTCCACTTATGTCTACCTTGAACATGAAAATGATGATGAGAGATGTGTGAGCAATTTTGAAGTAAGGAGGGCGGCAAAATGAGAATAGGCCAGATGTTTCTCAATGATTTAAAACAGGAATATTCATCTAAAAGTTTTGTTTGAAACAAAGAGATGTAGGTAAGGGAAGATGGAGAAAATAGTTATAAAATACAGTAGATGAATGCAAGTTTTTCCTTCAGTCAGAGTAAGTTTTAATATTGAACCAAAAAACAAAAAAACAAAAAAGCCATAAAGGACACTGAGGGCACTGGTAACAGGAATAATAGGCCTAACACTCATGAACATTTACATACCTAATACTATATATTCATAACAATAATTGGTAGCTCTACAGAGAGAAATAGATGAATCAACAATTACAATTAGATAATTTAATACATGAATCTCAGAAACTGACAAATCAAGCATACCAAAAATATATGTGATTACTGAGCTTAACTAAATAGATGCATAGAAGTTTACAGACTCAAATAGAAATTAGACACTCTTTTTGAGGCCAAGGAGCAGTTGTAAAAGTGGGCCAGATACTGCCATAGAGGAAGGCCTTGATATAATCTAATTAATTAATACTACATAGATCACAATGCAATAAAATTAGAAATAAGTACAAAGAAAGCTACAACAATCCTGTATGCCTGAGTACTAAATAACATTTTAGTGAAGAATTTTTGTTAAAAAAAATCATAAGAGAAATTATGGAAATATTACAGTTAACACACATTATTTGTTTGTAAGACAATATTCACAGAATGAATCCACAGTTTTAGTTAAAGATATATATATAGATTGGAATATATGATAAACTGAACAGAAAACATAAATAGTATTAATATTTATATCAAGAAGCTAGAGCTGGATGTGGTGGCACACGCCTGTAATCCAAGTGACTTGGGAGGCTGAGGCAGGAGGATCACAAGTACAAGGTCAGCCTCAGCAACTTAAATGTCTCAAAAAAAAAATATATATATATATAAATAAAAAAGGACAGGGATGTAGCTCATTGGTTAAGTGTCCTTGAATTCAATCCCTAGTACTAAAAAACAAATAAACAAGAACAAAAACAAACTAGAAAAAAATTTATCAGAATAATGCTAAATATATGGAGACACTAATTACAAAGGATGAATTTAAAAGTAGAAAATACGAAAACCCAATAGAGAGGCTTAAAAACCAAAAACAGTTCTTTAAGCATAAGACAAGTTCTGGTAAACCTGATTAAGAGAGAAAGACCAGGTCAATATTACAAAATGCAGTATAAAAATGGAATTTGCTAAAGACATAACAAAGAATGAAAGTCATGATGCTGTAATAATCAACTTTACTTTAAAGAATTTTAAAATCTCTTTCTTTTTTATTTTTCACAGTGCCGGGGATGAAATCCAAAATCTCTTTCATGCTAGGCAAGTGACCTACCACTGAACTACATCCCCAGCCCAAATTTAAAAATCTTGATGAAATATTTACTTGTGTAAACACAAATTTTTCATGAAAAGAATTATGGCATGTGAATATTCTGCTAATTACCAAAGAAAATTAAAATGTTAGTTAAAAATTTGCTTTATCATTCTTCTTCCCCACAAAAATGCAAAGGATTAACAACTTAAAAGTGAGCACTATAGCCAGGTGCCTGGTGCACTCCTAGAATCTGGGCGGCTCTGAGGCTGAGGCAGGTGGATTGCAAATACAAAAGCAATTTAGTGAGAACTTGTCCCAAAAAAAGGAGGAGAGGATGGGAATGTGACTCAGTGGCTAAGCGCTTCTAGGGTCAATCTAATTTCTGGTTACCCCACTCCTACTCCCCCAAAAAGTTAGTACTGTCAAATTTTCAAGGTACAAATACCCGCTATCATAAATAAGTTGATTCAAATCACAAAGAAAAAGAGAAAAGTCAGTCCAACCCTCCTGGGTGATAATAGAAGCGGGGAGAAATGTTCAAATTTCAGGTTGTCTGGAATTCTTCCATCACAAATCACTTTTCATAGATATATTCCTCCCACCCTATAAAATGAAGCTGATTAGTTCATGGAATAATGGGATAGCTAAGGTGACACTACCCAAACACTGGTTTATTTCTTTACTGGCACCAGTGTCAATGGAAGGATCCACTATCATCTAATACAGTGCCTAAGGTAGTCTAAAACATGTAGGTGAGGATTTAAAGTTTTATACAAAATTTAGAAGAATGCTGTTTTCATCATTCCCTCATTATTATTCTTATTTTTTATTTTTATTTTTTGTTTTTTGTTTTTTTTGGCAGTACTGAGGATTGAACCTGGGGCCTTGCACATGCTCACATGCTATCATTATTCACTCTTCCTGCTATACTAAGTTTCCCTCTGAGAACCTACCTGGGGATGTGTCAGCAACTGTGGGGACATGTCAGGCCAGTGTTTCCCAGTATCAGGTCACTGTAATAAGGGGACAGGGTTGGGTTGGGAGCCTAGGCTCTCTTCTTTGTGCTTCTGCACCTGTTTATTTTTATTTTTTATTTTTTTGCAATATGTGTTATAGTAGTTTGTTTTTCTTCCAAGAGTGTAGAAACCTTTTATTATTATCATCATCATTTAAATTGAACCTATGAAAGGACTAGAGTTTTTCCTCTGTTTGTTATAATAACAGTTATCATGATAGGCTTGGTGTTAACTGTTTGCTTTTCACTGTCCTTTAATTTGCTTCTACTTTATTGTCAGAGATTTTTAATGTAGATTATTTTTTACATTTGTCTACATTTTGTTTTAATGTCATTGGTTTTGTTTTTTGTTTGTTCAGTGCTAGGGATCAAATCCAGGATCTTATACATGTTAGGCAAGCATGGTACCACTGAGCTACACCCCCAGCCAACCCAGTCTACTTGTTTTTAAACAACTATATGACAATACTTATATTTGATTTAATCCTTCAATAGCTATGATTTTTAAAGCAGAAAATGATAGTTCAGGCACATAAAATTATAGGGTGATTTTACATATAAATAAAGATGAAAAAGTCTTTAAGTGTGTTCAGCTTAACAAATATAAAACTTTATTTTTATTTATTCACTTATTATTTATTTACTTATTTGTTTAAAGTATATAATGACTAAGTAGAGTTTGTTCCATGAATCAAAGGATATTTTGACATAAGTATGCAAAAATTCACATATATGGTTTATTGAAAAATGAGTTCCATAATTATTTCAATATACCACAAAACATTTTCCTTCATGAGGAAACTTTCTTAACCTTATACAGAAAACATTACAAAAACCAGAGAATACAGAGATGTGGAGTCTTTATGTGCATTTCCCCTAAATTTTTCGATACTATTACATATATATGTTAGTACCACTGTGTTTCATAAAATACCATTAAAACTGGCAAAAATAAGGCAGGAAAAAATGTAATGGGTATGAAGGAATAGAACTAAATTATTATTATTTCCAGATTATCTATATGTCAAACTAAAAACACAAAACTCTAGAGATCTTAGATAACTATTTTCTTTCTTTTTTTGGTGGAAGTTTCAATAGCTGACTCATCAAGTTATTCAACGGAAGAATAAGCTGATCTGAGTGTTGAGTTTCAAAGGTTCTCCTTTTTAAAGACACTACTATTTCTATCAGAGCTTTCCTTTAAACATGACACAACAGTTCCTTGGACTTTGTCTCATAAATGTCTGGAGTACTGCAGGAAGCAGAGTTCCTTTCTATTGGAACATTGGCCTTGGCACATGCAGTCCAACTTTGTACTGCCTAAGATATGTAATAATGAGAGTTCATAGGATTGTGCTTTCCCCTGCTTTGTTACTGGTAAAATTCCACCTCACTTATACGTGCTTCATGTGGTACTAATATTCCATGTCTATAACTCCTTGGCATACACAAAATTGAATTCACAAATTATTATAAATAATAAGAGTTTAGCCATTTGTTGGATAGAAGGTTAACTTACAAAATCAAATCACTAATAAAAAATTAACAAAACTAATATTATAGATAATATTATAAATAAGTTATAGATAATAAAATATTTTTTAAGAGTAACAAGAACTGTGAATAGCTAGGATCATTCAACAGTGAAGGCAGGACCTTTACGGAGAACAATAGTACAGTAAAGAATGAAAAATTTCCTATATGAGTGAAAAAGCATAAAATTATTATTCACTGTTTGAATATGATGTTTACTGATCAACATGGAGTTTTAAAAGAAACAAATATAAGAAAGAAAACTGGAACATCTACAGATGTTTGAAAGATAAGCAATGTCTAATTAAACCATAGATCAAAAGTAAATTAAAAGGATAAATAGAAAATAGCTGTAAATGAATAAAAATAGAATAAAAATGTATTAAAATACATGTGATATAAGTTGAACAGGGCTCAGAAAGAATTTTTTTTTTTTGGTACTGGATATTGAAACCAGGGCCACTTAACCCTGGGCCACATACCCAACCCTTTTTTGTATTTTATTTAGAGACAGGGTCTCATTGAATTGCTTAGGGCCTTCCTAAGTTGCTGAGGCTGGCTTTGAATTTGCAACTCTCCTGCTTTAGCCTCCTGAGCCTCTGGGATTACAGGTGTGCACCACTGCTCCTGGCTCAGAAAGAAATTTATAACATTAAAGGCTTATATTATAAAAAGGAAATGTTTAGATAAATGATACATGAGGTGGAAAAATAAGGCCCCTATATATACAAAAACTAATTTAAATACATAAAAATGTAGATATATACAAAAATCAGTTATGTTTCTAAATACTAGCAATGGATAATTGGAAATAGAAATACAAATAAATACCATTTACAATGGCATCCAAAATTATAAAATAACTTGGAGATGCAGCTCACAGAATATGTAAAGATATATATCCTTAAAACTTCAAAATTCTGCTGAGTGAATTTTTAAAAATATCCAAATAAAAAATATACCATCTTTAATTCTCCTCTGAAAGATTTCTAGATTCAATATAATCTCACTCTTTATTCAATATAATCCTGTCTTTATTGTTGAAATCAATGAGCTGTTTGTTAAACTTACATTAAATTCAATAAAACTTTAACATGTAAATCAGTTTAAAAAAACATAGAAGCTCATGAAGTGTGATCCAAGACTTATGAAGATATTTTAGAAACTATTTGGTATTGATATCAGAATCTACCTATAGATCAATAGAATATAAATGGTAGTCCAGAAATAAGTTAAATATTTTAGTAACTTTCAATAAAAGTGTTAAATTTATTTAATAGGAGAAGGAATTTTCTATAAATAAAATAGTGCTAAAGGAACTGGATATGTTAGAAAAAAATAAACTCTCTGCATCTCATCCCACAAATGGGGATAAGCTCAAAACAGATCATATACCTACATGTAAAAGTTAAAACTTAAAATTGCTCAGAACCACTTTGGAGAAAAATATTAAAGTCCTTGTTTTTGGTAAATATTGCTTAGGAAATAGCTAAGCATGAACTTTTAAAAAAATTGATAAATCAAAGTTGATCAAAATTAAAATAGTCTGCTCTTCCTAAGGCACAATTAAGAAATTGAAAAGGCAAGCATAGATTGGGAAGAAATATTCTCCATATATCTGTCTTTAAAAGGACTTATAACCAGAATGTGCAAAGAACTCTTAAAACTTAATAATAAGAAAACTCAATTTCAAATACAGCCAAAAGATCTGAATACTCCCAGAAAATACATGAATAGAAAATATGCACATGAAAGCATAATATAAGTGATTATTATTTAGGGAAATACAAGTTAAACCCACAATGAAGTGCACTACAGACACATTAGAATGTTTAACTTTAAAAATATTTAGTGGCTTGTGCCAATAGCCTTCAGTCCTTGGCAGGCTGAGGCAGGCAGATCACTTGAGTCCATAGGTTTGAGACCAACTTGGGCAACATAATAAGACCCTGTCTCAACATAAACAAGCAAATGACAAAAAAACAGAAAACAAGCAAAAAATATCAAATGCTGTCAAGAATGTTTAACAACTATAATGTTTATATATTACTGGTTATAATGTGCAATGGTACAACCACTTTGAAAAATTAGCAAATTCTAACCATAAGACCCAGAAAATCAGCTTCTAGCTATTTATCCCAAAGTAGTGAAAACCTAGTTCCACACACTTACCCATAAAGCTCATAGCAGCTTTATTTATAGTGTAGTAACCCCATAAGTGGAAACAGCCCAAAAGCCCATCCACAAGTGAACAGCTAAACACTCTGGTATATTCATGCAATGGTATACTGACAGACTGACAGAAAACAAAAAATACTGATAAGCACACAGCATGACTCTCAAAAACATTCTGTGTAAAACAAGACATATACTATGAAGTAAATAGAGTCTGATTCCATTTTTATACAGCCCTAGAAGACCCTGATATAATTTGTAGCATCAAAAATCCTATCAGCAGTTACCTGGATCTTACTCTGAGCCAGCCTGTGAAGGAATATCAGGGCACTAGAGATGTACTTGACTAAAGCTGTAAGGTTTCATTTATTCTCAGGCAGGTTCCTCTCACCTACCTCTGTTCTACGGTGGAGAGTGTCCTAATTCATTGGGTCCCAACTGTTGATCCATAAACTAGTGTGCTGTGAAATGAGAGAAAAGATTGAGCATGTTTTTCAAGGTGCAGAATTTATTCAATTGTGACTATTTCCTTATTGTGAACTTATCTCTTTATAATTTGGTATTAAAAATCCACTTAGTTTATGCACTGGTGAGAGTCAGTGATAAACTTAAATTTTAATTGCCCTTCTAGGCAAGGTAGATATTTGACAAGTCTGGGCATTAGAAAAAAGAAGAAAGAAAAAAAAAAGAATGAAGGGAAATTAGGAGAAGGTCATGTTCTATCTTGAGCCAGGGAAGGATTTTTAAAAAGAAAAAATGCACTTAAAAAAACATGCAAAAAC
The DNA here is from genome assembly GCA_028644305.1 of Xerus rutilus. Lineage (NCBI taxonomy): Eukaryota > Metazoa > Chordata > Mammalia > Rodentia > Sciuridae > Xerus > Xerus rutilus. The sequence continues at coordinate 77,765,757 of CM053402.1, read as the reverse complement.
CAAGAACAACAACAACAAAAAGAAGTAGAAATGTGACTAGGGAAGTCTAATAAAGCAGGGAATTTTCAACATACAGAATGTAACAGTGAGAACTGTTTAAATATTTAAGACATATAAAAATGACTGAAAATGTATAAAAATAAGTATGGTATTTGAAAGGACAATTCACATATGTAAATTAATCCTCAAACTCACTTCCAATTATATAAATGAAAATTAAAACAGTAAAATACTACTTTATAATCACCAAACAAGCAGGAGATTGAAGGCAGGAGGAAGAGAAATTTGCATGCATAGCTAGTGGGAATGTAAAATGCTACAGAGAAGCTTGAGAGAAGCTGACAGTACCTAGTAAAATAACCATATCTGGACCCTATAGCTCAATTCATTAAAAATCTTAGGACTTGACAGAGGATTTTCATAGCAGTCTTGCTTGTGATTGCAGAACATTGTGAGAAATCTGAGGGACTGGTCATGCAAAATGAGGTGTATTCACATGTTGGAATGCAGGCACATGAGTGGTCTGCAACAATGAGCTTAGAGTGACCTTTTTAAAAATTTTATCTTATTAGATTTTACATAGTAGTTTGGTCCATCCTGACAAATTCAGACATGCATGAAAATCACTTTCAGTTCATGAAAACTCCTTTTCCCTCTTGTCCTCCTCACCTCTCTCTTTCTCTTTACTATATTAGACTTACTTCTGCCCATCTATTAATTTGTATTTGATTGGTTCTTTACGTAATCTTATCCTTATCTCCCCTTTTCTTTGTTTTATGCTAGCTTCCACATATCAGAGAAACATTCAATCTTTGAGTTTCTGAATTTGGTTAATTTCACTTAGCATGATATTCTCCATTTCCATCTATTTATCAGCATATGCCATAATTTCATTCTTTTTAATTGCTGAGTAGAACTCCATTGTATATATACCACAATTTCTTAATCCATTCATCTATTGATGGGCATCTAGGTTGATTCCATAAGTTAGCTATTGTGAATTTTGCTGTGAATTGTGCTATCAAATATAGATATTGATATGGCTGTGTTGCTGTAGAATGCAGATTTTAGATCATTTGGGAAAATACTCAGGAGTGGGATAGCTGGGTCATATGGTTGTTCCATCCCAAGTTTTTTTAAGAATTAAATTGACCTTTGACAGCATGAAATAATCCAACCTCAAAAAAGAGTAGTGAATGAAAACAGCAAGAAACACAATACACAACACTATTACTTATGCAAATTAAAAGCACATATGAAAGATGCTCTTCAATTTCCAAAGATATGATACATCTAAATAGTAGTACTTGAATGCAGATTTGGAAGGGTAAGAAAGGGGAAGACTGATAAAAAGAGAATATAATAAGGATAAAATAAAAGTTCTTAACACTGATGATGAAAGTAAGACAAATTGTATGATTTTTTTACATGCTCTACATTTTAAAAATTCAAAGCCAAAAGTAGTTAGTGTCCAAAGGTTCATGCTGGAAGGGGAGACGGTGAGCTACCAAAAGTGACCTTAATCAATCCCTCGATCAAGTCATTGCTTTTGTATGTCACTACACAGTGTTGTGTATGTTTGTATATTTCTTAGCATTAAAATGTGTTCTTATCATTTTTTATATTCTGATCTAAGTCCTTCCTTAGGATAGTAAACTCCTGCAAAGCAGATTCTCTGGTTCTTCTTTCTCTTGATATCTGACCTGTTATGTTAAAATTATTAAATACTCAATTCTTAGTTCTTTTGATTAGTAGAAATGAAACGTTATCCATGGAATTTGTCTTTCTTAGGTAAATCTGTAAATGATTGCAACAAAAATTATGGTAACTGCAATCATCTTTATCAAACAGCTATCCTCACTACCTTATATGTGACTGTCAGTTTATGTTGTATTTTGCTTGTGAAAGGTTATTTCCTGGACCAGGTATATTGTAGCACTTCTGCTTCATGGTTGCCAGGTAACACCCTTAGACCCTAATAGATTTTCTCACAGGAGTTTCAAATTCTGTTAGGAAAATGAAAAAAAAATGTGGGCTATGTCTCTCTCAGGGAAACTTTTCCCTTCTCCATCCATTGCAAGTTGACTTCCATTTTCCACTATGTTCTGGATGTCTTATTTTTATTATTCCTCTACGTGTTTAGGAACCCTGGCCCCTGTGGATATGTACTCTGGCACTGGAGACAAACAAAACAAAAGGAAAACTTTCTGTACTCACAAGACTTATGACACCAAATATGTGGAGATTGTTTCACACACTAACCAATTTTCCAACTCTGTGGACATCAAATGGATATTCTATAGTTTAACTCAGTTCTGAAACTAACTGCTGGGAATTATTCATAGGTTTAGACTCAGTCTAACAAGACAATCCTTAAATCCACACCCTAGCAACAACTTAGGGATTGTGGGAGTACTCACGCTTCTTTCCAACTTGGTTATAAAGTTGGGGTTCCCACAACTCTTTCCCCACTCACATTCAATAATTTCTTGGAATGGCTCACAAAATTCAGAGAAGCATTTACTTATGTTTATCAGTTTATTATAAAAGATACAGATGAATAGCCAGATAGATACATAGCATGAGGTCTGGAAAGGTGGAGAGTGTAGGAGCTTCTGTCCCAGTGGAGTAGGAGCGGCTCTCTCTCCTAGCACATGGATGCATTCACCAACCCTGAAGCCTTACAAATTTAGTAGTTTAGGGATTGTTATGAAGATTTCATCACTTAATTATAATTGATTATTAATTCAATTTCTAGTTGTTCCTCTGATCACTGACCCTGCCTCTGCCAAGGATGGAGAGCAGGGCTCCCTCCTCAAAGTTCCAATCATGGCTTGCTATTTTTAGTGATCAGTCCCCATCCTGTAGCTGTGCAAAAATTCGTTGAGAGTTGCCCAAAAGGCTCCTGTCACCTAGGATATTTTAAGGGATTTAGGAGCTCTGTGTAAGATGCTCCTACAACCAACATCACTCAAAAAATTACAAGGGTTTTGGAAGTTCTGTGACAGGAACTGGAACCAGAGACCAAATACATATTTTATTATATTATAGAAATGAAGTGGAAATATTAGTCATGTTCGTGCAGGGTCAAATTATTCTTAAGTCAGTTATCTGTGGAGGATCTTGGGCAAATTACTCAGCTTCACTGGCTCAGTTTTCTCATTTGAAATGTGGGGAAAATAATCCTTTGTTGATATGGGTTTTATGGGATTTAATAATGTTAATATGAAATGTTTATACCAAGGAGCTTAACTTTTTGATGTGCCCATTTTAACTCTATGAAAAAGTTGATGTTCTCATATATTTAATGGTCCCTCCTCAAATAAACCTTACTTTAATTTTTTTTATAACAAACACTCACTCAATTCCTCAGTCTTATTCCAGTCCTATCATTCTTCAAAACATCTCATTCTTGTTATCTTAATCTTTAATTTTTGTTCAGATTTCTGAGAGAGTTTTAGAATGAGCATAAGGGTTTAAGGATCCTGTGATTCAGTTGGGCACATTAATTGGTTATAAAACAATGCTGAAAACAATTTATCTTCAGATTGTGCTAAAATACCTCACAAGCTCAATAAAACAGTACATATTGTGAGAGCTATAGCTGGAATTTCTGTTCAAGACAACAAAGAAAAAGAATGAGACACTCACTAATAAAAGTACTGAAAATAAGGGGAAGGAATGACAACAGCATAGCAAATGTTTTGATAAATTTTTGGAATCCAGGAGATGTAAGGCATTGTATTGAAAACTGAGTCGCCCAGGAGGGAGCCATCATTAAGAGCAAGCTCCTGTGAAAACATTCAGCTGGTAGGTAGCTGTTCTTCAAGGTGGAGGTCCCCAGATTTAGCTTATAGTGGGAGTTGATATAAGAAAAGGAAAAGCAAGTTAGACCTTCAGTGAAAATAACTTTACAGAATGCCGGTACTCGATGACCTCATCCCCTTCTCATTTTGAAATGGTCCTTGCCAGAACTGCTTGTATTGTCAGGGTGTGAAAATGGCCAGCAGCCAGAGACATACCCTATATGGGCAGAATATTGAACTTTCCTTCTCTTAGGAAATCTGGTTTACCGAAACCCCAGGAATTAGTTGGAATATAAACACAAAATGTAATTTGGTGACTTTTATCTAGAAGTAAAACAAGTTTGATTAAAAACCTTACAACCACGATGAGCACCAGTACTTTGCCTTTGTTGTTTGTTCAGTCTTGAAAAGAGACATGAAAAACACAAATGACATGAATGGCTCTCTGAGCAAGAAATATTGACCCCTGCTTCTCCTTCCATATCCCAACTTCTATGAACTAAAAAGCAACCTGTATCCATTAGAAACATACAAGGTGAAGGTCTATTTTAGTCAGCTTAGCTCTCTGTGACTGAAAGACCTGACAAGAACAATGTCAAGGAGGAAGCATTTATTTTGGCTCATGGTTTCAGAGGTTCAGTCCATGGTCAGCTGACTCTGTAGCTCTGGGTCTGAGGTGCAGCAGAACATCCTTGTGGAAGGATGTGATAGAGGAAGGCAGCTCAGAACATGGCAACCAAGAAGCAGAAAAAGAGAACTCTGCTCACAAAGGACATAATATAGACCCCAAAGGCCCACTCCTAGTGACCTACTTCCTTCAGCAACATGCGACCTGCTTATAGTTACTGCCTATTTAATCCATGTCAGTGAATTAATCCACTGATTAGTTTGCACCTGTCACAATCTAATCATTTCACCTCTGAAAATTTTAGAGTTGTCCCACACATGAGCTTTTGGGAAACATTTCATATATAAACCATAACAAGGTACATCAGAGAAATGTACAAAAATGATAGTGTTGATGTTAAGAGATCAGAAGAAAGAAAGAAAATGCCCTATTCAGGGAAAGAAAAGGAGATTTCTTCCACTTTCTGTGTTGAGGACCAGCATTCAACTTGTTCTTGTGGACCCAATTCGTTCTTTGTCTAAGAGGAACTCTGGGATCCTTGTTCTTTTATTTCATTGTTTTTGACCAGTTTGTGTAAGTGGACTTTAATTTCAGTGCCTTGTTTCTCACACCAGTTTATCCTCATGTCTGAATTATTTGCTTAGACTTGAAAACATGTTTTAACTTTCTCTTCATGGGGTTTGACCCTTGGTCTTATGTTTTATCCATTGTGTGATCACTCTGAACTCACCAGACTGCATCCTCAAAAACTCACTCTCCTCATATCATTGTTGACTAGGATTTGCCTTGAATCCATCATATCCTATGAACATTGCTGATTTATCTCCCTTTCTCAAACACACCTTACTAATAAGCCAACTTCAGTTTAGATTAGTTTCTGAAATTCAATTCCATTTGTTGACCTCCTTTTTCTATACTTTATGAATTCTGTTCTTAGTTCATAATATGGTTATGCTTCTTAATTCAGCTCCTTTTCAGGAATTATACTTTCCCTTAAGAATATCAGCATAATTTACAATAACCAAATAATTTTGCAAGTGGATTCCATCAAATTCTGCAACTGACATCAAATGTTCAGAAGAGTTTGTTTCAAAAGAAATCATGGGGTCAAATTTTTTGCCCCAGAGATGATGCATGTACAAAGATTTTGATTTCTCCTATATAGAGCTGATGGCTGTGACTGTAGATAACCAAAGGAGTCTCAATGTTTTTTTTTTTATAATTTTTAATTTATTCTTAAAACAAAAGAATGCATTACACATATGAAGCACAATTTTCCATTTCTCTGGTTGTAAAAAAGATAGAGTCACACCATTTGTGTCTTCATACATGTACCTAGGGGAGTGATTTCTATCTCATTCCACCAGTTTTGCTACCCCATGTCTCTTCTCCTCCCCTACCTCCCCTTTGTCCTATCCAAAATTCACCCATTACTTCCATGCTCCTCACTCCCACCCCCATTATGTATTAGCATCCACTAATCAGAGAAAACCTTTGGCCTTTGGTTTTTCGAGATTGGCTCACTTCACTTAGCATGATGTTCTCCAGTTCCATCCATTTACCTGCAAATGCCATAATTTTATTCTCTTTTAGTGCTGAGTAATATTCCATTGTGTATATACACCACAGTTTCTTTATCCATTCATCTATTGAAGGGCATCTAATTTGCTTCCACAGTTTAGCAATTGTGAATTCTGCTGCTATAAACTTTGAAGTGGCTGCATTACTGTAGTATGCTATTTTTAAGTTTTTAGGCTATAGGGCGAGGAGTGGGATAGCTAGATCAAATGGTGTTTCCATTCCAAGTTTTTTAAGATAGATTGCACCAAATTGCAGTCCCACCAGCAATGATTAAGTGTGCCTTTTTCCCCACATCCTCGCCAGCACATATTGTTGCTTGTATTCTTGATAACTGCCATTCAAACTGGAGTGAGATGAAATCTTAGAGTAGTTTTGATTTGATCTTAGAGTAGTTTTGATTTTTAGTTTTGATCTAATTGCTAGAGATGTTGAACATTTCCTCATATATTTGTTGATTGATTGTATATCTTCTTTTGAGAAGTTTCTATTCAGCTCCTTAGCCCATTTATTGATTGGGTTGTTTGTTTTTTTGGTGTTAAGTTTTTTGAATTCTTTATATATCCTAGAGATTAGAGCTCTATATGATGTGCGTGTGGCAAAAATTTGCTCCCAGAATATAGGCTCTCTGTTTACTTCATTGATTGTTTCTTTTCCTGAGAAGAAGCTTTTGAGTTTGAATCCATCCCATTTATCGATTCTTGCTTTTATTTCTTGCACTTTAGGAGTCTTGTTAAGGAAGTCAGTGCCTAATCGGACATGATGAAGGTTTGAGCCTACTTTTTCCTCTATTAGATGCAATGTCTCTGGTCTAATTCCTAGGTCCTTGATCCACTTTGAGTTGAATTTTGTGCATGGTGTGAGAAAGGGGTTTAGTTTCATTTTACTGCATATGGAATTCCAGTATTTCCAGCATCATTTGTTGAAGAGGCTATCTTTTCTCCAGTGTATGTTTTTGGTGCCTTTGTCCAGTATGAGATAACTGTATTTATGTGGGTTAGTCTCTGTGTCTTTCTATTCTGCACCATTGGTCTACATATCTATTTTGGTGCTAATACCATGCCATTTTGTTACTATAGCTTTGTAGTACAGTTTATGGTCTGGTATTGTGATACCTCCTGCTTCACTCTTCTTACTGAGGATTGCTTTGGCTATTCTGGGTCTTTTATTTTTCCAAATAAATTTTATTATTGCCTTTTCTATTTCTACAAAGAATGATGTTGGGATTTTAATTGGGATTGTGTTGAATCTGTATAGTGCTTTCGCAATATGGCCATTTTGACAATATTGACTCTGCCTATCCAAGAACATGGAAGATCTTTCCATCTTCTAAGATCTTCTTCAGTTTCTTTCTTTACTGTCCTGTAGTTTTCATTTTGTAGAGGTCTTTCACCTCTCTTGTTAGATTGATTCCCAAGTATTTTAATTTTTTTGAGGTTATTGTGAATGGAGTAGTTTTCATGATTTCTCTGTCAGAGGATTCATCACTGATGTATAGAACTGCATTTGATTTATTGGTGTTGATTTTATATCCTGCAATTTTGCTGAATTCATTTATAAATTTTAGAAATTTTCAGGTGGAATATTTTGGATCCTCTAAGTATAATATCATGTTGTCTACAAATAATGATAGTTTGAGTTCTTCTTTTCCTATTTGTATTCCTTTAATTTCTTTCATCTGTCTAATTGCTTTGGCTAGAGTTTCAAGGACTATGTTGAATAGAAGAAGTGAAATAGGGCATACCTGTCTTGTTCCAGTTTTTAGAGGGAATGTTTCCAACTTTTCTTCATTTAGGATGATGTTGGACTTGGGTTTAGCATATATCACTTTTACAATGCTAGGGTGTGTTCCTACTATCCCTAGTTTTTCTAGTGTTTTAAACATGAAATGGTGCTGTATTTTGCCAAATGTTTTCTCAATTTCTGCATCAATTGATAAAATCATATGATCTTTATCTTTAAGTCTATTGATGTGATGGATTACATTTATTGATTTCCATATGTTGAACCAACCTTGCATCCCTGGAATGAACCCCACTTGATTGTGATGCACTAGTTTTTTAATATGTTTTTGTATGCAATTTGCCAAAATTTTATTGAGAATATTTGCATCTATATTCATCAGGGATATTGGTATGAAATTTTCCTTCTTTGATGTGTCTCTGTCTGGTTTTGGTATCAGGGTGATACTAGCCTCATAGAATGAGTTTGAAATGGCTCCCTCCTTTTCTATTTCATGGAATAATTTGAGGAGTATTGGAGTTAGTTTTTCTTTGTAGGTCTTATAGAACTCAGCTGAACATCCCTCTGGTCCAGGGCTTTTCTTGGAAAGCTCTTGATGGCATCTTCTATTTCCTTGCTTCTAATTGATCCATTTAAGTAGTAAATGTCCTTCCTGGTTCAGTTTGGGTAGGTCATATGCCTCTAGAAATTTGTCAGGGTCTTCAGGGTTTTCTATTTTACTGGAGTATAAATTTTCAAAATAGTTTCTAATTATCCTATTTCAGCAGAGTCTGTAGTGACATTTCCTTTCTCATCACGAATTTTAGTAATTTGAGTTTTATCTCTCCTTCTTTTCATTAGGGTGGCTAGGGGTTTATCAATTTTATTTATTTTTTCAAAGAACCAGCTTTTTGTTTTGTCAGTTTTTTAAATTGTTTCCTTTGTTTCAATTTCATTGATTTCAGCTCTGATTCTATTTCTTGTCTTCTACTTCTTTTGGTATTGGTTTGTTCCTCTTTTTCTAGGGCTTTGAGATGTAGTGTCAAGTTATTTATTTGTTGACTTTTTCTTCTTTTAATAAATGGACTTAATGCAATGAACTTTCCTCAGCACTGCCTTCAAAATGTTCCAGAGATTTTGATATGTTGTATCAGAGTTCTCATTTACCTCTAGGAAATTTTTTTTAATCTCCTTCCTGATGTCTTCTGTTACCCATTTAATAGCATATTATTGAGTCTCCAGGTGTTGGATTAGCTTCAATTTTTTAATCTGTCATTAATTTCTAATTTCATTCCTTAGTGGTCAGATAGAATAAAGGGTAGTGTCTCTATTTTTTGTTTGTTTGTTTTTGTATTTGCTTTGGAGAAGGATCCATGTGCTACTGAGAAAAAAGTGTATTTGCTTGTTGAAGGATAGAATATTCTATATATGTCTGTTAAGTCTAGATTATTGATTATTTTATTGAGTTCTATAGTTTTTTTGTTTAGTTTTTGTTTGGAAGATCTATCCAGTGCTGAGAATGGTGTGTTAATGTCACCCAGTACTATTGTGTTGTGGTCTATTTGATTCTTGAAGTTTAGAAGGGTTTGTTTGACATACACGAATGACCCATTGTTTAGGGCATAGATGTTTAAGATTGTTATGTCTTGTTGATATATGATTCCCTTAAGCAGTATGAACCAACCTTCTTTATCCCTTTTCACTAACTTTGGTTTGAAGTCCACTTTATCTGATATGAAGATGGAAACCCCTGCTTGTTTATGCAGTCCATGTGAGTGATACTTTTTTTCCTATCCTTTCACCTTCAATCTGTGAATGTTTTTTTCTATGAGATAAGTCTCCTGGAGGCAGCATAATATTGGGTCTTTTTTTTTTTTCAATCCAATCTGCCAGTTTATGTCTTTTGATGGTTTAGTTCATTGACATTCAGAGTTATTATTGAGACATGATGTGTATTCCCAGACATTTTGGTTTATTTTTAGCTTTTAACTTGACTAGGCCAAGGGGGTGTTGTTGTTGTTGGGCGACGTGTTAGGAGATGCAGCTCTGTAGTGTGCTGTGTGGAAGTAGAAGTTTATCTCCAGATCCTGTCCATTGTTCTCAGGTGTAGGTGAACAGGGGAGTTCCACACTGGTAGATGGAGGTCCACATATGAGCAACAGCCAGGGGTCCTCCATGGGAGCCAGGGGTCCCACATGGGAGTGATGGTTAGGGGTCCCTCATGAGTGGGTGACCTGAAGTCCTGCACAGTATGTGGGCACAGGAGGAGGCCAGTAATCCTGTATAGGAGTGGGTCTTGGATGGGTAGGCTATCTGCCAGGACAGCACCTGCACCTGCGCCTGCCTGGAGTCCTACACCAGTTTGCAGCTGGGGTCCTGTGCAAACGCAGAGGCCTGGCAACCCATGCAGGCATGTGTGTGGAATTCCTGCATGGAGGCAGTTGTTGGGGGTCCTCTAATAACTCACAGAGAAACAGTATTTCCACTGCTTTAATCGCTGGTCCTAGGGAGACTAGGAGTGCAGCATCCCTCTAGGCCACCATCTTGGATCCTTCCTCATCCAATGTTTTTGATTTACTTGTTCTTAGTGTTTTTTGCTGGGCTAAAGTTCTCCACTGTTCAAGTAACTAACCTCTGGCAAGGAGTTCATTTCTATAACTTTGATGTTAGTTGAAGTATGACTACCTTTATTCTTTTCTTTGACCCTTCCACCAATCCAGTTCAGTGGAATGGACATTGTTCGGACTGCTAGTGTGGTTTTAGGACCTGAAGATACTGGTTAACGTTATATTGACTGTGTGGTATTTGTCCTCACATTGCTATCTAATTAGTATATGAGACAGCAAATGAATGAATACTTTTATGAATAATGTGGCAAGTACAATTACTATGACTAAGCAACAATCCACAAATATTATCCATAAGTTCTTCCAGGTGTGCCAAAAATGTAATTTCCTTCCCTTTTTGTCATTTTGTTTTCATTGAAAACTCTTATTCCAGGATAACTGAATATTCTTATCCCTGCTTTGGGGAATTCTACTCTGTGGTTGTGTTAAGTTCCTCAAGGTTGTATGTAAGGCCAATGTCTTACAAGGGGGTACAAAGGCAAGCAGTTTGTTTCCATGGTCCATCGCAGTGCACTTCTTTAGTTCTGGCCACCCTTTGCTGCTTCTGAGCTATAGGTCACAGGAATCTGTCAAGATGGGCATTGTTGCCTGGTCTAGAGATACTTTGTCCTGACTTCATGTTAGAATTCCCTGAATTGTCAAGAAATGCCTTGAGCCTTCAAGTTACCCTTGAGATAATGTTTCAATTGGTTGTGGAAGTGAGATTTAGTGTTATTTTAAGTTCCCCAGATGAGATAAAGTATTTTTTGAAGCTGTCCAGGTGACTCTAATCTGCTATTCAATTTCAAAACCACTGGCTTGAAGTCCCCATACCATTTCATTCTATGACCTCCAGGATTCCACGACATACTTGTAAGGCTGGTTTTACCTCTGCTCCAGACTCAAGTAATCTTTCTATTCTGTATAGGAAAACATATCACACTGCTGCCAACATATGTAGGCAAAGGGCCCCCTGTCTCCTGGACCCTACAACTTATAAAGGTATACCATGTGGGTGTCTTTGTTACTTGGGACCTGATAGTCTGCACTGGCTGTGGGTCATTTATACTTCAAAGCATATACTCTTTTGACTAATATCCTTTAACTCTCAAAAAATGTTTTCTCTGTTTCTGTATCTAAGTTCTAGAAAGTAAAAGAGAATATGTCTAAATGATGAGGTTTGTGGGATATGCCACTACTGGTCAGAAAGGGACACTAGATGTACAAAAGAATTTGAACAGTGGAAGAGTGTGGGTAAAAGAATAAAACAATTCTTTTCTCAGACAGTTGGATTGAAATAGCTTCTTACCTAATGAAGTAGCAGGTATTGCTTTCTAGTAGTTATGAACAAATTACTTGTTTCACTGTACAATTAGTGGTTCCAGTGGAAAGGTCTCAGGGAAGTGTTTGATATTAACAGCATTTGTACATAAAGGTTGAAGAGCACCCTACAGCATTAAACAGTTTATATTTTTCTTGACTCTTTTGTATAGATAGGTCTACATGTAAAAAGTAGTGCTAAATTGCATTTTTATACTAGCAACTAGGTAGAAATGGAATGTTAGAATTGTAAATAGTGGAATTTTATGAAAAAATTTCATATATTTTCATCAAATTTTTAAAAATTAAAACATTAGATGGAAAAGATAGTTTTAGTAAAAATTTAATGTTTGCCAGATGCCATTTTATTTTAACTTTGTAGATAATTTTCAATATTTCTGGAAAATAACTTTGAAAATATTTTTATGCTTTAGTAGATTTTTTTTAAAAAGTATTTTTGGAGCAAATTTAGGTTTACAATAACACTAAAATGAAGGTACAGAGATTTTCCAACACTCTTTGCCTTTACATATGCATAGCCTTACTCATTATCAAAATTCCACTGTGGAGAAGTATGTTTAGTATAAATAATGAACCTACATTGACACAGAATCACTTCAAGATCACACTTTACATTAGGGCTCACTTTTGGTGTTGTAACTTCAATGGGTTTCAACAAATATATGATGTTATGTATCAATCATTGTAGTGACATGCAGAATGATTTTGTTGCCCTTGAGATCTCTACGAGCATCTCCATACCTTCCAACCCCTCCCTTCGATCCTTCCCCATTCTATGCTAATAGACTGGGCTCTTGCCAAAGAGCACCCCTTTGTTTGTGACCTTTGGACCTGATTGGTCCAAGAGTGTATTTAAGTTTCTGTAGTTTCTGGAATAAATGGTGTTTTTTCTGCTCTTCGCCCCAGTGTGCTTCTTGTCCTGGGTGTCTCTGCGTCTCGCTGGGGCAGAGCAGATTTTTACCTATACCCTGGGGCCTGGGGAGATTGGCTCCATGGATCACCACCGTCCAGAGAGACTCCATATCGTCTAACCCAGGAACCCCTTTTTCCTCATCTCTCTGGACGAACTAGTCGAGAAGCCCTTCCCTTCCCCCTTTATTAAAGCAATAAAGATCCTCTGTACCTTACCTAGACATCCATAGCTCCTCTCTAACTAATGACAAGCAGTGATATTTTTACTGTCTCCATAGTTTTATACTTTCCAGAATGTCATATAGATGAAATCACACAGTATGTAGCCTTTTCAGATGGGTTTCTTTCACTTTGTAATACACATTTAAGTTTCCTTCATGTCACTTCATGGCTTGATAGTTCATTTCATTTTAGTGTTGAATAATATTCCACTGCCTGGATGTACCACAGCTTATGTATTAGTTCATCTAATGAAGGATGAACTTGATAGCTTCCAAGTTTTGGCAATTATGAATAAACCTACAGAAACATCCATGTGCAGATGTTTGAACAGACATAAATTCTCAGTTCACTTGTGTAAATTGTTTCCAGATGGTATATTAAGAGTAAGTTTAGCTTTGTAAGAAACCATCACTGTCTTTTAAAGTGGTTGTATCTGTTAGGTCTGGTCAGGGTCCAGGATGTTCAATTAGGGGGACGGGTCAGTAGCTGCAGACTGGAGTGGCTAGCCAGATGCTGACGCCACCAGTAGACACGGCTCCTGTCAATCAGCAGGTTTTCCTGACCTATCCAGGAAGGACTCTGGTCTTCTCTTCCTGCCCCCAAGCCCTCCCCTTCCTGACCGGGCTTTCTTGAAATTCTTTGTGCACTGAAGCCCCAGCGCCATTTCTCTCAGACATGCTCTGATGGAGAGGGGGATTCGGCCCAAGAGCTTGTATTCCAATAAAGTCTTGCTGAGTGGCTTAATTCATCTCCTCCCTGGTCGTCTAATCTTTACAGTATTATTTTGTATACACACCAGCAAAAAATGACAGTTCTTATTGCTTCATATCTTAATCAGCATTTGATATTATCTGTTGTGGCTTTTGATCACTCTAATGAGTGATATCCTATTGTTGTTTTAATTTTCAGTTTCTTAATGGTACATGATGTTTAAAATCTTTTCATACACTTATTTGTCATTTTCCTTGGGGAGGTATCTGTTCACATTTTAAAATAAAGATAATTGATCTTTAAAATTTTTACAATTGCTTAAATTTATAACTTTATGAAAATATATTTAAGTTTAATAGACTTGAATACAATTAGAATACAATTTTTAAACTAACGTCAACAGAACAAATTTTGTGACAATTTTGATTAAAATAGCTATTGTACTAAAAGCAAGAAAAAAATTTTTAGTAAGAATTATATACTAGTTTATAATGTTTTAAATTTATCATTAATCAAAATATCATTGCTGTAAGAACAGATATATGTAAAATCTTATATAATCATATCTGATATTTTGTGACTGTTTAAGAACTTAAAAACTAACTTCCTACATATTTTTCATTATGAAGGTAAATTTTTGAAATATGAAGATAAAGCATTTTGTTTTACAGAGCAAAAGTTTTAATAATTTTATATAGTTTTATATGTGTTATGGGGGTTTCTGGTTTTACTCTTTTCCTGGTCTTTATGAGTGTTTGGGGTGGGACTAAAACCTGTTCTCCCCCACTGGTCTAGACACTGTGTTGTGCACCACATTCTCCCACTCCAGAGTTACAAAAAGAAAAATCCATTAAAAATTATTTGTTTTTTTTCCCCACATCATGCCCTTTGATGAAGCTATGAGCACAGAGCCAAATATTTGTTTGGATAGGAAGAAAAGGAATGGGAAAAATGTGGAAATGCAAACATATTTTAAAAATAATATCTATAGGGGCTGGGGTTGTGGCTCAGTGGTAGAGCGCTTGCCTCGCACGCGTGAGGCACTGGGTTCGATCCTCAGCACCACATACAAAATACATACATAAATAAATAAAATAAAGGTTGTTTAAAAAAAAAAATAATAATAATATCTATAAATATTACCTTACTATACATAGAAAGGTATCAACAATATTCCACAGAGCATAGAGAAGAAATAGCAATGAACACACCATATGCAGTCTATTTAGGGGGATCCTCCTGTTGCAACTTGGAGGTCAATTTTTAAGTGCATTTTTAAATCATAGTTGTGAGTACTGAACCTTGTGATGTCAGTGTTCTGAAGAGGACACCAAATGATCAGCTAAGGTTTAAGAAGAAAACAGTTAAATAATTAAATAAAATATGTATAAAGTTGTGTCTCAACAATGTGAACATGTTCTAAGAAATGCACCGTTGGTGATTTTGTGGTTGTATGAATATCATTGACTATGTTTACACAAACTTGATAATACATCTGTTTTTGTCAGCTTTTTTGCTGCTGTGACTACAAGCCCAATCAGAACAATTGTGGAGTAGGAAAAGTTTATTTGGGGAATTAGGGTTTCAGAGGTCTCAATCCATAGAGAGCAGACTCTATTCCTCTCAGCTCGAGTTGAGGCAAAATATCATGACAGAAGAGTAGGTAGAGGGAATTGGCTTACATGATGATCAGACAGCAGAGAGAGACCAAGCTCAGCTCACCAAATATATACCCCAAAGTCATGCTCCCAATGACCCACCTCCTCCAGCGCAACCCTACCTGCCCTCAGTTACCACTCAGTTAATCCCATCAGTAAGATTAATTCACTGATTAGTTTAAGATCTTATAATCCAATCATTTCTCCTCTAAACCTGTTTGAATTGTCTCACACATGAGCTTTTGGGGAATTGTCACATCCAAACCATAACAATATCCTACTAGATGCATAGATTTCATAGTACAGCCTCGGATACAGACCTGTACAACATGTCATTTTACATACATTTTACAAATGTTTGTGAATATATAGTTAAAGTAGGCAAATGTAACACAATGGTAAGTATTCATGTGCCTAAACATGCAAAAACTATAGTAAAAATACTAGTAAAAATAATAAGAGTTTTTCAGCTCCGTTATAATGTTTTGGGACCACCATTGAAGATGTAATCCATCATTTGCCAAGCCTTGTTATGTGGCACATGACTATATATACATATATGTATACATATATATATATGCATATACATATGTGTGTAAATACATATACAAATACATATTCTTTAGCATATTTTCTACTTACTGAAGTCAAGAAATTTCTTGAAATGCAGTCATTATAATAACTGCTGAAGGATAGAGTTTCCTGGGCATGCCATATTGGAGTACATGGAAGTGTGTTTTGGGAATAGTTTTTTTAATAAGCACTCTAGGTTCTTGTGCATACAAGAGCTTTAAAACCACTGTGCCTAAGGCTCAAAGAAAATTGTTCTGTTGAGCTATAGAAGAAGAAGAGGGCAGAGAAATTGAAGCTAGAAAGATCTATTGCAGTTTATTAATTCAAACCTGAGGTTGTGAAACCCAGCTCCAAGAAGTGACAGGGGAAATAGGGAAGAAGTGACGGACACACAAAACATTTGGAACATAAACTATATTACTTATTGTCTAGACATGGAGTATTTAGGAAGATAAATCTTAAAAGTTAACATTTGAAGTAATTATCCTAATAAAGTATCTAATGGCTTGACCTCACCTTTCATACACTTAAGGTGTAGACCCATTGAGTGTAACTGATTTGTCCAAGGTCACACATCTTCGTAGTGATAGACTCTGAAAGAGAAAACAAGTCCTTTGTCATTAAGTTTTGCTATCTAACCATTACTCACATGTGTTTCCAAGGTTTTAAAACTAAATGACTAAGAAAGTTGGTCTGCCATTTAATATTTTCTTGAGGATCATCTATAAGCAACAGATACTGTGTTAAGTGCTGGTATTAAAATGAGGAACACAATAAATATGCTACCTAATCCTCATGTCATTCATTTTCTCTTTGATAAAATTACAATATTAATGCCAGAGGAAGATTCTTCAGGGTGGTAGGTTGATGCAGATAAAGGAATGTGACAAGTTATTTTAACAATCTGGTTTCAATCATACTAGTTTCATGTACATTCAAGTTGCCTAGTTCTTTCTGCAAACCATATGCATGTATTTATGAATAGTATAGGTCAAAAACTCTTGCCTAGATACATTTTAGATAAGAGAAAGAGAGAAGAAGAGTAAGGGGTGAAGAAAGAGTTTATCACATACATTCTTCCTGAGTTTTCAGCCAACTGACATCTGGCCTATGGATAAGACTATACAGTTGTTTTTCTAGATGGAACAAAGTTATACTTTTTGAGCATGATTTTTATCACTGTTGAAGTCTGTCTTCAGAAAAATGAGCTTTTTCCTATGATGGATTATTTTTTTAAATTCTCCCATCCTTTGGATGGAGGTAAAGCAGAAAGGGCAGTATTGGCTATTCACAGCATAAATTGTAAATTGGCCATTAACCAGGTTTCCTCATGGAGATAGACAGTGTGACTTTGTCCCTCCTTATACTGGGAATAGCAAAATTAATTAAATTGGACACACTTTGGGTGATTTCAGCATGAAAACTGATATACATTTGTTTGAAATAAATTTATTCTCTAAATATTTGCACTCATAAAAATGTTTGAATGAAAAAACTGGCCATTCTAAGGTAGAGTATTGAGAAATAATAAAATCAGAATCATATTAGGAAATTTAAAAAGACACCTTGAACAAAATACCTGTAGATGAAAATTAAATAGTTCCAACTGTGACTGCTTGAATATACATCTGAAAAATTTTTCTTTTCTGTTTTCTATTTCTTTTCTTTCTTTCTTTTTGTCAGTGCAAGGAATAAAACCAGAGTCTTGCACTTTCCAGTAAAACTCTCTATCACAGAACTGCATCCTCAGCCCCAGGTTTTTCCTTCTCTTGAAGAAAATTCTCACGTATGGGAGAGGATTGGGATTTTATATGCTCATGTGATATAATCTACTCTTTTTTCTTTTCTCTGAAATGTAGGAAAATAAACATCAAGAAAAAATTTAAACTATGATATTTCCTAAAATATTAGTAGAAAAAAGTCTTGGTGTCTATTTGACCATTCTGAGTTTTGAACAATAAAATACAGAATAAAACTATGAAATCAAATTTAACTGTAGAAGAATTGATATTTTTCTTTCTTCTTGGTTTGTAAATTCAACTTAAAACTAAAAAAGGAGGAGAGGATGGAAGATGAGAGGAAGAGGAATATTTTAAATGATATTTTTTATATTTTTTAAGGTTTTTCTTTTTGTTAATTTAGAAAACACAAAACTTTGCAATTTACTTATCTTTGTTCTACTGTTTCTGATTTTTTATGCACAGAGATAGCACATATATGCTGTTAATTTGTATCATATATGACCTTATATTGATGTAGTTGATAATTTCCATAAGAGAAATAAAGTACACTCAGATTAAACATGATCATAGTAACTCAACGAACACTTCTTCAGTCATAAATGAAACATTTTATACAACCACTTTTACATTTCTTAATTATTGATGTTTATTTATAAGACTAATTTTCTGTTTACCAACTGTCATTAATTCTGATGACTTTATGATTCACAAGTTCCCTTAGGCATAAGATAATGACTTTAATTAACAAATTGCAGAGCTTCTACAGTTTTTAGATTTGCCCCATAAACTTGTTATTCTATAAAGTCTTGAAGTGAAGGAAAGGATTTTTTCTTGAAAAGTTTCAACAGTTTAATAGAACCATGACCAAATTGTTCATGATCATAAGCCCTTGGAAAATGGCCATGAATAACTAGGCATAAATGGGAGCCTCAATGTTTTAGTTTAAAGATTAGAAGTTCTGAGCAGACACATAGTTAGAACTTTATTATCTGAGAGTTCACAGTTCCAGGGGGAAATTATATCTCTTAAATTCACTCTACCCTAGAGACCTAATCACCAGTGAAAATAGTATACTCCATGGATTTACCAATATTTAACAACATTTCTCACAATGAATTTACATGTTGAGTGAGAAAAACCCATGAGCACTGCTTAAACATACTTAGAGTTCTCTTATGAAGTCATTTGGCAAAGGCTTGTTATGCTCTGATTAGCTTATTAGTTCATTCTGGATTTGCTAGAGAGTTTGGGGCATTGTCTGTCAACTTGCTAGGAATTAGGACAGAAAATGCCTTCGAATTGTCTTTGCTCACTTAACCATGTCACTGCAGATGTTCACTATTTTAATATGTCTCTTATTTAGGAGATGTACTCTATAATCAATTAGAGATGTAGAGTTTTGAATAAAGCAGAAATTTATAAGCAGATTAAAATGTTAAAGAGACATGCTTTCTTTTCAAATGAATTCCAAATTGCATATCAATATATGATTAATTGTGAGCATGAAAAGGTCATTTTAGGCTCCCTAGTAAGTTTATGCAGTGATAATAAAAAATTGCACAGCATATATTTTATGAAAGCAGTACATAATGATAATTTAACTTGTACTTAATTATTTACAAATGATTATAAATTATTTTCTCGCAAGAACATCATGGCTTGTTTCCTCATACTATAATAAAATACCTAATACCAGGTAACTTATAAAGAATAGAGGTTTACTTGGGTCATGCTTCTGTAGGCTGAGAAGTCCAAGAACATAGTGTTGGTATCTGCTTGCCATCTGATGAGGATCTTCTTGCTGCATCATAACATGACATATAGCTAGAACATCACATGATGGGACAGAGAAAAGTATGCCAGCTTGAGTTTTTCCTTTTCTTAAAAAGCCACTAATGCCATCATGAAGTCTCATGATTTAATCTAATTCTAATTATTTTCCAAAGGCCACTTTCAAGACTGTCAGCATAGGAATTTGAGAATAAAATTTCCAACACATAGACATTCAGGAGAACACATTCAAGGCGTAGAAAACAGAAATATGAGAGAACATTAAGTTTCCTTTAAGGATTAATTTATGTAAAATAATTATATAGAAATATCGGTGATGTTTTCAAGAAGTAAAATGCAAAATTTAACTCATATTATTTTTGTTTTCCATCTCCAATCTACTCTCATTACTTTAGTATGAATAAGTTAGTAAGGTGGCAATATAGTGTCATTTTTAAAAAATCAGTTTTTCCAGACAGACATGGGACTGTAGCACTGGATTGCTCCAAAGGGCACCATTCCTATAATAGATTCTTGAATGGTGCTCCCTGGAGCTGTGCAGTACACACATGGGTGGTCACACACAGTGGGCCTGAAACAGACTAATGTAGAGACCTTATTAAATAGCACTGGGAAAAGTTATTGGCTCTCTCTGATACTTGATTTCCTTATCTATAAAATGAAAATGATTTACCTACCAGATATGGTTCCTTTGTGAATTAGGTGAAGTTTCACAAAGATTTATTTCCATAACATCACTCAATGTGGTACAAACTCATAGTAGGTAGGTGCTTAATAACTGCTAAGACCTAAAAGTAGAAAGAAGGTGAGATGGAATCTAACAAGTGGTTAAGAAGAAAGAAAAAGATGATGTTCACTCAAATGAAAGGCCACTTATGCCTACATGGTATAGAAAAGACCTTTTGTTAATTAGTAATGTACACACATGCATCTGTGCACACACAGAAATATGTGCGGACATACACTCACACATGCATTTGTGCACACACTACCTCCAAATTTTGGATACTTAGTTGAAAAATGCTAATTTCCATCATATAAATTTTAGAAATTCATAAGAAAATATAAAGCAGACATTTGGAAATTAGTTATCTTGAGAAAGAAAAGATATTACAATGGAGGAAAAAAGGTAGAAGGCTTGTGCATTTCAATCTAATAAAAATATAAATGTAATGACAATTACTATAGCTATCAATCTTCAATAATTTGTGAAGAATCCAGCCTTGAATGCAATGAAGCTTTATAAGATTTGTGATTACAGAGTGTAAAATATAACAGATGCTACAATATTTAGATGCCTGCTGGCATTTACCTTTTCCTCTGCACAGTTCATTTCAACTATATAAAAATTTTATGTGTTATATAAAAGTAGAGAAAAAGAAATTTATTTATAAAATAACCAAAGGAGAATTGATAGTGTTTTCAGCAATGTGGTATTTGATTCTTTTGACTAGATGAACTGTGCAAGAAGGTGGAGAATTTGATGATACAGTATTACTCTCAGTTTTCATATGGTGGAAGACATATAGGTCAAAAAATAACACTGATGTCGAATTGTTACTTTATTTGCAACATTCAGAGCTGATTTCTTAGGATAGGAGACCAATAGTTCACTTGATAAATGGTTTTGCTTTGAGGATTACAATGGAGGAGTAGTATACTACTGCCATTGGAAAGATGGCCAATGTTAATATTTTGAAGGCAAATACTTAGGATGCAACACCTGTTTTATGTGTGTGTATGTGTGTATGTGGGTGTGTGTGTTTATGGTAGTAGGGTTTGAACCCAGGTTCTCTTGCATGTTAGGCAAGTACTCTGTCAATGAACTACAAACCCAGTCCTATACCTGTTTGTTTTTTTAAACAAATATTGCAGAATATCAAATATCAATCTTCTTGCTTAAAAAAAACTTTCCTTATCTATGATTGCATTGTAAACATGATATTATATTCCTAGTGCAATAAAGTAACTTGTCTACTTTTGAAGATTTATGTTCTTTATTTTAAAAAGTTTATTTTTTTATTTCACATTATATCAATATGTATTTTTCAGAAAAAATTAGGAAATAATAAAAATTTTCTAGATCTGAAAGCTAGAAACCTTTAAGTCATTTTTGATACCTTCATATCCATTTTCCCAATATCCAATAATTCATTTGTGTCTATTGATTTTATTTTCTAAATATCTGCTTCTCTACAACTATTACAAAGTTTCTATAGACTCTCTGGTAAAAGAAAAGTGCCTTAATTTTTTCTTTCTGTACCTATACCATCAAATCAAATCCATTTTCTATAACATTTCAATATGTCAATTTGATCCATTTTTCCTTGGTTCTTTCAAGGTATTCACACACATTTAAGATAAAGAGCAACATTCTTAGTATGTTCATCAGAACTGTCCACTCTCAGATACATTTCTGCTCTCCTCTAACTCTTCACAGTCCAGAGTCTACTTCCTGATCTGGAAATCATTTTGTGTGTGTGTGTGTGTGTGTGTGTGTGTGTGTGTGTGTGTGTGTGTGTTTAATCAGTAACTTTTCTCATACCAGTGGCTTCAAACCAAAGTATATGTATTCCTGGATGTGTGTAAGGTACAATACATACTGATAGCTTTAAATGAGTCAGTTTCCTGATACATAGTGTCCATGTGGTTTTTTCCTACTATTGGTCTCTTTCAAGAATGTGTCAGCCAATTAGCCTCTGTTCCTTTACTCCATTTCCACTTTTAAAATTACCCTGCTTCTGCTTTATAAGCAAAATAAAACCAGGTAGCTGTTCCTCCCACTCATTCTGATCCTCATTGTGCAACATTGCACCAGTTATTAAAATCTCTGGAGCATCAAGAGAGGGACAATTTAAGCTATCAGTGTCATTGAAGGCTTCTTTGGTCAAGAGGCCATATTTTTTTTTCCATCAGAAATATGATAACACATTTCTGTTAAGGGAAGTTGAGATATTACAAAAATGCTGCTTTAGCCTAGCTTTTGGTATTCTGAATTCAGGCATTTTGTGGAGCAGGACAGCAGGAATCATGGCAGTTTTCTTCCATGTGACCTCAGTCTTTTCTCAATTTTTGTCTAGAAAGCATTTTTCCTTCATAGAGTCTTAGAGGAGCACAGTAAGCCAGGGGCCAGTGAGAAATATTGAAGGCCTCAGTGTTTATCTCCTACACATGACAAACAAGGGGAGACTCCTTGTTTTATCAGGCTGTTCATCTTAATTTCTTTTTGTGTCTCTTTACCTATCTCAGGATATTAAAATTTTGTAAAAAGTAGTAAGAAAACATAACAATTAACTCTGAAGTTTAAACTCATATATCACCTGTCTAACCACTGCAAGCTT
>CM053402.1:77674873-77742626 GCA_028644305.1 Xerus rutilus | reverse complement strand
TCTCAGCTTGGGTACTTTTTAAAAGCTCCCTGCCATATCTTTATATATAGATCCATGGTTGCAAACCAGTGTTTCAGTTGTAAAGGCAAGTGAACTCCATCACCTAGTATCAGATCATCTTTATAAAATCACATGCTTGTGAAGCCTAGACTCTATTATGACATTGTAAAATGTGTCAATATGTGCAACAAGACTCCTAAAAGAGCACAGTGGAGCCCCCTACATGGACTCCACATCTTAAGTCAGGAAGAGCACTGTCATGAGAATTCAAGACCCTGAGACATAGGTCAACACCTAATCTCTTATGGAAAAGTGTTCACACAATCAGTGATTCTGCAGCTGTGCTTCATTTAACCTACAGTGGGGGAAAATGCCCTATAGCATTGAGGGACTATATATTAAGCCTTCAAAGATTTTACTTACAAGGTAAAATTGACCTCATGATAAAAAAGCTTTGTTGCTACTGAAAAATTGGTTCTATTCACAATTACCAGTGACCTCATGCCTTCAGAATTAGTACCTGTAAAAAATTATCTACAAGAAACTACTTTTTAAAGTTCTCACATAAGGTTTCCTTTCTTGTTTGTTAAGTTTTCAATATTACACTTTTTTGGTTTGTCTGTTTCAGGGACATTTGCATCAGATCACTTGAAGGCTTTTAAAAACAGATTACTAGGCCCCATCATTAAAGTTCTTGATTTAGAAGTCTGGCCCAAGACATTGTGTTTTTATAAAATTCTCAGAAGATGCTTAGTTATCAATTGGGGACTATGGCCCTATGACTGTATCATTTAATGAACAGAGCGTGCCTATTTTTTCACCAGTTTCAAATATATAGGTAGCATGAATAAATCTCTTTTGAATGAAAGAATGATGACTAAAACCTACCTTACTCCTAGTGAAAATTCAGTTAAAGGTGATGCTTGCCTATGAAACTCAAAAATAACATTGACAGAACTTTCTGCTGCTGTAGACTCTCTAGTATCTAGGGGCATTCCTCAGGAATTTTTTTTTCTTTTCTTTTCACTGAGCCATTACTTCCTGGTGATGAAACTGGCATGACATCAACAGATTGATGGCCTGATCAGAATCTTTGAAGCAAGAGAAGCAACTGTAGTCTCTTCTAGGGCCATCTGCTTTCAATTTTTCAGCTAAGCCTCCTGAAGACTCACCATGTGCCACAGAGGAGAACATAAATAAAATGTGTCATTACAGCCAATAAGATTCCTGTTATTAACAAAGTTCTACAAGAAGTACTCAATATTGGCATTATTTTTCATTCTCAAAACATTAATGTTTTTTGCTTCAATATTAATATTTTGTATCTTTGAAAAATTTTCTTGATGAATGTATTAATGTCTTAAGTTAGATTTTCTCAAAGTAGCTTTTGAAGCAGTATATAATTGTTGCTCTGCTGATTCAAGACACATATTTACTTATCTTTATGAGATATCTGATCTTGTAGAGGTCCCCTCATAAGAAGGCTTGTTTCTTACCCTCTCAGAAATCAATCCAAACTTGGGAAAACAACAAATGAATATAAGAGTGAGAGAAAAATCTTACAAATCTGGTATAGATTTCTTGCCCAAAATTTCATGTATGAATTCTCTGGAAAGCAACTAGTAGGTACAAGCAAATAATCTAGATATTGAGAAAATGTGCATTGGACCCTAAATATTTTATGATGCCAACAACTACAGCCCTGATAATTTTGTTTTTACTTTATAATTTCAGAGTTATTTTTATCTATAGCATGCACAAATACAAATTTTGGTATCTTTTTTCTCATGATAACCTCAAATCTGTCAGGTAAATGGGCTCGTTTTTAAGTATCATTTGTGAGAATCATCTTGCTGGTTGTTATTTATACTCCAAAGGGCTACAGGGAGTAAGCTCCATCCTTTACACCACAGGCTTCATGATCTAAGTTGTTATGACTAATGTATGCTGTTTTCCTCTTTGTGGTTTCCTGCATGATAAGTACCTCTGACCTCTTAATTCAAAGTCTTAGTAGAAGTATAGTATTCTGTTTTTTTTTTTTAATTTTTTTTATTTTTAGTTGTAGATGGACACAATGTCTTTATTTTACTGCTTTGTATGTGGTGCTGAGGATCGAACCTAGGGCCTCACGCATGCGAGGCAAGCACTCTACCGCTGAGCTACAGTCTCAGCCCAATTCTGAAAGAGCAAATAATCCTGCTTTCTGAAAGTGAAGTCATAACTAGTTATTCGCTATTCATTCTGTAACATTAGTTCTTCCTATCATATCTTGATGACAAGATTATTGTATAGATTCCAGGTGTCTCCCAAAAGCTCATGTGTGAGACAATGCAAGAGAGGTGAAATGATTGGGTTATGAGAAGCTTAGCCTAATCAGTACATTAATCCAATTGAACGGATTAACTGGGTGGTAACCATAGGCAGGTAGGGTGTGGCCGGAGGTGGTTGGTCATTGGAGGTGTGCCTTTGTTGACGGCAGCTCTCTGCTGCCTGATTGTCAAGTCCTAAGCCGCTTTTCTCCTCCATACTCTTCCACCTTGATGTTCTGCCTTACCTTGGGCCCAGAGCAGTGGAGTTGTCCATGTATGGACTGAGAGATTCTGAAACTTTGAGCTGCAAATAAACTTTTCTTCCTGTACATTGTTCTTGTCAGATCTTTTGGTCATAGCAGTGAAGCTGACTAAAACAACAGCAGAGATTTTTTTCCCTTTTACAGTGCTGAGATTGAACCCAAAGTCTTGCCCATTCTATGCAATTGTTCTACCATTGAGCTATATCCTCAGTGCCTTGCAACTTATTTTGGTTCAGGCCCTTCCTAAGATTTAAGAATCCTCTTAAGGGAAAATGTGGCTTCTGAAACATGTCTCTATCTCTATCTACAGCATGCACAAGCAGCAAAGTGTACAGGCATGTATTTCTGTGTGTGTCTATTGAAATGTGGCATACTTTCCTTACCCTAAATTTAGTAGTTACATTTTTGCTAATATGAAGATGTAAATAAATTTTGTGAATAAAAGTGATGTGTTCTGAAGGTCTATATAATAAAATTTTTAAAAAGCTTTGTAGAGTGCAGTGAATCAGCCAAATATTCAAGAAATATGATTCCTAGTCCAGGCCTCCACTACTTCAACATAGTGTTGATGTATGTTAGAGACTTGGTAATGCTTTGCCTGTAGAAAAGAAAGCCAAGACTAAAAATGTAGAAGAGGGATACATTTTTCATAGTACAGCTTTAGAGTTAGAACTAGAACCAAAGAGAGGTGCTGAGAGACAGAATTGAACTTAGTGTGTAAAAGAATTTTTAAAAAATATTGCTTTCATGAGAACATTCTCTGTGTTTATATAACATTAACTGTTTCTTTATACATATTTACCAGCTTAATCTTTACAGAAATCCACTTACACATCACAAAATTGAATCACAAGGATTTTATGAAATTCACCCAGTTTCCCAGTGAGAAGATAGCAGAAATGGAATTTGAACCTATGCACTCTGGCTCTTGAGGATACAGGCTTCACTGTGAGGATGTGATGACTCTGTTGCTTTGAAATGTTGTAGAATTCTCTGTAAGCAAGTGATAATACTATTAAACTCATTTGAATAAACAATAAAAAGTTCCTACCAGGTACAGAGCAGAGGTGATTTCTGCCTCAGCTAAAAGTTGTGCTAGATGATCAATGGTGTCTACTTTGTCTTTAGGCTCATATCATTGAATAAATGGACTTTCTTCATTTATTGAACTCTCAATATTATTATTTTGGTACTGTCTTGACTTTGCCCATAGTATAAACTATATGGCATCAAATCAAATATTAAGCTGCTGCTGTGGTCCTTATTTATAAAGAATATAGACTGATTCCATAATCTGTTCAATGATTATGGAAGGTCTAGTCTTTGTGTTGGCCTAGTCTGTCCAAGTTGTATAATCTGAGAAATAGCTTTAAGGGAACCCTAAATCATATATTTAACTAAATTACTTTGTATAATGGAATTTGGTGCTATCAAACACAATTTAACAACAATGGAGTGATTCAAAAAGTGTAAGTGAAATGGATTTGCCAATTACATATAGTACTTATAAATGCGGATAACTGATCCTGAGGAACCAAAAAGTATCTGGAGAGCTCAATAATCACTTTAAAAAGTAATCAAGCCACGTAATTTCATCTGAATATTCAGATCATGACAAAAATTGTCTGAATCAAGAGAAAGAACATGGAGATTTCTATTCATCTCTGATATTACTTAATTAAGTTGGTTACCATGTTGCTATAAATACACCATTTTCTACAGCCTGTTGATTGTCATCGTTTTGAAATGTAGTCCAGAATTAGGTAAGAGAAATAGGAATAACACAGCTTTTTTTTTCCTTTTGATATAATGCAATTTAAAGAAATAATTGCAAATGAGATGGGGAAGTTAAACTTATTTGATATTCTAAATTGGGAGTTTGGGAGGAGATGATGTGAGCCTGGATGGTCTTTTATTAGTAACCTTCATTATTACTTGAGAAATCAATCCAAAATCCCAACCATAAGAACACTGCACCAATGCAAATTAATTAAAATTAAAGCTTTGCCTATGAAAGCAAGAATTTATACTGAATATTTAGCAAAGTGCCAGGTAGTGCCATTGAGCTGTCATGGGGCTAATTCTGGTAGCTATAGAGTAAAATTGGGCTACATTTTCAATCCAAAAGATTCAGACAGTATACTTAAAATTAAACTTACAAAAACTATCATTGTCTTTTCATTTTTTCACATTTACCCTCTCTAAACTCATTTACCTTATAGTTTTTCTACCTAGAGTTTTATACTTTTGTTACTACCATCTATGAGAGAACTGAATATCAAAATAGGAATACTGATAGCCTCCATAGTGACTCATTAGAAAAACACTGAGATGTTGTATGCCAATATTTATCTTGAAATCATATCTAATCAAGACTTCTTACGGTCCTAAAATATCAACCTGAAAATGCAAAGAAAATCAGTTTAGAGCCAATGAATTTAACAATAAAGTCATTATCTGTCTTTTAACTTTTTTTTTTGTACCAAGGATTGAGAGTGCTGAACCAGCCCTTTTTAATTTTTATTTTGAGACAGGGTCTCACTAAGTTGTTGAGGCTAGCTTTGAACTCATGATTCTCCTGCTTCAGTCTCCTGAGCAGTTGAGATTACTGGTGTGTTCCCCACATCCTAAAGCAGGCTTTAACTTTTAACAAATAGTACTTTGCAATTCACTGAAAGATAGCAATAAAAAATCAAATAGTACTAAACAGCTGAAAATTGGCAAAACTGGATACATAAATATTAGGAAAATAAATTACCATAAACTTACATTGCAATACTCTTTAAAAATTGTACCAATTTTTTAAACTAGTGAATTCTATGAAATATGCAATGAAGAATCAATCAATACAAATCCTTTACAAACACTTAAGAAGAAAAGAAAGTATTCTCTTATTCATTCTGTGAGGCCCAAAACAAACAAAACATACCAGCAAAATAGGTAAAGAAGACACTGCTGGCACAGATAAAGGGCAATATGTATGCAATATTTACCAAAACATATTCAGTGAAGAAAGACCCCTGGGAAGTTGAATTTATCATTTCTAAATTCGACAAATCTTTAGGAGCTGAAATGGCCTTAAAATGTTTCCTGTATTCTTGGCTATGACTTGAGTATGTTCCAAGAATGTAAAGAAAATTCAATAGTTAGCATGTCAGAGTAGTAAAACACATACTCAGTTCAGATAGTAAAATAGAAAATATCTTCTAATATTCAGTATTTTGTGTTGATTTAAGACTTTTAAAAATTGGGAGTGTTTGCATAATTCTCTAATGTGGATCAAATCTCAAAAGGAGAGCATCTACTGTCAAATTCTTATCTCACTGCCATTGGGGGTGAAACAAGGAACCTACTGGCCCTGTTAATAGTTATGACTGAATAGGGGGAATGAGCAATGCCTTTAGACTGAGGAACAAAAAAAGGAAATACAGAAACAGAGGCCAAGTGGCATTTTCAGATGATTTTGACTGCCTGCCTGATGGAGAAATCATGAGAACAGAACACAGAAACAACATTGGCAACCAAATATAGCATCACTTCAAAGATAGCATAGCATAGAGTCAAAAGACTACACACAATTGAGACATGTTCAGCAGTTCATATAATCATTAAAATGTAGAAAGGGGAATTCAAGGTTTGAATAGAGAAATGTACCAATTCCTACAGGAAGCCTCAATATTTTAATGAAGGTCAATTTTCATCTACAGTATTTTATACATTTATTTCACTTACTTTAACATTTTCCAAGATACATTAATAAGTAAAATGTATATGGACACACACACAAGGTGCACACACACTTTTTTTTTTTCTGAAAGAAAAGCAGGAGCAAGGGCTGGGGATATAGCTCAGTTGGTAGAGTGCCTGCCTTGCAAGCACAAGGTTCTGAGTTCAATCCCCAGCACCACAAAAAAAAGAAGAAAAAAAAGAAAAGAAAAGAAAAAAGGAAAAGCAGGAATGAAGAAAATGCTTAATAAGGAGGGAATTACATTAATCAATCAGAACCGTGTTGTGTGTTTTAGAATGGACTAAAATGACTGTTGTAACTATAACGAATAAAAAAGAAACAAGCAAACATATTACAATGATTCTCAGCCATAAAAATAATTTAAAAGCTCTTGGGTTTGTCTCTATGGTAAAATGTATACACAATGAAATCCTGGGAGTGGACAGAAAGCAGACTATGACTTACTTGATATGCAAGTTACAAGTCATGAGAAGAATATATACTCTACTAAATAAAAATCTAGGAACTGAATTACTTACAATTAAGCAGTCTCCAGAATAGAAAGTAGGAAACAGAAGAAATTCTCTTAAGAACAACTCAAGAATCTCAGTCTGATGCTCTGAAAATGGGTTTTATACATATAAGTTCCCTGGGGCTGAGTGTTGGGCTCCTAAAATTCCTCTATCATCTCCTGGTTATTAGGCTTCCAGCTCTCACACAGGAGAGCATCCAGGGCCTGCAGTCATGGCCTTCAATGCATTGCACTACAGATTTTAATAATGGTATTCATGAAGACCCAGATATGTGGGAGGACTTTTCCACATTGGGACAAACCTCCTTGTACACCTCCTATACACCTTGGACAGTCTTTCCTGTGCTCACTTCTGTGCTTCTCATTCTCTTCTGGGATTTAGGGCAAGTACCCTGGGCATTCATCTGTGAAGAGCAGACTTGGGCAGAGAATAGAGGATTCTCAAGCCTAGGAGAAGAGAGAAAAATATGTTCATTAACATTGGGCAATTTTTCTAAAGTATATGCTTGTGTAAAACAAATTCTTAGAGATTGTACTTGCTTTTCATCAATGTGACCAAAGAAACTGACATAAACAAAAGAAAAAGTTTACTTTGACTTACAGTTTCAGAGGTTTAAGATCATGCAGCTGGCTCCATTGCTTTGAGCCTGAGGTGAGGTAGAACATCATGGTGGGAAGTGTGGAGGAGGAAAGCTGCTCAGCTCATGATGGCCAGGAAGCAGTAGAGGGAGAAAGGTAGAGGGAAAGGCTGGGGACAAAATGTAATCCCACAGGCATGTCCTCAGTAACCTATTTCCTCCAACTAGGCTCCATCTGCTACAGTTTCCATTTCCTCCCATAGTCCATTCAAATTTTTAATCCATCAAATGGATTAATACACTGATGAGGTTAGAGCTCTTATGATCTGTTGCTTTAAGTCATGCCTCGTGGGTCTGCTCGACGAGTTGGGGTCCCAAGAGATGAAAAGGGGGCTCTCGGGGAACGACAAAGTGGGGTCTCACAGTACGAGGTTTTGGGGTGACGGTCAGTGGAGTCACTCCACCCAGACTCCGGGGGTAGGTAAAACTATTCTGCCAGAGCAAGATGCAGAAACCCGTTTATTCCAGAAAATGCAAAAGCTTATATACAGTCCTTGGACCAATCATGGCTCCGAAGTTACAAACAATGAGGTGCTTTCTGACAGGCATGTGGTCCATCAGCATAGAATGGGAAAAGAGGGAAGGGAGGGGTTGAAGGTCAGAGAGTGCTCCTACAATGATCAAGTCCCTTCCCAACAGTTCTAGCTCTGAACCTTGCTGCATTGGAGACCATGTCTTCAACACATGAGCTTCTGGGAGACATTCCATATCTAAACCATAACAGAGATGCTCATGTAAAAATAAAATTTGGTTATGAAATGAGTTCAAAAAAGCAGCAATGTATGTACCTCTTTCTATTTTATATAGGAGGGAATAGTATGTAGAGTTCAGAGAATTCTGAAAAGAAAATATTCGTCACATTTGTTGAGTTCATCTGACCACAAAACCCTCTCCTCTCTTCATGTCTTCATCACAGTTATTGTTGTTCTGTAGAGCAAAGTTTAAAGAAATTCTTGCTTAAAATTTTAAATTATTTCCATCAGTTTTTGATATTTTAATTGTATTTTGATAAGTAGGCAATATTGTTTGAAGGTTCCATCTTATATTTGAGTATTTGAAAATTTCAGGTTTAGCTTCTGGAGACAATTTTAGGCTATATTGGGCAAGAAAATAAAAGCCAAGGACTAGCAGAAGTTAAGGGTCTAAGACACAGCACAAATAAACTGTGATTCCATAGAATGACATGCTCAAAGTGAGGGTTAATCAGAAAGAGATTCCATTTGTCATGGAATTGCACACTCAAGTAGAATCTCTTACATTTTTCAAGAAATGTTAAGCTTTGTTTGGATGATATTAGCTAGTAAAATATCTACTTGTGGAGATGAAATGAGGTGAATGACTAAGCACTTACGAGGCACCATGACCATAACTATTTGAGGTACAACAGCATGAATTTTTTTTTCCTTCTTCACAATTTCACATGTAAAAGGTTCATTCTTACCGTAATTCTTGGCAATCTCAGTATAGGGTCTTTTCTTTCCTTAAGAACTTTTACCTTTTTACCTAAAGGGAGTATTAGCATCCCTTACTCTTGTGCTTTGAGGTCATTATTGAGTAAAATAAGGGCCACTTCATCACAAGCACTGTGAGACTTCAATGGTCCATCTAATAATGGAGAAGGCTACCAAGTGACTAACGGCAGGTAGCATGTATGGTGTGAATGAACTGGAGAAAGATTTGATTCATTCCTCAGATAGAACAGAAATTTCACCATGCTACTTAGAGGAGCTTATAATTTGAAATTTATTAATTGCTTCTTTCTGGAATTTTCCATTTAATATTTTTGTACTGCAGTTGATGGTTGGAAATGAAACTGCAGAAAACAAAAGCCTTAGGTAAGGGAGAACTATAATATATTATAAATTTTATTTCTCTGCAGAACCAAGACTAATTCACAAATAGAAGGAATTTAAGTGGACAGGGAGAAAAGAGGTGCATTATGGTCGCAGCCTTCACCTTGTTTAACAATTCTATGTTAATATCTTCTTTACCCATATGAGTGCTTTTGACTGTGTGGATGCTATGTTTAGAAATCTAAGGGACATATTTTTTTGTTTTTCCCAATCATCTTGTTATCTCTCTGAAATGAGTTCCTGCTAAATTTTTACACATACACACATAAACATGTGCACATGTGTATGCACATACATATATACCAAATTTATGTTTAGCAGCTTGTTCAGTGGTTATTTGACAATAGATTCTTTGGAAAAGTCTGGCCCTGAGTTCATTATATATTGGTCCATTAGAAGTAATTTCTCAGTTCCTTATTATTTAAATTCTTGGTTTTACAGCCTAGGTGTCCATCAACAAATGAATGGATAAAAAAATGTGGTATATATACCCAAAGGAGCTTTATTCAGCCATAAAGAGAAATAAAATATGTCATTTTACAGGAAAATGGTTGGAACTTAAGAACATTGTTAAGAGAAATAAGCCAAACTTGGAAGGTCAAGGGTCATATATTTTCTCTCATATGTGGAAACTAGAGAGGAAAAAGGAAAAAAAAAAGGTGCAGAGGGAGGGATCTTATGATTCAGAAGAGTAGAAGAAAGGGACCAGGGGCAGGGAGGAGGTAGGGGAAATACTGGGAAAGATATTGTTCAAATTATATTGTTATATTGTGTAAGTATATGAATATGTAACAATAAATCCTATCATTATGCACAGCCATAATGCACTGATAAAAATATAGAAAAAAATAATAAAAAATAATTTATTGATTTTAGTTACTCTGTGTGTGTGTGTGTGTGTGTGTGTGTGTGTATTTTCAGGTAAAGTTTTATTCTGAACTCCTCCCACTGCTGTGAAGTATTACTAGCTTTGATGAAGTATACATTCTGACTGATTTTCTGTAGGCCTACAAGCTGAAACTTTTTTATATAGCCTACTTATCAAAAGAATAACTAAGTATGTAAATCTCAGATCCATTCAAAGGCATTTGCACATTAAACTAGGTTAAGTATTCTGTGATTTGAGGTTATTATAGCCAAAGGTCTTTGCTCCCCATGACTCAAGAAATAGAAGTTAGAGTGTAATTTTACAAATCGTTGAGCTTCTGACTCCTGTACCACTTCCAATAGAACATTATTACAATCCATCCTGATTTCTGCCTCTGTCTCTTGGAGGAAACAATCTACTATGTCTTACCCATAGTACTTAATGCAGTGCCAAGTTCAAGTTAGTTTCCTTCCTTCCTTTAGTGCTGAGCATTGAATCCGGAGACTCACACATGAAAGCAACTGCCCTACCACTGAGATACATCCCCAGCCCTGAACAAGAGCTTTCTAATTGAAGGCTCATTTTTATTATAATTCTTCTCAGATGGGAAGGATCGCACACTCCTGGAGTCAAAAGTAACTTTAAGAGACCATATGGATTAGTTTCTGACTTTAGAATTATAAGACTCTCTAGATGGCAGCTATTTACTTCATGAAGTATCTTCAAAAGTGGCATCTCACTATTGTTCCTTCGTAGATTATTTCAGTGTTCGGTCTCTTGCTAAAAAGACTATTGATGAAATGGCAAAACAATACAGAATTTCTGACCTCACATCATGACAAACTAGTGAACCACTAACAGTTAAAGCCTGTAGAGATCATTCCTTCCTACTCTGATTCCTTCATTATTTAGGTCACTGTTATGAACTGAATGTTTGTGTTTCCCTACATTTGTATGTAGAAATCCTAATGTCTCTGTATAATGCTATTTGGAAGTGGGCTTTTGGGAGAAAATTAAATCATGAAGGCAGAGCTTTCATTAGTGAGATCAGTGTTCTTAGAAGAAGAAACAGAAAAGAAATGATTTTTCTTTGGCCATGTGAGGATTCAATAAGACAGTTGTGCACAGAACAGGAAGAGAGATCTACTGGCACCTTGATGTTGGAATTCCCAGTCTCTGTTGTTGTTTAAGCCAATCATACTGTGGTATTCTGTTTCAGCAGCCTGAACTGACAGTCAGCATATTTGCACCCAGAGAATGTAAAAGATTTGGTCCAGATCTCACAATTGGAGTTTCCACTTCCAATTGCTCTTTGCTAGTGTGCGCTTAAATTTTCTCTATAGCTGTGTGCCTTGGGTCCTTACATAATTCACTTACTATTTTTGGTAGATTGATTATAATTTATTTTGTTTTATGCAAATAAAGATAGTTTTAACTCTTTCTTCCCAATCTGGGTATCTTTTGTCTTTCCTTGCCATACTACCTAGCAACTTCCAGTACAATGCTGAATAAAAGTGACAAGAGCAGACATCTTACCTCATCTTAGGAGATATACTTTCGGTACTTCAGTATTTGAAGTCAGCTATAGGTATTTTGGTAGATAGTCTTTATCAACTTGAGGACTATTCTCAAGTTGAGGAATATTCTATTACATTCTTTGTCTCCTAAGAGTTTCTGTAAAGTCTGGGTACTAAATTTTATTAAATTCATTATATGAATTTTCTTTTTTCCTTTATTTCTGTTAATGTGGTAAAATTATAGTCAATTATTTTGAGTATCAAGTTAAACTTGCATTCCTGGGATGAATTGACTTGGTCCTGATGTATTATGATTTTTATACACTAGACTTGGTTAAAGACTGAATTACCTGGTATTTCATTCCCTGGGATATGATTCATTTGCCTTGTCCCAGCTCTCAGCATTATGATGACATCTTTTGCTAATGTCCTCAGTTATTCTGATATGTTTAGTTTTTCTGATGACTAGGCACTCTTGAAGGTTGCAAGTCCTTCTGAGTCTGTGGCATGTTGATCATATGGCTCATGGTACAAGCAGTCCACTTATTGACTTTAATATGAATGTCAACCCTTTTGTTAGATGATCAGACTCTCAATTCAGATTGCACAACAAAGGAAACCAAGCATCTAACACACTGTCTGTTCTGCATGCTGATGCCCAGAAAGAAAAGGTAAGAAACATGTATGATTGGAGATAATAAAATTAGTTTATTATCTACCTTCTCTTTGTACTATCCATTTTCTTCCATAATGTTCCAGGGCTAAAACTTCTTGTAAACTATGAACTTTCTCTCCTTGCATCTTCATTTATTGAAAATTTATAATTCTATAACCACAGTTTGGTATTCCCTGTCAAGAGTTTCATACTTACCTTTCCAGACTTTTGTTTATTCTTAAACAAACATATCTATGTCCATCTGTCCATCTCTTCATCCATCTGTTCATTATCCATCCATCACTATTCCATACACCTATCCATCTATTCACATTTGTATGTGTTTGTCATTGTTCTTTGAAAATAGAAATGGGATGGCAAGTACATTGATAAACTGCTTATTTATGTTTTTTAAATAAAATATACATTATCTTTTCAAGTGAACTCAAAACTTGCTTTAGCTTCTTCAACATATTTACAATCTAGCAACAAATTGTTTATCTCAACATTTTTTAGTCCTTGGTTTTTGCTTATATTAAGAGTTTGTTCCTTTTTGTTGTTGAGTGATGAACCATTGTATGGATATACAGTAATTTGTTCGTCCATTCAGCAACTGATAGTCATTTGCATTTTCTTCATGTTTTGGCAAATATGAATAAAATTGCTGTGAAAAATTCGTGTTCATGTTTGTTTTATTTTTTGTGGATATATATATATTTCTCTTAGGTAGTTATATTGAAACATAATTGCTTAGCCATGTAGTAAGTATATATTAACTTTATAATAATTTATTAAGCATTTTTCCAAAGTAGATTTACTTTTGTATGCTAGCAAGTTATGAGAGTCCCAGTTGCTAATATTTTCAATAGTACTTGGTATCATCAATCTCTTTTAAATTGTGGTCATTTTAGTTGGGTAATTAGTATTATGTTTATTTTCATTTTTGTGATGACTTGCTTTACGATTATAGGTTGTAAATGTATTTGTTTAGAATTTTATCTGGGATAATTTTTGGAAGCCTTTGTTTCTCCCTTTCTTCCTCCCTGCCTGCCTCTCTCTCTTTCCCTCTCTCTCTCTCTCTCTCTCCATATATATATATATATATATATATATATATATATGTGTGTATATATATATATATATACACACACACATATATACACACACACATATATATACATATATACACATATATATGTGAGAATATATGTGTGTGTGTATATATGTATTTTATTCAGAGAAGGTTTTTACTTGCTTCTGTAAATTAGCTTGGGTCCCTATTGACTTCAATCACTTTAATTTTCTACTTCATGCTGCTCAGGTGGAGTAGATAGTGTGAATTCAAGACAGAAAATGATGTGGACAAATAAAACACTTCAAGAGGAGATATTCTCCTTCTTCCATTGGTCCCAGCATGAGGTCAGCTGAGTTTTCTTGCTATCTTTTTCTGTGATTCATTGTCCCCATGTGATCCATTTATTTTCCAGCTTTAGAAAGAAGTCTATTTCATTCCCCATCTTTTACATGTCCTAGGTATCAAAAGTCTTCTCTAGTACTTTGATAATCATAACATAAGTTTAGGATTACATATATTTATTATTTAGTAATTATTTAGAGTATTTAGACAAAAGAAACTTTTAATACTTGCATACCTCCAGAGTTCATTTTTACATTTTTAGTATCTTTTTTTTTTGTACCAGGGATTGAACCTGGGGGCACTTAACCATTGAGCAACATTCCAGCCTCTTTTATTTTTATTTTGAGACAAGGCTGGCTTTGAACTTTTTATCCTCCTGCCTTAGCCTCCCTAACTGCTGGGATTACAGGTGAGTGACACTGTGCCTGGCCTATTTTCAGTATCTTTTGAAGTCTTTCTTCTGAGTAATTGTTTTATAGCCAGGTTAATTATTTATTTAACAGCAAACTTTTAAAAAAAAGTTTTAAACAAGATAATAATTCAGATAATCTGATTCACCACATTGCCATAAATGGAAATCTTTTTTAAATTGTTAAAATATATTGAAATCTCAGTTTAAAAATATTTCTTTGATATACAATTCCGTACATTAAGTTTGACAATACATTTTCTTATGGTTTATATGTGGTGTCTCCCAAAAGCTCATTTATCAGATAATGCAAGAAAGCTTTGGAGAAGAAATGATTGGGTTACAACCTTAAACTAACCAGTAAATTAATCTCTGATGGGATTAATTAAGTGACAACTGGAGGCAGGTGGGGTATGGCTGGAGGAGGTGGGGCATTAGGGGCGTGGCTATAGGTATATATTTTGTATCTGGTGAATTGAGTCTCTCTCTGCTGTCTGAAAACCCTGTGAGCTGCTTCTTTCTGTCACACTTTTCTGCCATGTTGTTCCTGCCTCATCTGGAGCACTAAGGAATGGAGCTGGCCTTCTGTGGACTAAGAACTTTGAAACTGTGAGTTCCCCAATAAGTTGTTCCCCCTCTACAATTGTTCTGGTCAGGTCTTTTAGTCACAGTAGTGAAAAAGCTGACTAAAAACATTTTTAACTCTTTTGTTGTTATTAATAACAAAAAATGTATTGATTATAGACATTTGTATGTGGGAAAACTACCGGAGGTTTCTGGATTAGTGGTTATCTTGATATTCTATGTGACGAACTGTATAATATTAAAACATGTTTTTTAATCAATCCTTTCAAGTATTTACACTTTTTGTTTTTTATTTTTTTGTATCATCTAATCACATTGGATAGAACTTTCAGAATATTAGGAATGAATGGTTTTGGTGGGAATACTTACAATAGCTTATCAGAAAATATGATGGTGCAATTACCATTTATTTCTGCTTTAAAAGTTTATGTAAGATACTGAAATTTTATCTATACTCTTTTGGGTTCAATTGAGGTACTTATTATTTTCATTCTTCCTTTCACCTAGTACAGATTTCCTACATTTATGTTCATTCAGACATTCCATTATTAAAAGATTATTTAGGCAATGTTTATCCTATTAATGTCCTAATTATAAAAATTTTCATCAGCATTCATAAAGGTATATATTGATATATCATTATCCTTTCTGCATTGTTATTAGATATTTTTATTATATTTATTCAAGAATTTTTTCTCTCCCAAACTTTATTACCACATAATTCAATTGTGGAATTAATTGTTACTTAAAGGGATAAAATTCTAAGTGTGAAATTTTCTGAACCTGACATCACATCAAGGGGCAGAGGAATTGGCAAAAAGAAAACTTCAATAACATCCTCAGATTTGTCCATGGTTGATGTTCTCTCTATGCATGTTTTTTATTCATTTTATTCGTCGAAGATACAAATGTTGCATTTAGGTACAAAATGAATCTGCTAGAACAACCAATTTATTTTTCTCAAACAGATCTCTACTAAGAAATTCAAGCAAATATATTTTAATGCTTTCTCTCTGGAAAGCAAATATATACCATACCTATGGTGGAGAGTTACAAAGTAGAGTGAGCTTACAGATAATGAGGTTATCATCACAGTATTAATCTGAACACTTCAAGAGAGGTGATATATTGCATTTCTAAGATTTCTATAACAAACAGCCACAAGCTTAGTGGTTTAAAACAACAGCTATTCCATTCTCTCACAATTCTGGAGTCCAGAAGTCCAAAATCAAGTTTGAAATGTCAAGGCTGTGTTCTCTTAGAGACTTAGGAGACAATCAGATCTTCCCAGTCTCTTCTCAGCTTCTCATGAAGAGACTTGTGTTGATTTAGGCACCACTCAAGTAATATGAGATGATCTTATTTCAAAATCCTCAACTGAATTACATCTGCAAAGATTATTTTACTAGCTAAAGTCACAGCCACAGGTTCCAAGTGTTAAGACTCAGAGTTAGGATTTTGGGGACTACTATTAAACAAGCTATGGGTATTGAAGTTCAATTTCTTAAAACCATAATATTCAAATTCATATAATTTATTTTGACAAGAAATAAAATCAAGTTTTATAGTACTTATAGGCACTAGGATAGGCCACATAATAAACTCATGGTGATAAATTATTGACAGTTAAAAAGCAAAATTCAAGACCTTGCTCTTACAAGATAATCAAGATATGTACTCAGTCTTATGATGTTAAGATAGCATATGGAAATAGAACTTAAATAAGATGTTTTCTCTGTCTTTTTCATATGAACACTAACATTTTCTTTGAATTTGTTCTTAATTTTACACCTTTTTTAGAACAGGTTATAATTATAACAAAGTTAAAGAATACCTTAGACTTCATATTCTAAAATCAACTAGGTTAACAACTTTCTTCCCTATCCTCATTTTTTTACTGAATAAAATTTTGACTTCTGTCTTATGGTTTAAATCAATATTTTAACCAAGCATGAGCAAAACAGAAACTTTTGGGGAGGGGTACTTGGGATTAAACCCAGTGGTACTTCACCACTGAGCTACATTCTCAGTCCTTTTTATTTTTTGTTTTGAGACAGGGTATTGCTAAGTTGCTAAGGCTGGTCTGAAACTTCTGTTCCTCTCTCAGCCTCCCAAGTCACTGGGATTACAGGCATACACCACTGTGCCCAACTGAAATTTTTAAGGCTTTACATTATTTTGTTCCCATGGATAATTTCTGGTAGTATAAATTGTACCAGAGAACTTCTCTATCTTCTATTTTACCCACATAGTCAAGTTTATTTGCAGAACCAAAATAAATAAATAAATAAATAAATAAAAAGTAAAGCAAATTATTCAATAATTCATGATTTTTTTTTTCTCTGTATTTGTGGCTAGTTTCCCCTAATAATATCATTGTAAGGTATTTGTATTCTCTCTTTGAGTTGGTTAACCAATGATAT
This sequence comes from Xerus rutilus, assembly GCA_028644305.1. Classification (NCBI taxonomy): domain Eukaryota; kingdom Metazoa; phylum Chordata; class Mammalia; order Rodentia; family Sciuridae; genus Xerus; species Xerus rutilus. Next base: position 77,725,430 of record CM053402.1, on the reverse strand, counting down.
ATGAATTCATTATTTTCACAATTATTTAATTGACAGTGTTATTGCAGTTTTCGTTCTGTTTCTGTATTTATTTATTTACTTTAGTTTTATTTGAATTTATTTTTGTTTGTTTTTGCATCCTGTGAATCCAACCCAGGGCGTTGTGACGATGCACTGGACAAAGTTTCTACCACTGATTTGCATCCCCAATATTATTTAGGTTTTAATTTCAAATTTAATAGCTACATATGATTAGTGACTACCGTATTATTGGTGAAGATCAGATGAAAGAAACATTGTTGTGGTATTAGTAGGCTAAATTGTGAGGCACTAGAGAGGATGAAGGGTAACAGACTGGTGTTAGAAGGCATAAATGTAGTTTTGGGTTTTTTTTGTTTTTGAGGATGAGTAGTGAATAGAAGGTGGTATGAAGGGGTTTCTAGAGTTTTGCCATGTTTTGTTTCTGAATCTGAGCATGGTTATATGAAATTTTGTGTGTCAGAGAAGAGTCTTATAACTAGTTCTTTCTGTGTGAATGCTCAAAAATATCAAGAATACTCTTATAAGGAGTTATCATTTCCAATACTCTGGAAAATGCCTACTGCTATCATTAGGAGAAGTTGCTAAATTATGCTGCAATTGATGTGCCAGGATATGAAATTTTAAAAATTCTACAGTAAGGTGTTCGAGCAAACTGAGTTGAAAAATACAGGGAAACAGTTTTGCACCTCTTGTAATCCATCACCCACTTTAGAGAACAAAAATAGTGAAGAGTGGATATGAAACAACTGAGGAGAGGTTTCTTGGGCTTAAGGTTGTTAGACTCAGCAAGTAAAAATAAGAAATGCCCAGTTACATTTGAATTTCAGATTGTGGTTTTAAAGTGAAATATATTTGATCTTTGTCTTTCGTCCCTGGCACAGAGCTTCTGAAACTCTTGGATTTCTAGGAGTAAAAGGAATGATTTTTGTTCTTCATAATAATCCCCTTTTACTTACACTTGAGTTTGTACAAATAATGTGAAGTAATGTGAGGCTCCTAGACAGCCTCAGGATGAGGGGGTCACCAGAAAAGAAATCAGAGAGTTGGAACTTTCATCCACATCATGGATCTTCCTGAAGGGGAGAAGGGAAGATGGAGATTAAGTTCCATCAAACCTCTTCAATGAATGATTTTTTGAGTCTGTGAATACATTAAGATGCTTAGAAGGTGGCACACTCGGAGAACAAGGAAGCTCTGTGAACTCTCCTCTCCATCTCTTGCCTTATGTGTCTCTTTGATCTGACATTCCCTGAATGGTATCCTGTATAATCAGAATAGTAGCTAGACTGTTTTGTCGAATTCTCTGAGCCTTTCTAGCAAATTGTCAAACCTGAAAAGCGGCAGTGAAAATCCGGGATTTATAGTCAGTGAGGTGGAAGAATAGGAAACCCAGGATCTGCGGTTAGCATCTGATGTAGCCTGTTGTTCTGAGCCCTTATGTTGTGAGACCCGTGCTAACTCTGAGTAGAGTCAGAATTGAATTGTGGAACATCTAAGTTGGTGTCTAGGGGGCTGGAGAACTGCTTGGTGTCAGAGAAAACATCTCACAATTATGTAATTGTGTTCCAAGTACTTGCTTGGGACACAATTATACAAAACTTATTCTAAAAAAAAAGTTGTTTATCTGAAATTAAAGTATAATTCAAGTGTATCTAGATATTCTTTTTTTTTTTCTGGCAATCCTACTTGGACTAGAACATGCCCTGGCTTTTAAGTATGGTTACCCACCTACACAAAGGGAAGAGGGGTTCTACTTACTTTATTTCAAACTTAAAAGAGAGTTTCACATGACTAAATGGAGAACTTATTGGGAGAATGGCAGACAAAATAGACTAAACTGAGATCTACTCAGGAAATCTAGGAGTCAAACAAACCAACAAGTTGCTTTGGCAGTGTTGAGGCTCAGAAAAAAATACTCCATTATTACTTATTTTAATATTTATTATTATTATATTATTTATTGATTGATTATTTTAATTTAAAAGTGCTTGGGGATCAGCTAATGCTGGACATGGTTTTTCCTCTTTAGTTTCTTTGTCTACTTAAAGACCAGATCCACCCAAGAGGAACCCAATTGCCTTTCCTCTTCTTACTGAAATTTCATTAACAGTGAATACTTGCATTACAGAGAAAGAGACTGAAAGTCAAATACCACATCTAGAGCTCAGAAGAACTTGTTCCAGTCTGTTCTTCAAACCTATACATCTCTCCTGATAGTCATTTACTTCCTTAAAAAGTGCCTACATCCCCCACTTCCTGGTTCCTTATGAGAATATTTAAGCTTTAACCTCTAGCCCTTCTTTTAGTTTCATATTTCAAGTGACTCTTATATACATTTAAACATCGATGATGTTATATGACTTTTTCCTGTGAATCTGTCTCTTGTTAATTTGTTTCAGCAAACTCAATTATTGACTTTTAGAGTGAAAGTTTGAACTTCTATACAGTAACAGAGATGCCATTGTTTTGAAATCTGTGTCCATTCTCAGAATTTATCAAGTTAAAGGATAGGTGAGGGGTCTGTAATTATGATTGGGGTCAATGAGACCAAAACAAAGGCTGGCTGTTTTGATTTCTATCCAAGAGGTCTGCCTGGGAGGTCTTTGGGATTCTAGTAAGTGATTCTTAGAGGGATAGATCCTTTACAAACCTGGGTTCAGGACAAGTAAGACCTGAGGGAGAAAATGTATCATTGAAAGTCTGGGTTAGACGGGTAGCATAGCTGACTCCAAGAAATCAAGAGAAGTATCCACAAGACAAAGAAGCAAGTTTTAAGTATCCACCTTTGCTCAGAGTGTGAAAGTAAGAGGTAGTATGTTTATGAAGCAGGAAAGTATGCTTCTTTTCTCTTCCTCCCTTTTTCTTGGTGTTTAACTCTGGAAGGTTCAAAATAACAACTGATGTGTAAGGTAACTGAGAGATAAGCTTGTACACAACTTTTTTTTTTTTTTTTTTTTAACAGGGGTCCATAGATAGCAAGGCAGCCCAGCCTTATAGAGAACTCCTACTTTTAAATGAAAATTGAAGTGCTTATGCAAATATACTTTCACAATATCATAGTATATTATATTGAATAGATGGTATTATATATCATATAACATTATTATAAATGCATTTTATATAGTTAGTACATTTGGGTTGAGGTTTTTTGAATTACTGAATTGAGATTAAGCCTGCAATATTTCTATTATAAATGAATGATGAGGATGGTATGGAACTTTCCAAAGATTTCCAGTGCAGGGAATAAATCCTACTCAACTGTGTAGAATGTCAAGGAATTGTGGAAATCAACAGGACAATATTTTGATAACATTGTGTTGTGTTTGCTCAGACTACTAGTTTTGAAGTTAACTGCTCTCAATCTACAAATTTCTTGACACTGCAACTTTGCTCTGTTTTGCAATCTGTGTGATCCAAGATGATGCAGAGGGAAGAATTTATTCAACTCCATGTTTGATGGGAAGAATAGACAAACTTCCTGATTTGGGTTTGAATCTGAAACTGGTTTCCTCACATCTTTTTCTCAATGCTATAACATATATGTACACTCACACGCGCGCGCACACACATACACACATGTAATTTTCTTTTTGCCACAGGATAGAATTTTACAGTTTAGTCTAACCTATTTTAAACAGGCTCGATTGTAAAAACTTCTGAGAAAATAATAGTGGAAGCTAAATGTTACTTCTCTTGCAAAGTAGCTTATTAGGCAAAACACAAAAGCTTTTTAAAAAATTAAGGCATTTTCAGAGGACTTTCATGTGTCAATGAACTTTATGAATCCAATTTCAAAAGGAAGATTTGGAATACAACATTTTCTTACCTATTTTGACCACAGATTCTTTGGTTTGTAGAGCACCAATCTCAGAAAATTCCAAAGATGTTCCAAAGAGCATTTTCTTTTAAATTCTGGTATAACATTTCAAATCTACCTTCTACTAATTAATTTATAGCTTTGTATTCCTGTAAGCTATGGAGACATCACATAATGACCATTTTTGTCAAAACATGGAGAAAACTACCTTGTCAGAATTATCTGAGTATATTTTTTAAAAAATGCAAGTTACTGAGTCCTGACCCAAGTCTGCTGGAATCACTGAGGACTCAATTGGGAGGTGGGATTTGGAAACAGACTTTTAATATTGTCCAGTAGTGGAGACTTAAGTACACTAAAGCCCAGGAACACATGTGAGGAATTTTATTTTTGGCCACTCTTTTAAAATTCACTGCTGAAATTATTCTTATAAGTCTGCTGTTCTTTAGACTCTTTATTTTCTTTTATAAGTAGTAAGCTGAAGGAAGTGTAGAAAGTTATTTAAACTATTTCCACACAGAGAGGAAATACAACAACAAACCAGAGATAATTTTTCCCACTTGGTGGGCACTCATTCTTCGCTGTGCTCCTAAAGAAGAAACATGTCTGCCTCCCAGGTGATATTTCCAGGGGTGTTTGCTGGTGATGTGTTACTTGAAATTAAATACAGTGATTTCCTGGAGCCTCTCCTAACAATTTGTAACAATTATAACCTGACTTTGTAAGAGTAGTAATATAAACTTATTTCTAAAGGAGTATTTGTAAAAATCATATTTGATCATGCTTTTTGAAATTCTGATTTAACTTAATTTTATTCATCATCACTGGATATAGAGAATCATTCAAAAACTTTAATTTTTAAACTCTTGAGTAAATATTTTGGTTCCTTCAACCTTTCCAAGTAAAATCAGTAAGTTAGAATGCTTTCTTTTAGTATATTTTTTCTTGTGAAGCCTCTCAAATTTAATTTCCTGCCTAACATATAAAACAAGATATGTATTCTTAACTACGCAAGTAGAAAATGAGATGTATTTTTAACTATGCAATGCTTATTCACAAGCATTAAGCAATATTCTACTTAAATGTCTTTTGAACAAATCTCATTTTTGTACTTTGCAAAATATTCTAATTCTCATTTAGGATATAGACTATTCAAGAGAACAACTCCGGAGTTTCTAGAATAAACGTTTGTTGTTATTATTGTTGTTTTGTTTTTTATTTCATTTTGTTTTATGAGACAGGATCTGGCTAAATTGTTGAGGCTGGCTTCTGCTGATCCTCCTGCCTCAGCCTTCTGAGTAACCTGGATTACAGGCCTGTGCCACTGCATTAAGTTTAGAATAGAGGTTCTTTTTTCTTTGAGAACCAGGGATTGAAGTCAGGGGCACTGGACCATTGAGTCACATCTCCAGATCTCCAGACCTATTTTGTATTTTATTTAGAGACAGGATCTCACTGAGTTGCTTAGCACCTCACTTTTGCTAAGGCTGGCTGTGAACTTGCAATCCTCCTGCCTCAGCCTCCTTAGAGGGATTACAGCTGTTAGCCACTGCAGCCAGCTAGAATAGAGGTTCTAAGAGCCAAAAAGGAGAGAACAATTTGAGGAGTGTAACGCTAGATTTTAAAACAAAATGAATTGGTGAAGGAGGAGGAAAAATGCAAAGAAACTAAGAAAGTGTCATTCTTTATAGATGAATCTAGTCATGTTCTATAACTCAGTGGTTCTCAAACTAGAATGTACATCACCCCACAAGCTTGTTAAGCAGAGCTCTGACCCTGCCTCCCAGGGTCAGGTGGGGGCTGGGGACTGACTTCTTACCAGTTCCCAGGTGATGTTGACCCTGCAGATTCAGAAACAGCACTATGTATTTCCCAGTGCACAGATGCTTTCTATCTCTACAAATTTACCTGAAGGGAGAAAAGATCATCAATTTTCTGCTTAAGATATAAGTGAAAGAACATAAAATCTGTGGGGAGGCAAGGAAGCAGCATCTTAGAACATTTTTCAGGCACAAACTTTATTTCTTTAGGGTATTATTTAGTTACTCAGAGCTCACTAGCTGATCCCAGTGTAGGACACAAACTACTAGGATAAGATTTTTTATTATAAATAGGAATCTATAACACAGATATAATTAAGGATTTGTGAGAACAGTACCAGAGATTATCTAAAAGTTGCTCTAAAACATGATTTTATATAAATTAGTAACATATACTCTAAAATTAATTAAACATGTTGATAAAAATGAGAAGTACATGTTTAATGATGTGTGGAATGTTGAACAAAAAAAATTTCTGAATGTTAATCCATATTTTGTGGGGTAATCTCAGGATTAAATTTTTGGAAGATGTATTCCATAAAGTTTATGAGTTACAGCTTTAAGCTTTAAATCACTTTAAGCTTTAAAAAACATCAATAAACTATTTTTAGAACTTTTTTCTTACAAGATAATGCACGTTTCTTCTAAAATCCCATAAATGATAAAGCCCCTCCTCTCCCCTTCAACCCAAGTCTTATGTTCTTTCCAGGTAATAAGTGTTTGCACAATTTTGTATAAGAATGTGATTCTGCCATTTTCAATGCGCATTAAAGGCTTTTTAAACAACATATATACTATACATATTGCTCTGTGGCTTTTTTTTCACTCAATATTTTATGCATAATTTTTCACCTTATTTTTTCTCTCCATTATATGAAATTAGTAACTTGGAATGCAGAATAAATTACTTTATTCATATTCCTGAGCATTTATTTTGTTTCCATTGTTTTGCTATTATGAACAATCTAAATAGCTGTACATTTATATTTGGGCATACGTTAGGCAGTTTTAATGGTAGATCCCTAAGCAGAAATGCAGATAATATTTGTGCTTGTTTTCTAAAAATAAGTGCCAAAATTGATTGTAAAAACTGTACCCATGCAGAACACAAATGTACCTTTGGGAAAGGGCCTGTCTTTGCTGCCGCCCTCAGTTTGTGGTCAACCTATCACTCTTCTCTTTTCATCTTGTACCTAGCTCTAAGCAGCACTCTCCATCTTACGGTTGAATTATTCATCTTTAAATTTAAAAATTCATCTAGGACTTTCAAACTAAAAAAGAGTTAAATTCTGAACATTAAGGTATAATGAAAGAGCCTACAGGATAATTTAAATACATCATTAACTGGCTAATATGACAAGAAATTCCAATCAACCTTTATCAGTTGCATCTCTCTTCAATGACCCTTCAACCCACTTTCCCTTAAACTACTTTGAGCTGTGGAACTACTTTGCAAATTCTCCTGAGGAATGTAAATGGCTTGCATTTTCAGTTACCCCCTGACAATTTTCATTCACTATTTAACAGGCAATTATCTGGTCATCCAGAATTACAAATAACTCTCCAGGAGAATGGAGTGTCCTTTGAGTTCAGTGAAGAGGTGCAAATCCATATGCCAATAATATCCACAATTTTAGTGCTGTACTCTTTTCTCCTTCAAGACTCTTCACCAACTTTCTCTTCTGATCTTCCAAGTGTGACAAATCTATTAATGACACATTTCCCAAGAACTGGTAAATCATAAATATACTGTTTGAAAAATGTGTTAGAGACTTTATAAGTTGCCACTTAATAAAATTATATATGCTATACCTAGTAACCACGGAATTAATTTTTATACTCTTAAGTAGAGCATATGAAAGTATAAATTACTTTCTTGAAATTTAATTCAATTAATCAAATATTTATGCACCTTTTATTTTCTAGGCACTATTTAGAAGCCAGCAGCCTACAAAGATAAATACGATGGGGATTTTAAATATATATAGTAAAGAGGGGAAAATATGATAACATAATTGCTATAATAAAAGTCTAAGAGAAATTTGGATAATGTACATGGGCAAATAGAGGAGGGGGGTACTCAAAAGAAATCATTAGTGAATAGCTTCTTTTTGAGATATTTCCTTAGTGGCAGATGGATACATTACCTTTATTTTATTTATTTATTTTTATGTGGTGCTGAGGATCAAATCCAGTGCCTCTCACATGCTAGGCAAATGCTCGACCACTGAGGTACAACCCCCAGCCCCTGAATAGCTTTTTAATGCACCATTTAGTTGTGGTTAATCACCACTAAAACTGCACATTTGGCTTATTTTAACTGAAAAAATTTCTGATATTGAAATAAGGATGGAAGAAGAAAAACACATCAAGTAATCACTAAGCTAATCAATCATTAGTTATATATATATAAATATATAGATATAGACATGGTCTTTAATCCAAAAAACATGTTTTCTATGCTCCCATTGCTACTTTTATCCTCTCTGATTTATTTAAGCGATATGAACTTTGATATTATGCACCTATGATTATGTTCTGCACCTGGAAAATTATAGTACTATAGAGCATGGGAACATGGGAAGGTGTTCGGTGAAGACCAGGAGAATGAAGACCATTCAAGAGCAGTTAAAAAAGAAAAATCCATGTCAGAAGTTGTATAATAGAAAACCCACTCATTTCTATTCCCTGTGTTTGTGCTCCATGACTAATGATCACCTTTCCTTTTCCTCCAATCAATCAATCAGTTTATCGATACTACCTCTCCCTCCCTGCACCCTACCGGGGCTACCACAACACCTCTAGTCCCACTCGTAAATTGATTAATTTAAAAGTGTTAAAGATTCCTTAATTTGAGACAGGATATTGCAAGGTTGTTTAAGGCTTCCTAAATGGCTGAGACTGGCCTTGAACTTGCCATCTTCCTTCAAGCTTTTAGCCTCCTTTATGGGTCACCCCATCTGGCAAGGAAATTTTTCTTTAACATTTGAAATTCTAGGTAATAGGAAATTCATATTCCATACTTTTTTATGTGAACATGAAAATAAAATTTGTTGAACTGAATTTTTTACATTTCCCCAAAACCTGCATTAAAATAATGAGATCTCTCAGTTTTAAAACTTCCCATTAATTCTTAAATTCAGCTGGTGATATTTTGTGTGTTAACCCGGTTTCTTGTCTTTCATCAGCTTTCTTTTACTATCCAAGTGCTTTAATTTCTCATTCTCATTTTCACTTTCCTTTCTCTTCTCCATGGAGACTCAAATATATTTTTTTATTTTTTAATTTCTTTTGATCCTTGGGGCTTTCTGACTAAATTTAATTTAATGTCTCATCACTACTCCAAGATGTGCCCAATGAAATAAATTACCATTAATTTACTGTTATCATTAGGAGGAATTTCTTTATTTTTTTAAAAAAAATCTGCCTGAAATGTAATACTCTTTTAAACATAAACATACAGTTTTTAAAAAACATTATGCCAGCTTTTTACTATTAAAAATATTTTCTAAACTTTATAAATGATCTTGAAGAAAATATTCTCTTGGTGAAGAAATGATTTCCAAAGTCCAGCGATGGTTTCATTTTTATTTCAGTGTATTATTCTTTTTTGTTTGTTTGTTTATTTTGGTACTGGGGATTGAACTCAGGGGCACTTGACCACTGAGCCACGTCTGCAGCCCTATTTTGTGTTTTATGTAGACACAGGTCCCTCTGAGTTGCTTAGTTCCTTGCTGTTGCTGAGGCTGGCTTTGAACTTGTGATTCTCCTGTCTCAGCCTCCCAAAGTTCTGGGATTATAGGCGTGCGCCACCATGCTCAGCTTTCGGTGTATTATTCTTTAATAAATTCAAGCAAAAAAGAATTCAATAAAAAGCCTACATATATTATGAACCATTTTTATCTAAAAGTATTTATATTGATCTACTAAGCCATTGTTCTATTTGTGGGTATGCAAAATGGTAATGTCTGGATTTTTGTTAAACTAGGGCTAAAAAGAAAAAAAAAGTCAGTTGAAGAAATTCTTGCACCTTCATGTTTATTGTACCACTATTCAGAATGGCCAAGATAGGAGATCAACTAGTATCATTGATGGATGAATAAATAAAAAAAAATGTGTTATATATCCACAAGGGAATATTATCCAATCATATAAAGGGAAGAAATTCTGTCCTTTGCAGCAACATAAATAGAACCAGAGATTATTATGTTAAGTGAACTAAGTCAGACACAAAGAAAGACAAATACCACATGTTCTTACTTATATGTAGAAGTTTAAACAATGGCCTCATAGAAGTAGAGAGTAAAATAGTGGTTGCTAGAGAATGAAGGATAGGGACTAGAGGAGTAGAAAGTCATGGTTAATGAGTATGGGAGGTAGTTGTGTAGGAGGAATAACTTCTAATGTTCTTTCATGTGTTAGGGTAACTACGGTTGACATTGAATTATATATTTATAAATAGCTACTAGGGAGGATTTGGGATGTTATCAGCATAAAGAAGTGATAAATGTTTGAGGTGATAAATGTACCAGTTACACAAATCTGATTATCATGCATTGTGTTCATATATTAAAATATCACACGGTCCCCAATAAATGTGTACAAATTTTTGTTCTTTTGTAACATTTTACTCTGCAAACTTGACATAGTACATTTTTAACTCAAGATTTACTTTATCCCTTGTAATACAAACATAAGAAATACATCAAAAACCTTGTTGAAAGAAACAAAAACATATTGTAATTTCTTAGTCTTAGATGCTTAAAAAATAGAACTTTGTTAAGTTTTTGCTGGTATGCGAAAACTAACCCAGAATAAGGAGGGAGGGAGGGGAAGAATAGATACTCAGTAGATTAGACAAAGGGGAATGAAGGGAAGGGAGGAGGGATAAGAAAAGGAAAACAGTGGAATGAATCTGAAATAATTTTGCTATGTACCTACATGAACACACCATAATGAGATTCACTATGCACATCTGTAAGAATGGGATCCTAACTAGAATAAGATATATTCCATGTATGTATAATTTTTATGTGTCTTTAAAAAATTAAAAATCTAGGGTTAATGTGTGCTATTTCTAGATAGTAAAATTTGGAATTTTCTTAAGTACTTTACTCAATTATAAGAAAGTACTATTAATTAAGCATATACATATTATTTTTGGTACTGGCAACTTGGGTATTAATACATGGTCTCAAGTTTGCTAAGCACATACTCTACCACTGAGCTACACCCTTAGTCCTGCCTATATTCCTTATAGCAATCAAATATTACCATTAAAAAAGGAATAATGACTTTCTTTAATAAAATAAATTTTATCAATTATCTATCCATACATATCCCCACTGGATTTCTGTTAAGTGGAGTAAGTATTTAAACCTTTTCCTTGTTTCTCTCTATTGAATATTTTCTGCCATTATCTCAATATAGGAAATCTTCTGTTTAGTGTAAAAACTATTTTCAATCATATGTATTAATATTATCTCCACTCTTAATTTTCATAGTGTCTGTTATTTTATGTATATATATACATAAAATATATATGCCTATATATATTTAAAGTGAAATTTAAGTTATTTAGCATTAAATATTAAGTTTAAACACAGTATAATGGATAATATATTAATTTCCTTCTTGGCTTCTGAAATTCCCATCTTGCTTAGGACTGCTATCCAAAGTTATATACACATCCTCTTGTGGGTTCTCACAAAGGGGAATGAAGAAGGGATAGGGGATAGGAATAGGAAAGACAGGATGAATCAGACATAATTTGCCTATGTTCATATATGAATACACGACCAGTATAACTCCACATGATGTACAATCACAGAATGGGAAGTTATACTCTATGTATGAATAATATGTCAAAATATACTCTACTGTCATATATTTCTACAAAGAATTAAAAAACCAATTTTTAATATTTATATTGCCAACTATACCAAATGAGTTTTTGTATAAAATATAAGGTAAATTGGCTTTGTTTTCTTCCAGATAAATAACTGCAATATTCCACAATATTTATTTATATAAAATCCTATTAAACCAAAATGGCAGGCTTGATCATTCCCTGTTCTGGCTGTGTTTTTTGCTGTCCTGACCTGTATGTCCATCTCACGGCTGGGACTGCGGCTTCACAGTAAGTTTTAACATGTGCCAGGCAAATTCCTTTAGTGTTCTTCTTCATTGCTATTGTTCTTAGAGCTTTAGCCTCATCTAAAGTTTAAAAGAATTTTATATTGCTATTTTTTAAAGTATTACGATTCACAGTGTGATTGCATTAAGTATCTTTAATAGCATTTTATATTTATTTATATTTAATAATTTTCTTCACAGGCTCTACATCTTCATTAAATGTATTATTAAGCAATTAAAAGACTAGTAACTGAGTTTCCATTTTTTCCATTTCCAACTGAGTACTAGCAATAAAAAGAAAGCCTACTTAATTTTTTATATTTATGATATATTAGTAAATGTTATAAAAATTCTTATTTTATCTCACATTCATGCACATTTTAAAAGTATTATAAGTCCATTTATCATCTATTCCATTGATCAAAGTTTTAAATAATGATAACTTTCAGGTTTAAACAAGTATTTAAGGAAACAGGCACTAAACTAAGCTGTTGGTAGCATTATGAATTACTGAAGAATTTTGTGCTTTAGTTGTTACAATTGTTCTGGCTTTAGTCATAAAAATTAAAAGTTCTATTTAGGAAATGCTATTTTTATTATTGTGCTAAAAGTCCAAGGCAGTTCAATAAAACAAAAACAAATGCCATAAAAATTGGGAAAATAATGCAAGTGCCTCCATTTATAGATGACATATTTGTTTGTACAGAAAAGCCTAAGAATTTACAAAAATATATTAAAACTAGTAAGTGTATTTAGCAAGATTACATTATATACAGGATACACAGGACATAAAGTAGTGAATAAGAATTCAAAATAAAATTTAAAATCTTATTTGCATCAAAATATATCACTTGTAATGAGTGATGTGCAACACCTCTGAGGACTGACTCAAAATCCAGCAGTCATGTATAAACTAATAAATGTATAAACTTTATAAATGTATAAACTAATTCTGAAATGTATATGGAAATGCAAAGGATCTAGGATAGTCAAAACAAACTTGGAAAAGAACAGCATATTTGAATACTTTAAACTAGCTGCTTTCAATTATAAACCTAAGACAAGATAGTATGGTATTGTGGCATTGTTCCAACCAATAATGGAACAAATAAAGAGTCCAGATTTCTTATCTACACATATATTATCAGTTTTTGACAAATATACCAAGATAACTGAATGGGCATAGGAAAGTCTTTTTAATGGTTCTTGATCAACTTGATATTTATATTTAAAAAATGGACCTTCCCAGAGTGTGGTGGTAGATGACTGAAATCCCTGCGGCTCAGGAGGATCATACGCTCAAAGCCAGCCTCAACAATTTCACAAGGCCCTAAGCAACTTAGCGAGACCCTGTCTCAAAATTAAAAAATAAAAGGGGAAAGGGCTGGGAATGTGGCTCAGTGGTTAAGTACCCCTGGGTTCGATCACTGGTACGAAAAACCAGACAAACAAACAAAAAAATCCCTCAACTTATATCTCACCTGATAGGCAAAATTAACTTTCAGTGAATCCTAGAGGTAAAAATAAAGATAAAACTGTAAGACTTCTAGAGGAAAACACTGGAAGCAATCTTCATGATCTTGAACTAGATAAAGATTTTTAAAGTAGGGCATAATGAGCGTAAAACAGAAAAGAAAAACTGAATCCAAAAATATAGCTAAAATTAAGCATCTTTTTGAAAGATATGTTAAAAGAAGTAAATAGGAAACCCATAATCTGGGAGAAAATAATTACAATACCTATATCTGACAAAGGATTTATATCTAGAACACAAACACACAATTGCCTCTTGCTTGAGAGGAAGAGTACAATGCATGGGCATTATAGAACTTCTAGAATGATGTAAATGTTCTATACCTTGATTTGGGTGGTAGTTATATGGGTATAAAAATTGTCAAAATGTAAAAAATGAAAATTAAGGTCTGTATATTTTTTATTTATACTCTATATTTTGTTCCATATATTTGGGTCTATATATTTAGATCTTATTGTATATAAGTTATACTTTAAAAACAACAGAAACAGAAAAAGGAATATTTGTGCACTGTCAGTATGTAAATTTGGAATGTAAATTTCTTTGGTTGCCATTCTCCTGTTTAATGATTACGTCTCTGTGAAACAAAAATCAGCATTACATACCATCCTAGAGCTGTTTACAAGACTCAAAAAACTTTTTGCATGAGTCAAGGCTCCCAAGCTAAATTGAGACTTTTTTTTCCATACTGGGGATCAAACCCAGGGCCTCATGCTGCTAGACAAGTGCTCTACCACTGAGCTACACCCTAGCCCTGACTTGAGGCATTTTAAAATATTGTATGGCAGGAGTTATAAAGTCTTCAGAATTATAGTGTTATAATTCTTTTATTGAATAAATTTTAATGAATAGTTGAGCTTAATCTGGAAATATTTTGGCTTTATAATGCTCTGACTCCATGTCTCAAGAAAGTTTTTGACCTGGCCTCTTGCCCAAGGAATCCAGAGAGGATAATTAAGAAAATTCAAAGCAGATCTATTTCTGGATTGGAATGGAGTCGGTGAGGGGGTGGACTTCAACACAATCTTATCGACTTCTGAGGAAAGAACCAATGGGAAACTTAAAGCCTGGGCTGTTTAATTCATTCCTTTACTCCTTGATTTCCTCCAAACAATTACATTACTGTGGGAGGGGGGTGGGGGAAGTTTGTAGTCATAAACCACAAGGCTAGATTTATTTTCTTTTCTTAAAAGAGATGGACCATTCTGTAAATCACAACTCAATATATAGAATTCCAAAGTGGAGTTGTTCGTCATTTCATTTCAGGAATCCCATAGATTGTCATCTGGAGGAACATTCGGAGCAGTAAAAGTGGCTCCTCCTGATTTAGAAATGTAGAGCCTTTAAAATTTATTTCCTATAGCCAGTGTTCCATCATATTGGCATTCTTCACAGATGCTGCATCCTGCTGAGCACTGACTTAACGCAGCCCTGGAGCTGGAATGGAACATCCATTTAGATTCATTGCAGCACAACAATTCATATGTAGTTTTCCCAAATGAAACTTCAGGGAAAATCAGTTCAGAAATGAGCTGGGAGAATTTCTTGAGTTGAGACTGATGTCCAGATTCTGAATTATCCCTATTACAAATATCCTATGTGTAGCAGTATGGATTTAGGTTTTCTGAGACAGTTTACTGATTTAAGATATCTTTTTGAGTCTTAATTGTCAGTTTGTGAAGAATTACAAATACACATGATCAATAATATGGAACACTTTGATGTAAAAACCAAAAAACCCTAATATTCTACAATTCTTCAGTTCTTCAGAAGCTTGTAACATGGATGTATTCTGTAGCATGTATCCAACAAGATCCATCTGGACCTTATGTCTGACTGTTTCTTGGCAGTTGTAGGTGTTACAGCTTCCCTTTAATAGGTTTGACAGCTATTAACACCATCAAAATAGGAACGATTTTCACTCTCATGCTGAGTTTGCCAAATCTTTTTTTTTCCTAAGTGAATGCCTGACAGGAAAATACTCACAAGGATTCTCTTTATTATTGAATGAATAAGTAAATGAAGCAGTTGATCTATATTACATAATTTAGCAGTTAATTGGATACTAGTTTTTGTGGTTTTCTAATGGTTTCTTATGCATTGTTTTCATCTTCCCAAGGAGGATTTTTTATCTCTGAAGAGACGTTTTCCTTTTTTTCTGAACACATCTGTAATATTTTCTGTGAATAGCATAATGCTATGACTATACCAGCTGCTTAGGAAATGATGGATGATTATACCTTGTCATCAGTATCAAAACATCTTCGAACACAGTTTTATGGTTTCTTTGTCCCCTTGAGTTACATCACTAAATGTTTAGTTTTTCCTACATTTATGCTGTATCATTATAATTTTTAAATATTTTTTCTTCTTGGTAATCAGTTTCTCCCATCCCCACTCTTCTTGGGAGACAAAACCCAGGGCCTTGTGCATGTGAGGCAAGCACTCTACTACTGAGCTATATCCCCAGACCAGTCCTGCATTTTAATGTGTTTATTTGGTTTATTTTTGAGCCACGTATCTGGGTCTTCCTCTTCCTCAACCTATCAACTTCCTTACTCATCTGGCAGAAAAAAAAGAGGTAAATTTTATTTCAGTTTGGAGCTTTTTATCACATGCCAAAAATGTGCTAGGTACTCTGACATGAAGAGGACATGACTTCTCAAAGAGTTTGCTCTCTGATGGGACATAAATATAATCTCCACAGAGAGATTACAGAAGCATATGCAGGCTTCTGTATCACAGCACAGGCTGCCTACTTCAGCCAGTACGAGGATACACTCTGTGGCAGAGAAGTTGGCACAAGTGGAGAATCCAGAAATTTTTCAAGAGTAAGGCCTTTGGACTCCCTTTTTTAAAGACACAGGGAATGCTCAGATCTACAAAACATGCAGAATTGACAAGTGTTTAAGGTGCAGGGTGCTAAGGTTCACAGGCCACAGGAAAGAATGGCAACGATTGTAAAAATAAGAAGAGAATATGAAGAAAGTATAAGATGGGCAAATACAGAGGTAGAATTAGAAGGGCAGTCAGGCAACAAATGATCATGGAAAATGGGTTGTGTTAGGGAAATTATTGGGCAAGTTCTAAGTATGGAGACTGTGGTCATTGCTGGCTTTCCATGATATGAATGGATGGGGTAGTCAGGCAGAGACAATCTATGGATAGTGTGGACATAGACCATGACTAGAGTTGGAAACTATTTTTAAGAACAAGACTGTGAACTTTAATGATAAAGCCTTCCCACTGTATGATGCAAATATTTTTGTGTATTCATTCATGCTTAGAGTAGCTGTAAAATAAATTGGCTAGAATTTTATTTTAGAATGAGTTTATACATTCTCGATGAATCCTTTCATGTTATTTCTTATCTTTCAATATTTTTAAATTTTTAATTGACATAATAATTGCACACTTTTATGGTATACCATGTGATATTTCAATATATGTGTACAATGTGAAATAATCAAATCAGAGTAAGTGGTTTATTCACAATGTCAAACATTTATCAACTGTTTATATTGGGAGCGTTCAAAATCTTTTGTGTTATTTAAGTAACTAGCCCTTCCATGTCTGATATGGCTACAGAAGGAGAAACAATGGATACTAGAGACCAAGAGTAAGTGGTCTACTAGCTTACATGCCAGTGAGCTTGTTTTTTGATTTTTTTTTTTGAGGCTTTTTTGGTCATAGTTTCTTTAAATGTAAAATGGAATCAATAATGTTCAATAATTATTATTCAATCAATAATGTTCTCACATAGAGTGGTCATCAAAACTAAATGGATGTGTGCATTAAAACCCTTAGAATAGTGGTAACTTGGAAATGTTCAATGAATGTTCACTGTGGTTATGATATTTTTTTTTTGAAAAAAATGGATAGAGCTGATGAGTGCAACCTGATTTTGGTACCCAGGAAACAGACAAAATAGGCCAATCCCCTTGAAGAAAGTTATGGTTATGAAGCTTATATTTTTATGCATTTGTTACCTATAAATAAGAGAAAGAGGTCAAGCCATGTAGTTGGTTAGATGAATCACTGCCTCAAATACATCAGAAACTATATCCTACTATACTTGATGCATTTACAATACACACTGAGGAAGTTAATTTTATTGTCTGTTACATCAAAATTAGTGAGTAATCATATCTGAATATACATTAACTATATATGTACCTATTATACACATAGGAATTAAACCCCTCTTACTTTTGCCCCATGGAGAATTAAAAAATTTGTCAACTTTTTTTTGCTTAATTTGAAGCTTTCATTGAGCCAAATTTTAAATGGAGATCGAAAAAGGGAAGATCAACAAAAGACCTATACAAATTTCTTAGATTCTATGATGGAACAAATGGGAAATGTTACTTATAGGAAGTGTCACAACAATTTCTTGAGTCCAAAAAGAGAGAATCTTGAATGAAAGGAATATCAACACAAAGTACACAGGAAAATTCTCAGCTCTGAAAAGTGAAAGTTGTCCTTTTAGTGGATATGATCAGAGCCTAATTTCTGCAACACTGAGCTCTGAGGTAAGAGGAGGAGTGAAGTAGATTTGGCACAAAATGACTTTTGACACATGCCATGTATTATTTACCAGAAAATTCTACCACCTGCATTCATATGACAGGCATAGTCACTTGATTAGCTGGAGCCAACTGGTCAGAACATATAAAGAAATTTGGTTCGATGTTTCCAGGTGTATGTGGAGAGAGAATGACAGTGTAAAGTTCAGATAGTTGCCTCTGAAGAGAGGAAGTTGTCTGAATGAAGGTGAGAGTAGGAGGAGACAGAAAGTCAGAGGTTGGGCTCAAGGTTCTCAAAAATGCAGATCGAAAAATTGGTAGTGTATAGTTCACTCTCATGAGCTCAGATGATAATTTAGTTCTTAGCAACATCTTACCACTAGTCTGGCTTTTCTTGTTCTACCTATAAAATAAAAGAATATTTTGTCTGATACAAATGAGAGGAGAGAAGGAAAATGCTTTGATGCTTTAAGAAGAAAGAAATGTATTAAATAGAACCTAGCCTGAGATTATTTTTTACTTTCTAAGAAGGACTTGCTTTCCCTACACGTGCTGCTCTGGTTGTGCAGGCTCATTTGGACCCATCAGCCTTATGGTTTTTCATGAGGAAGGCTCAGTTCTTTGTTCTCGCCTTGTGATGACTCTGAAAATGGCCTCCCTGTCGCAGTCTCAAAAATCGATTTGATTCTCTGCCTTTTCCTACAGCCTCATGTCTCCCCAGGGACAGCTTACTACACGAACAAAATATGAAACAAGCCTACAGTTTTTACGGTGACAGAGTCAGTTTTTTCTGTTACCATTTGTGTAGCCCATGGGGAAATATCAGAATGGGGATTCATCTTGGCAAAGGGAGAGTCCACAGAGATGGTTGGATTTAATAAATCCCTGCTATAAAAGGCTCATATTTAAGTTCTACCAAGTCTCAAAGCTCATTCTGCCAAGGCTATCTAATCTCTTGACTCCTCAGTTACAAATTAGATTTTCCTTTGTCACTATTTCTTCAGTCAATTTCAAATGAGATAGAAGATGATAGCCTTCTATCAGCCCATTCCCTGCATTATAGAAAACTGAGTTCCATAGGCTATTTTGATATGTATTCCAGACAAAGTGATTGCTTGGTTATAAATATTACTTACCTTAGGTGCTGCTACTTGTAGAGGATCATGGAGATTCTGTCATTCATAGCTATTCTTTCCAGACTGCTTCAGAGAATTCATTTTACTCATGAGGTTCAAGGAAGAAGAGATGCAAAAATACATTATTAAACAGTTCTTTTGGCAAATGATTACCTTATATCCAAAACTAGTTGGTTCTAATATAGTAAAAGTGATAGTTCTGAAAACACTGTGCTACGAAATACACACATATACATATATACATAAATGCACATGTACATATATTTATAAAATGATACATATGTAGACATTATATGCTATTATAATATAGCAGTCATATTTAAAATAAATATATAAATATTCAATAATTGATATGTATGCATATATATTTAATATATGATAGGAATATCAAAACAAATTATTCTATGACAAACTCAGCCTTGGTTTTCATATTTATTTACTTATTTTTACTGTACTGAGGATTGAACGCAGGTGTGCTCTACCACCAAGCTATACACTTCACCCTTTTAATTTTATTTTGAAACAGGGTCTTGCTAAGTTCCCAAGTCTGGCCTTGAACTTGAAATCCTTCTGTCTCAGATTCCCGAGTTGCTGGGACTATAGGCCTGTGCCACTAGGCCTGGTTGGTTTCTATAACTTTAAAAAGACTGATTTGGACTAGATTAACTTTAATTCCTAAGAGCTATGATAAACAACTTTATACAATAGATTGTCATATGATGGTCATGTAAATTCTCAAATACATTTGGAAGATATCAAACATCACAGTAACTCCATCACAAACGATTTCTCTGGGAACTTGAAAGACAACAAAGCAGGCTAGTTTGAACAGAGCTTGACACCTCTCTACTGTTCCTCTTTTGTTTTGCATTATAGTAAATAGCTATGTAAATTGCCTGGTGGATCAGGATTTAATAGAGGGAAGAATTCAATTGTCCTCGTTTGTGAGACCAAAAGTGGAAACTTGTAAATAGCTAGTAATCAACAAAAAGTCTAAGGACAAATTGTCAAATGACTTAGTAGAGTTCGCAACCATCATTACTTTAGCTTTTATTAATAGCATAATCACTTCAAGCACCTACATATACTAACATAACTCCATGCAAACAGTGCTTGTCTTATCCACCATGTTAATATTGTGTTACATGGGGCAACAGCCCAGTCACCTCAAATAAGCTATTGCAATGGATTTATATTTATGGCATTTGATTTACTAACAATACACCTGAGGCTACATGCCTTGTACACATGCATAATTCATGCATATCCAGAATTTTAAATTCTACCAGGGCTTACTTTAAAAAGTCACATTGATTTTGATTTAAAACTCTAAAGAATAAGCAGAACCAAGCTGCTAGGTTGTTTTTATTAATAACATTCCATTCTTTCCTAGAGCATAGGATGGTAATGATAACAAAGCCTTTGCATAGCCTGTGCTCACAGTATAAATCAAGGTTTTCTAGGATTTTGTTCTAAGAGTAATCCATTGAGTTGGAGGTTGAGCCTTGATACTATTTGAATGTTTTTATAGTTTGGAAATAGATGTTCTTTAAAAAGATGAGCAACTTACTCCCACTCACTAATTTAAGAAATCCATTCCACTGACCAGCCTGACACTTTTAGGGAATACTTAACACATTATCTTGAATAAAATTTATTATTAATTGCCAGGCAGCACTATCAGAAAGCAGAGAGGTCAAGAACACATTATCTCCTACTTCAATCCATTAGATTGTTCTTTCAAATACTGGAAGGTAGATAGTATGCTATCAGAGTATTCTGTTCTCACTTTGGAAATATTCAGACATGAATAACAAAAACAAAAAAAGGTGGGGGGCTAGAATAAGAAGAGGATACTGCTGTTTACATAGTCTAAATGTTTTTAGGCTTGAATTTCTTCTCTGTGATGACTTCTAAGATCCATGTCAGGTCTATTATTCTTTTCCTGTTAGTTTCAATCCAAGACAGCAAAGGAATGGTCTGCAGTCACTTCTTGGAAGGGAATCTCACAGCAGTGATTTTTCAGATGAGGAGAAGAAAAATGGGGATTTATATTCCAGGCTGCAAGGAAAAGCTTGCCACAAGTCGTTTATCTTAAGCTAATCCAGAGACATATTCTTAAGCACTTTGGTTAGGTGGAAGAAACTCCACATTCAATAGGGGTTATTGTGGGACATAAGGCTTCTTGGGACTGAGATAATTATAAATATTCCAAACATCATTAGAGATGGGTTATTTTATGGTCTTGTTGGTAATGATTATATGTGGAGAATGGGTGGTAGGTGGTTGTATACTTCAAGCTCACATATTGTACTATCCTTGGTGGTGCCATCTACAAAGGGTGGTAAGGGTTTTTTTTTTTTTAATTTTTATCATCTACATGTCTAACACTCATGAGCCCAGGCCTGTCTACTAGGGTGTTTATATTTGGACTCAGCTTTCCCAAATCAAATTCTTTTCTTTGTTCCCATACTGGCTACTACCTCTATGTTTGAGTCCTACTCAAGAGCACCACTATCCATTCAGTTACACAAGATTGAATTTGAAAGATCATCTTTGACACGTTCTATCTCTACAGATATCATTGTCCCAGTAACCTACTATTATGTCTCACTTGGGGTAGTTATTCTAAGTTAATGCTGGCACTTTACTTTGGTTTGTTTTCCATAGTCAAACAAATCTCAGTAATATTTATGGTTAAAATCTCAAGACTTTCCTGCTAAAAATCTTTTAGAGACTTTTTACTATTCTTAGAACAAGGAAGGCAATCTCTAACATGGCCCATGGAGTCTTGGCATGGTTTGGACTCAGTTTCTTCAGATTCATCCTGCACTCTTATCCCCCAATCCCAATCTCAGAGTCCTCATGTGGCTGTTTCAACACCACAACTTCTTGCCAAGTTCACTTAGTTGGTTTTTACTCATTTCTTCATGTTGTGGCTCTAATGCCATCTGCTTGGGGAAGCTTACCTTGAGCTATTTTCTCTCATGGATTCTGAGTTTTCTTTCTAATGTATCACTGTTAACACTGTGCATGGTTGTTCGATCAATGGCTCGTCCCTAAGGAGAGTCTAAGGCTGAGATCTGAGGTTGTCCTTGTTCATTGTCATGGCACTTAGCACAAAGCCTGGTTCTTAATTAACACTCAATAAATATCTGTTGAATAAATTTTTAAAAGTTTTAGATAAATAAGTTGATTCATTAGATATTTAGAGCGTTTGTTTCCATAGATAATTCTAAATTATTGGAAGTGAGTATGCTAATACACACTTCAGCATGTGAAGGAGCCTGTCCCTGTTAGCACATTTTAAAATCTTTCAAGAAAATGGATATTCCTTTCATGTCAAAATAGGAAGAAAAATGGTCAAGTCAGTAGCTTAATTTGGATGTAGCCAAAGTGATTTCACAACAATAGTTTTTCTTTAAAGAAATAAAATAATACAAAATTTTCCCTTTTATTCACATTCATACCTCTGCAGTCTTTCATACTCTATAAAGACTGAAGGGATTGAGAATCCCATGATGTTCCAGGAAGTGGCTAACACAACTGGAGGGAAGAAGACTGATGAAAAGTATGGGGCAGACTTTGAAAATTTCTAATGTCCTAGGATAGAAGAGGCCGTAGTTTTGTTTCGCTGAAAGGCAAAGTAAGGATGAATGAGTAGGAATTATACAAAAATTGGATTTAATTCAATTAACAAAGAGCTTTTAACACCATGCAATGCACACTTAGCAATGAAATGGACCATTTTCACAAGTTATGAAACATGTCATCAAATCTGAGATACTGTAAAAGAGATCTCCATGTATGTCTCTGGGCTGCCTATATTAATGTCCCTCCCTGGTTTGGTTTTATAAAGAGGAATAGCTTTTCGGGGCTCTGCTTAATATTTGAAATTTATAGTTGTCCCACTATAAATTTAAATTTTCTTGAAGGACTCTGCTTAATTGAGTAAGTTTATTTTTTATATAAATGAAATCCACATTTGTGGAGAAAGTAACTTTTGAATGTCTTTTAAATACTCATTGAAGAATATAAGAGTTAAAAAAAATCAAAAAGAAACATCTTCCAGTTCAATTTAAGAAATATTAGTATATAGTAAAATGTATGACCTAGAAAAACTGGTTATTTTATGATTAATTGCTAATACTTCAGAAAGGCACTGTATTTTCTATTCAGTTATTTTGACAATATTTGATTATGGTGAGGGAATATATAGACAGGTTAGCTTTCTGTTTTTTAATGAGTTGGATGTGCTTCCTAGTGGAATTTCTAAATTGGTGCTAAATTGTAGCTTGGAGACTTATTATTGTACAATTTTATTTTTTTTTTTTCATTGGTTTTCTTCATCACAGAGGAGAGACTTAAATTGGCTTCAGGTAGAATAGTGAATAGTAATTGATAGTTTTGGTAAGAATTACCCTCTATCAATGACTTAGTTTAACTTTTATCAAGTATTTAGCCTGTGGAGAGTGTAAATAATTTTTATTTTCAATTTTTATTAGCAAGTCCAAACTATCCATTTTGAGTTATATTTTTGGCCCTTATTTTACAAATTTTTTTGTCTTTTTAGTTTGCAGTAGAATTTAGTTTTAATTTCATTAATAAAAACCAACCATCACATTTTAAAATTCTTTGTCATGTAAGTTTCCTCTCAGCTCCCAACTATATGTTTGGTTGGAAGTTCAACCTCAGTTAAGTGTAGGGCATCCCACTCCACTTTAATAGGATGAAAGAGGTTTTCATGCAGACTACTACCCAGAGATCAAAATAGGCATCTCTTGTAGAACACACTTGCCTTAACAAGGTGATCCTTGACTCAAGGAGGCCATCACATTATGGGGATAACTGAAATCTTAAGGTGTTTTACAATGTCTGAAAATCAAGAAGTAGCTTAGTTCATGGTGGAAATATCCTCCCTAATTGCTCTTCCCTACCCAATGCTGTCTTTAAAGGGGATCTCTAGGACCCAGTAACTATGTTGCTAGGGGAAGATTGGGGATGGTCCCAAGGAAGTTCCAGTCCTCTGACCACACACTCATTCCAGGAAGCCTTAGACAAAAGGCCACTATGCCACTATGCCATGACAGCCTCCATAGGCATGTGCGTAGAGCTCACCCACTAACAGAACTCTCCAGTTGCAGAAACTGTTCAAATGCACTCTTGGTTTATTTGTACTTAGAATAAACCAAGAAATCTTAATACACACACTGCTCCCTATTTCTCTCTCTTTTTTTTAAGTAATATTTTTGTTCAATTCATTTGTTTGTACTTTTTTCTTATGGTACTGAGGATCAAACCCAGGTATCATGCATGCTAGGCAAGCACTCTACCACTGAGCTATATACCACCAGCCTCCCTAATCTCTTTTGACCTCACCTTCTTAGAGCTTTTTGCCCCACCCCATCCACTTTTGAGATAATTCAGCCTGTTCTTCTGGAAATAGACTTGAATTTTAAAAGCTGTTTATTTCTCCCCAGATAATGAGAATTAAGGATACCTTCTTTTTCCCACAAATGGCTGGGAAAAGCTATTTTTGAAATAATTTTCCTTGTTACAGTTCCTCTATGTGTTTCAATAATTACCCTGTTACATTTCCAAATAGCAGTCTTATTGGAAGGAGATACATTTCAATGCCTGAAACTGAGTATAATACCAAACACTACATGTATGTATTTCATTCTTACTCTAGATCTCAACAACCTCAATGTCAGCATATGAGGCTTTTTTTATTATTAAGTCAAGAACTTACACCTTTTTATGTAAAAAAAAAAAAAAAGCATTTATGGCTTCTCTTTGTCATATTAGAATTTCCTGCATCATTATTATTTTCCTCTTGGGCCTTTATTAAACAAAATAAGGATAACTTGAACATGGCACAGTAATACAGTGACAGTCATTCTGATAACCAGGATGGCTGCTAAGTGACTAAGGGGTAAGTAATGTGTACAGTGTGGACATAGTGAAGAAAGGGATGATTCACACCCTTGGTGTGGAATGATGAGGAACTGAGATGGCATGAGATTTAATCATGTTACCCAGAATGGCACCACAACTTTTAAAACATAAAGTTTGTATTTCTGAATAATTGGGGATTTTTTTTTTGTTTCTTTTAATAATTTTGGACCTTAGTTCACCTCAGGTACTTGAAATGACAGAAAGCTAAACCTCAGATCAGGGAGTGACTATTGTGAATGTTTACATGTCTCATTTATTCATCCATGCATGAAAATTATTATGTCAGGTACAATGCTGTGCTTTATCTTACACTATTACCAGATTCTTAGTTTCTTAAGAACAAGGGTTGCATCTAATACATCAATCTGTCAGACTCCAAAGCCAGGACAGGGTTTTGCATTTTACAGATTAAATAAACACTAATTGAAATAATTATTTGTACATTAGTACCCATGGCTCCTGTCATTAAGGCATTAGTTTCACTCTACATTATTGGATGAAGAGTTTAGTGTGGCTAGAATGAAAGGAATGATGGCCTCGTCCAGTGTAGTACACTTATGAATGTGTGTATGTTTATTAATTATCATACAGAAGTCATTATATTTTTAAAAAGTTAAATTGATTTCTAGGTCCTCTACATCTTTTTTTTCTTGCATTTGCTTGACTGCAATTGAAATACCCAAATGTTCAATGCACGTGTTACATTAGAAAAACTTGGTTCAAAAGTTATAGTGTCCTGGGTATTGTTCTGGATTAGCATAAAGGAGTTGGGAACTCGTTAAATTCCTTGCCTATCCTCAAGTTCAACTGTAGAGATTTTCCCCCCAGCCCACTCTCCAATAACCAATTAATGTTTCTTGGCCCTGCCTCTGCTTTTCTTGTTCTCATTGCTTTTATGGGATACAATACCTTTCCTCTCAATCAGGAGAGTCCTGGCTAACATTCCTATAACAAAAAATAGTTTAAGAAGAGAAAAAATAACAAAAATATTTATTCAAAGTTTTGCGAGACCTGGGAAACTTCAGATATGAAGACCCAAAGACTAACGGAAAATTATCTATTTTTGTATTTAGGTTCGATAAAGAATGAACGACCTTGTAGAAATGTTATCGAACACAAAGGGCATGATTTGATGGTATTAGATAGAAGGGGAAACCCCAACTGGGCCTTTTCGTTCAGATTCTTCTTGGCCTCTTTGTGTAGCAATCCTTCCTGTGGGGTGTAGATTGGGAACTCTGGGGAATGAGGAACTCTTGGAAATATAGGTCCAAGAACTTTATGGCCAGTTCTCACACAGAAAGGTAGATGAAGATGAGAGTTACCTTCTTTCTTCGGAGGCAGTCTTTGGATTCTAAGTACTTTGGGGTAGTGTTTTATGAGCCCTTTGCCTGGATGGTGTCTAAGAATGTAAGGCGATGCGTATGTGGATTCTGAGGAGAGAGTCTGTAAGGAGTCAGATGGAACCTTCAGAGCTTTGGGTACTGATTGTCACAATTGAAGATTACCACATATGTTTCCTAACTCCTTTTATTTGTTTATTTTTATGTGGTGCTGGGGATCGAACCCAGTGTCTCATGCATGCAAGGCAAGCGCTCTACCACTGAGCTACAACCCCAGCCCCCACTTTGGCATTTTCTACTCATCAGATGAAATCCCTCTATGTCTCTCAGTGCATGTTCCTCATCCACCAAGCTCAGCTCAGAGAATCTGAACATAACACTTTTACCAACACATTCTTTCAGAAACAAACATGGGGAAGATTAAGCTATGTATATATATATTTTTTTTCTTTCTTTTTTTTTTTTGCTAACTGTGGGGGAAGGGGAAAATCCTACTTGAGTCAATATCTCTAGCATGACTTGCCATACAACATTGAGAATAGACATTTTTCTCTCAGTCCACATGATTCTTTGGTAGCTAAATATTTTCTGTTGGTTAAATTGCAGTATATATGGAAGTAGATAATGCATTCCAGGAAGTCCAAGTTTCCCTCCACACCCTGCAGAATATTTATGTGATCAGAAAGAAATATTCAAGGTCCTACTAGAAGTCATCAAATACTGGAAGAGCAGAAATAAAATGAAAAGCCTTACAGATGTCCACATAATTATGCCGTCACACCTGTGTATGGCCTCTCCTTGTGCTCTCACCCCAGGTAATTAAAGGGTGACTGCCACCTGAACTAGCAGCACTCAGAAGCCGCTGGATGGCCACTCAAAGGAGCACAATCAACTCCATGAGCATGTTTGTAGGGACAGAAGTGCTTTTCAATGTACCTTTGTACATTGAAAGATTCATTAACAGTAGCTACTAAAGCACAATGAAGAATCAAGTTTAGCAAAAGACTCTTTGGAATGAACATTCAAAGATAGTTTTCTCATTTTTGATGAAGAAATGCATGGCCTTTTTTGAGGAAGGTAGATTGAAAGGAACACCAATCAGGATCACTGAAAAAGATTTTCTTGGATGATGCCAACAAAAAGCATTTGCTAAGATGGCAGTTTCTTTCACTACTTTTCTTTCTCTGTTTTCCAGCCTGCCGTTTATCTCTCCTCCTCTTTGCTGTTTGTACTTCTTTCTTTTGTTCTATTGTATCTATGGCCTCCCCTACCAAACTCTCACATTCTCCTTCTCTCTTATTCTGCCTCTGCCTCTTTCTCTACTGCCAACACTTAGCCTAAGCACATGTGTTTCACAGAGAACGTGATGTCTTGTAATCTGCTGTGTCACAATGTGGCAGAATTTTAAAATGCATTATAGCACACATTTTTATGGGAACAGTGTGCAATCTGCAGGGCATCCTCAATGACAGTCACCTGGAAACACCACATTTTACTAATAGCAAGCCTTTGTGATACTGTGTGTGTGTTAATCAGACCCATTTGCCTGTCCTACAGCCAATCAGGTGGCCAACAACCCAGGGACACTCATTATTTGATTTGCATATCAAGCGTACATAAGGACCAGCCTAGAAAAAAGTAGACTTCCACTCATCTGGACACATTTCTTAGCCATTCACTATTGCCAAGCAAGCATTAATGGGCTCCTTCTGTGTGGCATCACCAAAAGCTATTGTGAGACAGGAGGTATGGTCATTGCCCTCAGAAGCTTATTGTTGATTGTAAAGACTGAAATGATCACTGCAAAAGAGAGGAACAGGTAGAGGCATCACTGCAAACTTAGCTCAAGGTTGTGCTGGTTTTGATGGATAATGCTAGCATATTCTGTCCAGACATGGAACAATTTCTTGGGACCCTGCCATTTGTCTCTTCTGTAGATGAGGAATTTTGGTTAGTCTGTTCATTGTAAGCTTTTAATAAACACATTTTGAAATGATGGAGGAATGGGTTTAATATTTTGTAAAAGATAATCTTTTACATTGGTATTGATTGTTGTATGATTTTATTCTTAAATTCCTGAATTAAGTAGGGAAGGTATTATTATTGCTGTCCTGTAAAGAAGGAACTACAATTGATTGGTTTTCTCTAATCCAAGGTTTTATGAGATTGAGGACCAAACCAAAATCCAGAGTTTCTGACTCCTAAATTCAGTGTTTCTCCATGACAGCAGGCTGTGAGATAAGAATCTTCACTGCAGGCACACATACACAATGAACAGAAAACTTTTTACAAAGATATATAGTTAAATTTAAATTTCTTAAAAATTCATAGTACCAGGAGACAAGGTGATACATGGAGGTTACTTTAAAGCATTTGAAATACTTTACTAAATATGATATCACAAAAATCAATATGTAAGCTTCCTTTTTTCAAGCTAATTTGTGGCCTATTGATTTGGCAGAGTAGGAAAATAATATAAATGTGTGTAAATATGAATTACAGATTTTAATTGTCAACATAGCACAAAAACTCTACCTTAATAAGAGATTACTCTCTGTACTGTTAGTATCAGCTTTCCTAAATTCTTTGGCTGAATTTCAAAATTCTGATATATAATACATAGTTAAAAGTATCTTATCCTAATAAATGACATCCATTTCATTTAGTGAAATGTGAGTAAAAGAATGTCATTAAATGTGATATAGATTTTTTGTTTAATTTTCCTTTTTAAGAAATGTTTGCTTTATTTTTGTGACCTTCCTATACTTTAATTCATACATATTAACAGCTTTTAAAGTCAGGTTTTGTTTGTTTTATAGCCCATAAGTGGAAAAATGATTTTATTTATGTAATTTACTGTTCTCTACTTGTATTGTTGTTACATATGCTAAGGTTTTGGCTTCAGAAATAAAGTATCATGTAGGTAAGTAATTAATTTTCTTTTGTAATTTTCAGTATGGAGGATAACTGAGCAATTTTCACTGAATAAGGAATATAGATACAGATAAAATATTTTTCTTTTGAATGTGCGCAAGATATGATGTGATTAATAACATCATAATTAAAATATAATCTGAAGTATGGGACAGGATGTGAGGTCTTAAAAATGACCTAAGTGAACTATATTTTAGAGGTTTATATCATCCTTTCTGTGTGTGGTAAAAATTCACTTGTAAGACTAAGGTAGTTTGCTCTATAGTCACAGCCAGTGGACAATTAAAGTTGAATCCATTTATTTTGCATGAATACTGATTTCTATTTGAGTAAAGGAATGACTATATTTCTGATAGATAAATCTGTGTGTTCACTAAATAAATTCAATCTATGTGGATCAGGCAGTTAAGAAGCCTTGCTATATTAAAAAAAAATCTTTGGGGTTTGGATTTGTTTTTTGTTTTAATCTCTCAGAAGTAGAGATGAAATTGAATTTGTATTCTCCATTCTGTTCTATATATTACAGAACCAAACATGAGACTATGTACTCTGGAGCTTATGTGATTTTTTTTTTCCCAGTGCTTCAGAGCAAATAGCAAGTGCACTAAGCAGTATGATAGCCTTTCTGTAACCCAGCTAATGAACTAAGAGGATGTTTTCAGGATTTGCACTCATTTCTTTCTTTGGAGGGAAATTTCTGGCTTTTGCTAATCTGGCATAGAGAGATTATGTAGTCACAGAACTTTTTGATGTACCTAATAGTTTACTTATATGTAGTAGAAATGTGTTTGAGGAACTATATCCTGGGAACCTGAATTTAATGTGTTATATTTGAAACAGCAGTGAAATACCAACAATGAGACCTGAATTTTGCTTTGGACCTCTTACTAGAGTGAGAATCTTCATTCTTAGGGTATAAGTTCTTCATCTGAAAAGTGATACTTTCCTGTACTATCTAACTCAAAGAAAAGTTACGGGAATAAAATTATCTTATAAATGGGAAAGTTTTCAAATAATTTAAGGAGATATTACACAAAAAGTATACTTTGTCTTATAAGCTTGGATCATTGTCAAAACAAAATAGGTATTCTTGTTCTAGCGGTTGAAAATAATTGATCTATAGTCAATCACTTAATGGTTATTGCTTGTCTTGCTAGGGTGATTCAAAGTTCTCAGGTGAATAGATACAGTCACTTCCCTCCAAAAAAGTGCACTATAGTTGAAGAGATTACACATGCAAAGTTAAATAAAGAAACAGTAATTAAATTTTAAAATGTGGAAAAATTGTATGACATCACAAAACAACACAAAGTTTAGTATTCAATGGAAGAGGAAATGGGCTGTGTTCAAAAAAGGGCACAGTCGAAGGTATTGAAATGTTTTACAGTGGACGAAGGGGAACTGGAGTTTTGCCCTGAAGAAGGTTGGATCTGAAAGGAACAAAAAGGCAGAGATACTCCTATGAGAAGTGAGAAAATAAAATATATGACTTATTTTGGTGATGACAAATCAACCAGTTTGCTTGGAGGAAGCATCTTGTGGATGAGAGATGAATTTATTCTTGATCAGCAGTGAGTTTTTTGTGCCTTCCACAATCCTTTCCCTCATGTTTATCTGAGACCGCAACAATAAAATATGTAGAGTCCTAATGAAATCGCTCCATGTCCTCCAGACAAATGCTCCCCATCAGCAACAACTCAGCCTTTGTCTAAGAGTTTTGTCATCTGCTTGTTTGAAACATCCTCAGCTGTTCAAAGGTGAAGGGATTCTTTGCTCAAATGCTGTAGAGAATGGATGAGAAAGAAGCCATATATTTCTCTAATAACCCCAGTTAATTTTATAGTAATTGGGAGTGGGGAGAGACAGCCACAATGAGAACTTAGGAATCAGAGGCCTAGGCAGCTTCTTAATTGTAATAATTTGAAATGCTGAGAAGTCTCCAACTCTGAGAAGTCTCTCTCCCTCATTTATATTAGTTGGAGTAACTCAAAGTTTGAGCAAAAGAGAATTTTGGAATAGCCACCTACTTCACTCATTTGTGTTCATTTATTCTTCTATTCATTTGTTCATTCTAAATAGATTTTCTTAATACATAATTATTTTCAAGCAACTCATGCTATGTAGACGATAGCATGAGACCCACTCATGCATTTTTAAGAATAGAAAACTGAGCTCCAGGAGTTATGACCTGTCAAGTTTATAGCTGTGTTGTGACAGAGCCTAGAGCAGAAACTGGTTTTCCTAACTCTATTTGAGCACATTCAACACTCATGCATGCCCTAGGATTAGAGAGCCCTTTTCCATGATATTACCTGAAAATGACAAATATGTTACATTACACAAACATACTAACAAGGGGGAGTTATAATATTGATAGTTAGATGCCTCATTTTCAAACAAAGAAAAAAGCCCTAACTGAATAAAATCCAGGATGGGTAAATGGGAAAGGGGAAAAGATTAGGAAAAGAGTGTCAATCTTGCTGGGATTGTGGCTCAGCAGTAGAGCGCCTGCCTCGCGTGTGTGGGGCACTGGGTTCGATCCTCAGCACCACGTAAGAATAAAGATATCGTGTCCATCTACAACTAAAAAAAAAAAATTCAAAAAAAAAAGTGTCAGTCTTTTATTTGAAAGAAAGAAGATGTGATAAAAAGGAATTGAGAATAACCTTTTTCCTTTCAAATGTGGCCACTCAAGTAGTTTCCAAAGTGTTAGAAATTTCTAGGTCATTATTTTTCATAAAATAAGGACATGTATAGTCTAACTAAACCACATCTGCACATATTGCTTTTTGGATAACTGCAAGAATAATTCCTCCAACAGTGAGTCAGCTTTTTCTATTCCTCTTCAGATTTACCCCATAAAATGCAAAAAGTTTGGCTTTAGGGTAGAAGTAATATAGTAAAGATTTTATGTATGTGTATCTGACAATGATACAAGTTATAATTAATTAACTTAAATAATTAGACCAGTAAATTAGGAGTTCAGTGCTTTTCAGATTGTTAAAAGATACTCAGTCTTGGCATGGAAAGAAGAAAACTGATAATTTTGTTGGTGGACAGATCACTGTTTAACATATCAGGACTTTTCTCCCTTCAATTCATTAGTCAGATTGCTTCTGCCTAATACTATCCTCTAATTATCATAAGATACAGTTTTTCAAAGACTGGCAATTAGGTTGATTTCATGTACTGAAGCCGTTTGATTGAAAAGTCCTCACTCTAATGAAAGTTACCATTTATTGCATGATTATTTATACCAGTAGTAGTACCTGCTACTTTGTATTTATTAAAGATAATTTTCAAAATGTCCTGTGTGGTAATATTTGGCCTCTAGTTATCTTCACCTGCCATGCTCTTGGAAAGGTTGTAATTTGAAGTTTGGCATAACCATGGCCAACAAACTGTGAGTAGAAATGACCCTCAGTTGAGCTGAGGTAAAATCGATTTGTGAAGATAGACAAATGGATGGGATTGAATATGCTTCCAGAATCACAACAGGGAGAGCTCGCTTTCCTGGCTCAACCTGCCTCTGCCTCAGCATTGTCTTAACTGAAGCAAACCCTCAGTGGGAACTCATTGGTTTTGAATAAACTTATGAAAAAAGAGTGATGGAATTGGCCTGTGACATTTTATTGACAAGAACAATTAGCAATTCTAGAATGGACTGGTCTTCCTTTTAGATAGAAACAAAAGTGTATATTTACTGATAAAACTTCTTAATCTTTGCTCTTTGAAGTATTTTGCTTCAGTGTCTAGCTACCTATTATATTTAAGTCCCATTGCAATAAAAAAAATACTCCCATTAAATTTTCAATTATTCAAAAGCCAGGCAACAAAATGGGTTCTTGTCCAGGGATTTGTAAACAATGTAACATAGCAGGAATTTCACACTTGGCCTTAGGATGCGGAAAGTGGTTTGGTGTTTGTAGCAAGTGCGGTTAACAGTGTTCGTGAGTGATGGCTGTGCTTAGGCAGACTGCTGACGCAGGAATACAAAACTGGAAAGATCAAGCAGGCTGATTTAGGGCTTGGAGACAGTGGGGAGCTGTGAGATTGATAGCCCAGAAAGGAATCTTTTGGTAGAGGTCCACGGCCCGCATCAGAGCTTTTGGGATTGATAGCATACCGTGCTATCAATCTCAGCACTGTAAATGGGACTACTATTCTCTATGAAAAATGGGTCATATTAAATACTCTGACATTGACTAGATTGAGAACTGCAGAATGACTAAGGAAGAATACATGTTTGCAGGGGTAATACTGTACCATTTTATTTTATAGTTTGTTGAAGGAGGAGAATGAAACCCAATACTAGTCTACACATATCTTAAGGAAACAATCATGTTGATCATGTTGCTACTTTAAAATTGAAATAAAAATTGAAAAGAACATACATGGCAGTGACTGAGATCTGAGAGCCTTTGAAAGGAGGCTAATTGAATTATGATTAATAACAATATAACAAAAAGGAAGAAAATGAACATATGACTGGCCATACTGCCAAAGAATGAAAACTAAGCCTCAATTTGTGAAATAAATGATTTTTAAAAATCGGTATAAACAAAAATCTTTTGGTGGTTATAAGTTTTAAACTATTTGATTCATCTATCCAAGGACTATTTTAGTGTCTGTTATGATACCTCCTATAATGTGGCATGTTCTTTTTTTTTGCATACACACAAAAAATATTGATGCAATTTAATCCATCAAAGTCAAACTAGGACTTGGAGAAACATTTTCATTCAAAATGGAGATTTCCTTTCTCTGATCTTTTATCTTTTCTCATTTAAATTACTTTTAAGTGTATATTACTTGAATTAAGACTTTCAAGTTTCATGTGGTCTAAATACCTTAATTCTTTTTTTTTTTAAATGTTTTATTTTTTAGTTGTAGGTAACAGAATATCTTTATTTTATTTTTATGTGGTGCTGAGGGTCGAACCCAGTGCCTTATGCGTGCTAGGCGAGCACGCTACCACTGCGCCATAATCCCAGCCCCAAATACCTTAATTCTTAATGCATAAAACCGAGTCCATGTACATAAACTTTGTATATGTACATGTTTTCAGTGGAAAAAAAACTTGGTTTAATTTTAAACCCAAGTTTTCCCGAGAGAAAATGTTGTGAATGAACTGTTTCTTGAAATAAAGATTGGGTTCTAGTAAGATCTGGCATAAAAGCTGCTCAAATGAGTAAGTGATTTGAGTCAAATTGTGTTCATTACCACCGGGATCACTTAAATTGATTAACCCCCTAAAGATAGTGTTGCTCAATATCATATAAAAATATAACTATCAATTAAAATAAAAAAATAAACTATGGCACAGCATAGTCATCATAATATCTTACACAATATACTTCATTTCATACTTCATGCCACTGTTGAAGCCATTTGAAGAAAACAAGCCAAATATTATCTCCATTTTCTATACGAATTTTCTGTGCAAACTAGCATGCAAATTTTCCCTCATTGTCTCCAAATAGAATTTGGAAGAATATGTATGACCTGTGCACATTTTTGTTTGTTTGTTTTGTTTTCTGATATAAAACCGAGAGCTGCTTAATTACTGAGCCCTTAACCACTGATCCACATCCTCAGCCCTTTCTAATTTTATTTGAAGACAGACCCTCACTGAGTTGCTGAGGCTGGTCTTGAACTTGCAGTCCTTCTGCTTCAGCCTTCCCAGCCATTGGGATTAGAGGCGTGCTCCACCAAGCCCGTTGACCTATACATGTTTTTAAGATAATTCTTAAAAATTTCTTTCCTGACTTTAAATAATGTAAATTTTGGCCTATTATGTACAATGAAATTTAAATTAAAAATTTCACTTTAAGATTCTTATTTTAAAAATGTTTCTAAATATGATAACAACTTGACAACAAATCATCCACTGAAATAAACCAATTCTTTGATCAATCAGAAATGTAAACCTTGTTCTTTGTTCCTTGAATTTGTGTTTTTAATTCAGTTTTTATGCATACTTTTATCTAAATACAACATACTTTAAAAGTTATTGCTTAGCCTATCATAATTCTCTTAAATTAAAAGAAGTTAAAATTATTAACATTTAAAAAACCTTCCTAGGTCTATTGGGTTTAAAATTCTGAATTGATTAATCATAACAATTGTAACAGGTACACAGTTGATCAAAACAGCAAGTACATTTGTGAATTTATTCATAATTATTTTGTATAAAATATAAACACTTATTATAAAAGCATCTCAAGATAATCTATGTGATTATTTTCATAATATATCTGTTATGGTTTGTATGTGAGGTGTCTCCCAAAATCTCACATTTGAGACAATGTTGGGGGGTTTAAAGGGGAAAGGATTGGGCTGTGAGAGCCTTAACTCAAGCAAGAGTATTAATTAAAGGCAGGTGGGGAATTGGGGCATGACTTAGGGGTGTATACTTGTATCTGGCAAGTGGAGTCTTCCTCTCTCTGCTTTCTGATCATCATGTGAGCCACTTCCCTCCACCACACTCTTCTGCTGTGATGTTCAGCCTCATCTGGAGCCCCCATGCAGGGTACCAGACATCTGTGGACTGAGACCTCTGAAACCATGAGCCCTGAAATAAACTTTTCCTCTTCTATAATTGTTCGGCTCAGGTCTTTTAGTCACAAAGCTGACTAAAACAATATCCATCAATAAAAATTTGAGTTTAACAGAATTCAATATCAATTCTATTTTCATTTTAGCAGATGTAGGTGATGATCAAACTTATTACATAAATAAATATGGAAGGATTGATTTATTACATCAATGTCTGAATTACTGAAGTCATTCTGAGTTATATATCAAAATCATATAATCGATAGTTTTTAATGATAACCAGATCTTAGGTTCTTCAATTTTGTTAAAAACAAATAACCAGAAGCTACTTACCACTTGTCTTATAAACTAATTTGTTACTCATTTATTAGATTTATCAAATTCTTCAAATTCTTGGAATTTTAACAAAGGAAAAAGCTTTACAAGAATCAACAAGTGAGTATTAATCAAACATTACTCTTTAATATAGAGATACTATTTATAGAGCTAAAATTAGATGAAATTGATTCAATTTCATCTAAATTGAGATCAATCAACATCATAGATAGGATGTTAATCATTTTAGGACTTTATCCTTAGTTCTAAAGTCTAATGTTTTATCATGAATTTTGGTTTTCATCTTTTAAAAACTAAAAAATGATGTAGAAGAAGGACAAAAAGGACTATACTTACGTATTATTAAAAACAGATTCATGATTTTATTTCACAATTGAGTGATAATGAACTTATAATTTGTATATTTGATAGATTTAAAACAATATGCCAACATCTGAGTGATACTACATGAAGCCACATTTTTATTGATAAATAATACTTGTTCTTTATTGGGTATATTACAATAATTTAATAAATATATACAATATGTAATAATCAAATCAGTACAGTAAGCATTTCTAGCTCTTCAAATACTAAATCATTAGTGTGCATTGGGAATTTCATACTCTTCTAGTCATTTTGAAATAAACATTTTTTCTTTTGAAATTGAGCGCAGAGGTCCTCTACCACCGGGCTATTACTCCTGTCCTTTTATTTTTTTTATTTTGAGACAGAATCTTTCTAATTCCCCAAGCTGGCCTTGAACTTGCAATTCTCCTGCCTTCACCTCCAAAGTAACTGAGATTACAAGTGTGTGCTCTTAGATTATTTTAATCAATAGTTATCTCTTTAGATATAAACTCAGCGGGATAGCTGGACCATGTATTAAGTCAACGGAATCTCCATACATTTTCTCATAAGGCTGTACTAATTTACTCCCTACCAACAGTGAGTAAGAGTTCTTTCTCTGCATCCTTGCAAGCATTTGTTATTTTTTGTCTTTTTGGAGGTAACCATTCTAACTAGGAAAAGATAATATCTTAATTGTGGTTTCAATTTGAATTTCCCTGATGATTAGTGATAATTGAGCATTTTTTCCTACACGTAGACATTTGTATGTCTTCCTTTGGAGAAATTATTCAGACCTTTAGCCTATTTTTAAATTGGATTCTATTATTATTGGTTTTTTTTTTTTTTTTTGATGTTCATTTTTTTGAGCTACCTAGATAGTGGGATGAATGGGTCAGTGTTTTGCTTGGATAAAATCTTTCTTGGCACCCATCTTCCTGAGCTTCCTGGGCTTTGTTACCTTTTTGATGCATTTTTTCTTAGTAACTAGGCAAGGGAAGAGATGAGATTGTTAGAAGTGCCACGATTCTCAGCAGCACCCCTCCAGGCCCCACTCTACATGTGCCTGCATTTAAAATATGCCAACATGGGCTAATGTTTCTGACACCATGTTTGTCTCCAAAAGAAATATTTACAATGAGGAAGAATGAGAATTAGAAAGCTTACCTGCTTCTTTCTGGTTTCTGATGCTGTAGAGAGGGTTTTGCTGATGCTAGTACTTCATATGAAACTCTAGTACTTTCAGAGAATTTTTTCTTACTGTCACAGCAAGGAAGCACATCAACTGGGGATTGATGAGATCTCTGCATTTTCTTCCAAAATGAGAAATTAATTGTGAAAGGGGGTGGTGATGGAAAGAGAATTTGCATAATGCCTTGATAGCAGACAGATCAACCATAGAAACCAATGAATATAGAAGTTGAAGATCAAATGTAGATTTGCTTAAACCTATTCAAACCCAAGTGGCTCCTGGAAAGCTTTCATAGCAAAGTACACAAAGATTATTGTTCTAAATGGTGAAACTGGGAACAAAAAGGCTAAGGACTCATCCAAGTACCTACAGTTGTTATTTGTAGAATAAGGATTAAAGTCAAGACTAAAGTGTTTTCATTAAAGGGTCTTGAAATTTATTAATTACACATTTCCCTGTGCAATTTCTTTTCATGTAAGACATATTCAAATTAATGAGATATCAAGATGACACCCATGGATTCATTTTGAAAAATTTTGGTGCAGGTGATTATTGTAAGGGCGATTATGTGTTATCACTAAAATGTTGTATTATGAAAGCAAGACAAAGTGCTGGTGATATACTTAGTGGTAGAGTGCTTGCCTAGCATACATGAAGTCCTCAGTTTGATTCCCACAATATTTGTGAGTTACTATGCATCTGAACTGCATATGTATATATAGCCAATTCTTTTACAAGAAAACTCTAAGGTTTTGTTCACATTTTATTGTTCAAGAATTTTATAGTGACATCGTCTGAAACGAGTAGAACTAAGAGGTTTCAAAACTTTCCTTCAGAAAGTTTTCTGTAGTATAGACTGCAATTTGGTCTAGATGGAATACTAATTCTAAAGAGAAGTACAAAATGTGCAGATACAGATTTAGCCTCTTAAAATATGGAGCCCTGGAATTAACAGAGTTGACAGTGCAAAGAGAATTTGAGTTGATATTTCTGCAAATCATTTAAAATATTTTCTATTGAAGTTAGCAAGCTAGGCCCATGAAAAGCACATTTAAAATTTAGCTAATTTGTCTTAATGGCAGATTTGAGAACATTTCAAAAAAATCAGGTATTCCTAGAGTATTATATACTTCCCCCCAAATAAACAATGAACTTACTATAAGAGAAAGGGGACTTAAATTGAGGTGATCAAAAGAAAATTCAGTTTCACTCTCATAATCAACAATAATAAACACTAAAATAAATACCTAAAAAATGACAAAAGAAAGCTATTCTAGCAACAACCAATTCAATTTGAGAATTATGTTTTGGAAAGTCTGTAGTTTTACTTCATGTGCACAATGGCAATTAAAAATAAAATCTCAGGCAAGAAACTATATTCTATACTCCAAGATACCTCTCATTTTATGTTTTTACATTTGAGAATCTATACTTGTCTTAGTTTACTTGAATAATAAAATTACATTGAAGCTATTTTGATGATCAAACTATAGGTATACAATTTGTGGATATAAATATGAAAGAAGGGTTAATTTTTTTCTTCATAGAAATTATATATAATTGCTGCTCAAATTATCATTATGGCTTTAGGAGGCTGAGACAGGAGAATTGTGAGTTCAAAGCCAGCCTCAGCAATGGTGAGGCACTAAGCAACTCAGTGAGACCCTGTCTCTAAATAAAACACAAAAAAATGGGGCTGGGGATTTGGCTCAGTGGTTGAGTGCCCCTGAGTTCAATTTCCGGTACAAGAAAAAAAACTTATCATTATATACTTTGAATGTATACGCGTGAGTGGTGAGAAAGTGTGCGTGTGTGTGTGTTGAATGATAGAAGAAAAACAAGAAGAGTTAGAACTCAAGCTGATATCGTAGGTTGTAGGTAAGATTATAATGTAAAAATTGTTAGTAAACTAGAAGATTAAAGTAGCTTTCATAGTGTATTTTCAGAACCAGGCACAATTTTACATTTTTTTCTTTTAATACACATCCACTTAGGGAATGGGTAGTTTAGCATGTGATCAAATAGCCAGATAACACAGTCAGGAAGACTATTGACCTAAGATTACACATCGTTTCATTACCTCCCAAAGTAACTCAGTGGTTTGAATATCTATGTGGAAACGTCTGAGTGAATGCAGAACAGCAAAGCTCTAAATTTATCCACTGCTCTCTAAATTTTGGAGCAGACCTTCAAAAAAACCTTTGAAGATGTCCAACAGGTGCTTTTAAAATTCTGGTGATCAGATTTTGGGGGAAAAAAACTGTCAACATACATCCCTAAGCACTGAGGGTCTACCTATGAAACAATGAGTAATAATAAATATTCTAGATGAAAAAAATGTAAACTATGAAGTCCTTTAGAGATTGTTCCCAGGAAGCATTTTTAGATGTGATCTGGAAGATGGAGTGCACAGTGACATCTCCAAGTTTGCTGATGACACGGGCTGTACCCGATAGTGAAATGCCAGGGTGACATGAATCAATTGCAGGAACATCTTGAGAGACTGTGGGAGTAAGCTGAAAAATAGTAACTGAGCTTCAGTTTCAGAGTGTGTAAGGCAGTTTTAGTTTTGGAGAAAATAAACTTTATTCAGTGGATGAGTCTTTTATTTATTTATTTGTTTTGTGGTACGAAGGATTGAACCCAAGGGCATTCTGCCACTGAGCCACATCTCCACACAATTATTTTATTTTTGAGAAACGGTCTCGCTATGTTGGCAAGTCTGGCCTCAAACTTAGAATCCTCTTTAGCCTCCTGGAAGGCTGTGATTACAGGTGTGTGCCCCCATGCCTGGTTCATTTATTCTTCAGGCAAATATTTGTTGAGTACCTACTATGCACACAGTACAGGGTTAAGCATTAGAGATCGTGATATGAATAGAGTATGGTTGTTGGC
Source organism: Xerus rutilus (assembly GCA_028644305.1). NCBI lineage: Eukaryota > Metazoa > Chordata > Mammalia > Rodentia > Sciuridae > Xerus > Xerus rutilus. Next base: position 77,684,901 of record CM053402.1, on the reverse strand, counting down.
TTACTGAGGAGTGACAGAGCCATTTAACCTCCAATACTGGGTAACAAGTGCTATTTTCTAGAACAGCACTACCCAGAAAATGCAGCCTCAGGGATCCCAGGAGGGCTTCCCCAAGAAGGTGACATTTGAGGTACCTGTAAGGGCCAGGAAGGAAAAGAGGTAGTTTCCTATGAAGAGAAAAAGGCAGAATATGCAATGCTTGACTTATTCTGCTCAGACTTATTTTTTGAACCTTTCTCTTTTTTTCTAGATAAAATGCCACTTCAATATTTAATTTATAAGTCAGATTCATGGGCATGTATTCACAAATCATCACCTTTCCTCCTGTATCAATGTCGCTCTGAATGTTGCTAGAAAGCATGGGACTCTCAGAACACCATGTGAAAATAACAGATGTGGTATCTCTCTAGTTTCACAGGTGAGGAAAAATGGGGCCCAGATAGTTTATTACTAGTCCAAGGTCTCAAGGAAGCTAGAAAGATAAGCTTGTCTTGATTTATGATTTGGTAAGCATATGTTTAGAGCACTTATTGGAGAACGCATTCTCTGACAAAATTACCTGAATTTTCTATAAGAGCTAAGTGATAAACAAAGCTGTGTGACATGATTAAGGATCATATCAGAAGACAAAGAAAATCCTCCTCATCCATAATTCCTTATAAACATGGTATTCCTATAGTTGGATATTGCATGTGGTTTGAGTTGCTACCATTCAATAGAAGCAAAAGCAAGAATCAATAAATGGGATGGACTTAAACTAAAAAGCTTCTTCTCAGCAAGAGAAACTATCAATGAGGTGAACAGAGAGCCTACATTCTGGGAGCAAATTTTTGCCACACACACATCAGATAGAACACTGATCTCCAGGATATGTAAAGAACTCAAAAAACTTAACACCAGAGAAACAAACAACCCAATCAATAAATGGGCTAAGGAGCTGAGTAGAAACCTCTTAGAAGAAGATATACAATCCATAAACAAATATATGAAGAAATGTTCAACATCTCTAGCCATTAGAGAAATGCAAATCAAAACTACCCTCATATTTCACGTCACCCCAGTCAGAATGGCAGCTATCCAAAATACTAGCAACAATAAGTGCTGGCGAGGATGTGGAGAAAAAGGTACACTTAAACATTGCTGGTGGGATTGCAAACTGGTGCAACCAATCTGGAAAGCAGTATGGAGACTGCTTAAAAAACTTGGAATGGAACCACCATTTGACCCAGCTATCCCACTCCTTGGCCTATACCCTAAAGTCTTAAAAACAGCACACTACAGTAAAGCAGCCACTTCAATGTTTATAGCAGCACAATTCACAATTTCTAAACTGTGGAAGCAACCCAGATACCCTTCAATAGATGAATGGATAAAGTGTGGTACATATACACAATGGAATATTATTCAGCAATAAAAGAGAATAAAATTATGGCATTTGCAGGCAAATGGATGGAATTGGAGAACATTATGCTTAGTGAAGTAAGCCAGTCCCAAAAAACCAAATGCCGAATGTTCTCTCTGATTAGTGGATGCTGATACATAAGGGAGGTGGGAATGGGAAACATAAGAGAAATGGAGGAACTCTGGACACGGCATGGGGGAGGTGGGGGGCAGGAAAGGGGAATGGGTATAGTAAAGATGGTTGATTGAGATCGTCATCACTACCCTTGGTGCATGTATGAAGACACAATTGGTGTCACTTTATCTGGTTTGCAACCAGGGAAATGGAAAAACTGTGCTCTATATATGTACTATGACTTGAAATACAATTAAATAAACTAATAAAAAGTTAAAAAAAAATAGTCTACAAAATAGACAAGGAGATTTGGATGGAATTCCTAGGCCCAGTGTTAATGTAGTTAGGATATACAGAGTTAGGATTATTCAGACCTGGAGAACAGGTAGTAGCAGTAAAGATCTCCCAGCCTGGAAAATTCCCTCATAATGAGGAGGAAGCTACTGGTGATAAAGCTGAGTCTGTGTTTAAAAAAAACAAACAAACTGTAGACTGTTTAATAAAGTCAGAGATAATATACTAGAAGATCCATTTGTGAAGAATTGATAACATGCCAAACAATAGGCCAAATATAAGGATATCGAATGAGAACTAAGATTGCAAAGGCAGAGAGAAGAACACAAAATTAAGCCCTAGAGCCAAATCAGGAATGGAAGGAACATGTTTGACTAGGTCTCTGGTGGGAAACCAAAAGAAATGCAATTATTTAGACGCAAGATGCATGGAGCCCTTGTGTCTCTGTGTAGTTTGGCTGAGGAGGGACCTCTTGCGATGTTGATAGGAAACTTTATGCTTTATTTATTTTAAAGGTATCTTACCTCTTCTTTTGGGTGCATTGCATGCTTCCTTGATCCCATGTGGAAAGTCATGTCCAGGAGAGCCTAGTTTTGAAGCCAGACGGAGATTTGAGTGTGTTTTTAGCTATGCCACTTATACCTATTGGGGTTTAAGCAAACTAGATAAGCTTCACTTAAGCTTCACCTAGTTTTCACATAAGAATGGCAATTTTAATGCATCATGGTTGCCACAATGGTTGTATTAAGTGTATACTGTACATAATACCCTTAGCATACGTACTCTTTGACTTGTGGAAGGTGGTTAATAAATGATAGCTGTGAGAATGTTGATGATGCTGAACATGAAATTGTTAAAGACTTTATTATCTAAGTAAGATAATAATATCAACAACAACAATAATAATACATGTCATGAGGGAAATAAATTTATGTTTATAAAATCCTAGAATAGTTGAGGCATGAAGTATCTTGTAGAGAGGTAAATTTAGGTAAAACAAACAGTAAAATCTAGTGAGTAATAAACTACTAAAAGTCAGCTAAATTTAACTTGTTTTTGTTTTTTTAAAAAATTACAAATATATTTATGGTTACTGAAATAATAAAACAAAATGAAGTGGTTGGGAAATATACCATAGAAATAATAGAGGTTTGGCAATCAATAAATCACTACTAAATAAAACTATATTGTCAAAAATGTTTTAGAAACAACACTGAGTTAAATCAGGGCTCTTTGTCACAGATGTTCTCAATGACCTTAACATGTTATTATCATCTCTCTCCAAGCTGAGAGCTACAGGATATATAATTTTCCAAATACCAGTGTCTACAGTACCCTTGTTTTTTCCCTTATAAAACCTCAAAAAAGCTAGTTCTTTATGGAATACACTTTAAGAAACATGGTAATGGCCAAATGAGACTTATCTCAAATTGAGCATGGTGGCACACGCTGGTAATCCCAGCAGTTCGAGAGGCTAAGGCAGGAGGATCTTGAGTTCAAAGCCAGCCTCAGTGATACTGAGCCATTAAGCAATTTAGTGAAGCCTTGTTTCTAAATAAAATGCAAAATAGGGCTGAGAATGTGGCTCAGTGGTCGAGTGCCCCTGACTTCAATCCCCGGCACCCACCCCCCCAATAAAATAGTCTTATCTCAGAGATAGGTAAATTACATGAAGAATCTAGGTCTACCTGCATTCAGTTCAGCTATTTTATCAAGTGTTATTATTCCTTCTGGTTGTATGGATGTAACCTTACGGAGAGCAACCATTTTCTTCCACAAAACACTACTTACTACTTTTTGCAGACACAATCTGTCTAGGAGTGGCAATTATGTGTTCTGAGAAGATTGAATGAATTTGTTGTTATTGTTTTTTAAAAAAACAACTTTTCATCTAGTTTTATTCTTTTCATGTGCACTAAGCTCATGTTTCTTCTCCAAAGCTCTCAGAGGCTATGACTCAAGTGCTATGTTAATTTTAAAATGTAAAGGAACCAAACATCTGTTACCATGACAGGCCCTCAGGACTTTCATTTTTGAATGAGAAGGGTGAGAAATAGATTTCAATGTGAGGGAAGATAAAAAGACCCAGGTGATATGCATTTAACACAATTCCCAAATCCAAGGGGAAACAAAACAAAAATCTCAGATGTGAGTCAAGCTCACAAAAATATCCTGTCCTTCTCTGCATGTTATAAAGTAACCCAAGGCGCACCTGTGATGCACCTGATTCTCCAATTTTGCATTACCGGAGCCAATTACAATCTTAACTGCTGGGACTAGATTTCTGTGCCAAGCAGGAAACACTACTTTGAGCAGGGAAACTCTACTTTTGTTGTTGTTGTTGTTGTTGTTTTAATTTAATATCTAGGTCTCTGTTGTCTGGTCCCCTGACAGAAGAGGTAGGATCACCATGCAACACAAGCCTGGAGAAGAGCATGGGGTGGAGGGGAGAAGCCTGGGCTCTAGAGTGGATGTGAGGTCCAATCTGAGAAGCAGTTTTCTGAATAAAAATTCACCCCCCCCACCCCAGGAGAGTCAGAATGCTGAGAGGAGCAGTCACTCCCTAAGGGCTCAGGGATGCTCCAAAAGTCCAATAACTGAAGGGAAAACAGGAGAGGATTCAAAGTGGAAAATGGTGCTTATAGTCTGGGAAATGTCCATAAGGACCAAATTCAGCCCCAGCAAATTTTTCAGAAGGTGTGGTGGTCTCTCATGGGCACAAAGAGGCATCCAGGGAAGTCTATGGCTCATCTAGGAAAATGATCACTGTTGTGTTGCCAATCCTTGAATATTCTACAGAAATTTTCACTTCACCTGATGCAAACTACTTTGAAAGGAGTCTGCCTTTGAAAGGAGTCATTGTCTTCATCTTCTTTCCATTTATTGAGTGCCTATTATGAGTTCTATGGACAACACTGTATGTACTAAATCTAACCTTAATAGCAAGCTTGTAGAAGGGCTTCTTAATCCTCATTCCATTGATGAGGAAACTATTCATAGTGCTCTATAAATACATCACATTCTATCTTATTCACTCTTGGGTATTCTACCATTCCTATACTCTGTGACAGATCATTCAGTGTAGCTGGATTATAAGTACAAGATGTTCCCAATGTCTGTACATATAACTTTTTAAACTTTTCTGACTATTGGCTTACAAGTAAAGTGATTAATTTATGTGTCAAGTTGACTGGGTCATGGGATGCTCACATAGGTGGTCAATCATTATTCTGGGTATGTCTTCAAGGGTGCTTTGGCTGAGATTAACATTTGAATAGGTAGACCAATTAAAGAAGAGTACCCTCCCTAATGTAGGTGAGCCTTGTCCAATCAGTCAATCCAGAATAAAACAAAAAGGCCATCCCTAGCTTTAATTGGAGTGAGAAGGAAGTACTTTATTTGGACTGCCTTGAGATGGACATTGGGTTTTTCCTGCCTTCAAACTCAAGATGAAATATTGACTATATTGACTCTTCCCATGAGCCTGCCATATTCAAACTGAAACTACATCATCAGGGTCTCTTCTAGATCTTCAGCTTGCTGACTGTATATCTTGAGACTTGTCAGACTCCTCCATTACATAAGCCAATTCCTTATAATAATAATTCTTTATACACACACACATACACACACGCACACGCACACACAACAAACACACACACACTTTTAACTCTGTTTCTTTGGATAACCTTGTTACAGATAGGTTAATATATTTGCAATTTTCAGATCCACTTCAAGAATACAGATGGTTGGGTCAAAAAAGAACATGAATTTACATGCCCTTTAGTGTGGCTGAATTCTGTCCATACTCAGTTCTAGTATTGTCTACATTTTATGCATGCATTTCTTACCTATTATTAATACTTCTTACCAAATATTTTCTTATTTTTTCCCCTTTGGTACCATGGATTGAACTAGGGGTGTTCTATCATTGAGCTACATCCTCAGCCCAATTTATTTTTTATTTTTTATTTTAAGACAGAATCTCACTAAGTTGCCCAAGCTGGCCTCCAACTTAGAAATCACCTACCTTGGCCTCTTGAGTTGCTGGGATTACAGGAGTGCACCACTATGTCTGGCTACTAGCAAATATTTTTAAAGTATATTTTATCAATTTGATTGCTTATTTCTTTCTAGACTTGCATGTATAAGGAGTTTACATGTCTGAAGTTAAATACTTAAAATGTAATATTGAAGATTTTCTTTATAGTGGGCTTAAAGGGATTTGTTAATTTAAACCACATCTTCTATATCCCTGCATATATAATACAAGCCAAATCCTTTAGAAATTTTGACAGAAATTATAATTTGTGAAGTTTAATTTTTCACTTAAAGCATTTTCTACATATGTAAGACTGCCGTTTTCACACCTGACGAAAGGATTTAATCAATTAATTTGAAATTAAGATGACATGGTAAAAGTACCACTAATTTCTCTTGTTGATCTGCATAATCAAATAAACTCAGTTAACATTTTTGAGATGTTATATTATTATTGGGCCATCCAGTATGTTGAGAGACCAATTTGCTCTTACATTATGTTTAGATTACTTTTATATCTTTACAATGCTAAATTATGAAAATGAAAATTTATTTAAGTCAATTGTTTTCATAACAAGATGGTCCCCCCAAAATTTCACTACTGAATCAAACCCACTTTTATTTATTTTTTCCACTCTGTTTAGTGGAAGAAGATTGTATCTCTCTCTCTCGTTAATCATCTTGGGTTCATTGGAATTTATCCTCTTTTGAAAATGTTCTACAAGAGTGGGTTTTATAATCTTTTGCTGCTAAATTCTGTATGAAGTACCCATACAAATATCTGTGAGAATATACCTGTGCTTGGTCCTACAGATGTACAGATCACCTGATAAATAGGCTATGGGAAACTGACTTGATTCAACAGGGTTGTAAGGATGTCCTTAGGTATTAAGCATGTCCTTTAGGGAAGCCCAGTAAAGGATAGGAAGGAGACCAGAGGGAAGGAGGCAGGGAGGGAAGAGGGAGGTATGAAATTGACCAAGTTATATTATTCTATAGTGTGCATGTATGAATATGTAACAATGAATCCCACTATTATGTACAACTATAGTTCACCAATACAGAGAGAGAATGAGAGAATGTCCTTTACATTCTAGTTATGTGTGGGAGGTGGAGGGAGGAAGCAGGTAAGTAACCAGAGTCTCCAGGACAGCTGTAAGAATATATTAAGGACATATAATAAAAATTCATGTATGTGGCAAAAGAAGCTGCTCAATACGCCCATGAACTCCTTCCTCTGATTATTGTTGTTATTGTCAGTAGGGGCCTCTTGTCTCCTAGTGCTGGGGAGACGGTTACTCTGTGTAGTAATTCCATTTAATGGCATTGAGGAATTTGTATCCATTGCCTTTTATATCCTCACAGGGTACACTGTAATTCCCATTTGATAGGTTTTGAGTATCTTTGATTTTGTCCTTCATGATGCCTTTTTAAAGTTCTTCATCAGGTCATAAAATCTGTGCATTTTAACCATGATAAAAAAACTGATAATTTGAGGGGGAGGTACTAGGAATTGAATCTAGGTTTTTTGTTGTTGTTTTTTTTGTTTTTGTTTTTATCACTAAACTTTATCCTTAACTCTTTTTTTTTTTTTTTTAAATTTTGAGACAGGGTCTCACTAAATTGCTGAGGCTGGCCTCGACCTTGCAATCCTCCTGCCTCAGCCTCCCAAGTTGCTGGGATTATAGGCATGTGCCACTGTGCCCCACTGATGCTCTTTACTCTTGCTAACTCTGTCAAAAAATCTATATACAAATTCTTACATGTCAATAGTCTTCAGTTTTGCTGCCACTGGTTTCTGAGCCTGAAGGATTGAAGATGCCAGGTGCTGTGTGTCTTTGCTACATAGAGGAAGCAAGGGCTACCGAAAGAACAGGGAATCCCTGGAGAACATTACCACATACCTGCATAAAAAGGCTGTTTGAGTGGGAGAACCATGTATACTGGTTTTAGATTATTCAGCACACTAGAAAAGATAAATCACACAGGGAGAAATTAAGAGAGCAAATTAAAATGTTGTTTCTCCTAGAAAGTCTGAAGAGATATGCTTAAAAATTAGTTCACCCTTAGTTTTCAGTATCTGCTGAGAAGAAACTTAGAGCAGCATATGGTTTTCTTTTTGCCTGATTTTGGTGTTTTGAGAGTGACTCTCTAATTTTCTCATTAAGTCTCATTATGAAGAAATAATCTAGCCCACTTTCAATTCAGTTTCTCATCTTTTCTGTTTGTTTGGTTTTAGTTTTTGTGTTTGCATTTCCTAGGAAAAAATCAGTGTACATGTCTGGCCTACCAAAGTTGAGAGCTTTCAACTCTTCTGGAACTCTTACTCAAAAGAATTTTAGAAAATTGAAAGAAACAAATTTCCAGATTAGGACACATTCTCAAGTTCCCAGTCCTTGAGCCAGGTCAGTTTCCTAAATTTAATCATGTGACAGAATTTTCATTATAGTATTATCAAAATAACAAACCTATGTTCTAATTCTCAAACAAGTGTTGAGACTGAAGGAGGACAGAATTCCCTTGGCCTGAATATCCCAGTAAAAGATCCACATTGTCTGATAAATCATAATTATTCAATAATGATGACAAAATAAGGCCCTTTCCTCCAAAGCCATGAGCCTTATCCTTGCATATCCATGCGAAAATTGGAAATAATTTCCCTGCCCACAGGTCTGATGTATATCACCTAGCTGTCATCATTAGATTGTGTTCTCAGAGCCTCGCAAAGAGGGCTGCAAACACTGAAAATACACACATATAGAAGGGATTTGCAAGTAGCAGTTTTCCCATTAAGATGTATCATACAGAATGCACAGAGGAGAATTCTGGCCCTAATTTAGCACAGGTTTGTATTTGGCACATGTTACCTGTAGAGTATTTAGGTAAATTACTGATGTCAGTTGTATTTCTCTTGGAGGCAAGGGAAATAGGTTATTGGCACAATAAAACATCCAGAGGCATTTAAAATGTCAGTCTAATCACAAGAACCAGTAAGGCTTTTAATTACCTTCTGTGCAATTTTTTTTAATTGCTCCGATGGCTGTAGCGCTTGGTAAGTTCCTGACAGAGCAGCTGCAACAAACTTAATTTAAACATTTTTTTCCTGAAACTTGGTGGAAAATCTGGGGTGTAGGGTACATTTTGGGAGTTGCTTTTGTTCCAGACTCTGTGTATGAATTCCCGTTGTTAGTTCACTAATAGAATCCCACCTTTGTGCTTGTCCAACCACTTGCAGGGGGTTCCAACCATTTGCTGGTGGCATTCTTTGGAACTGGTCTGTTTCTCCTCGCCAGCTCTCTTAGAATATTCTGGATCAGTCATTCTGAAATTCTAAAGTACTTTCCATATTGTCTTTGGTGCTCACTTAATTATAAACTTGAACATGAGAGGAGTACTATTATTTCTATTTACAGATTGGAAAACTGAGTTATCTAGCTTTCAGAAGCTTATCCAAGATAGTGAGCAGCACAGCTTATATTCAGAGTTCAACCTGAATGACTCCATAGCTACATTCTTTCTCATCACTATAGTTTAGTGCAAAGGAAATGAAACAACAATCTGAGAAATTGCTTGTGGGACATCCAGGGCTTATGTGCAATCCTAGTACTTAGAGAAGGCAACAGAATTTGAGCCAGGACTAAGTTATAGCATTTAGTTTAAGTCAAAAGTGTTTAACATTTTCATCTTTCAAAATGTTAATGTAGCAGATGTTGTCAGTGTCCCATCTATCTCCCTTAAATTCCATCATTTCAATATGCTCTTGGTGATTTCCGATGGCCAATGTCTACATCTGGAAGTTCAGAAAGGCCACAATGCCCTTGTGCATGGCAAAGCCCTATTTCCAGGGAATAAACACTCCTAGATGAGCCCTCCTCAAGGAATCCCGGAAGTTGGAATAAAAATAATAAAAAATGTCCCCATTCCTTTGTGATTCATTCAGGATAATTTTTTTTTAAATTTATTTATTTTTTAATTTTTTTTAGTTTATTTAATTGTATTTCAAGTCATAGCACATATATAGAGCTCAGTTTTTCCATTTCTCTGGTTGCAAACCAGATAAAGTTACACCAGTTGTGTTTTCATACATGCACCAAGGGTAGTGATGACGATCTCAATCAACCATCTTTACTATCTATACCCATTCCCCTTTCCTGGCCCCCACCTCCCCCATGCCAGG
>CM053402.1:77655094-77674773 GCA_028644305.1 Xerus rutilus | reverse complement strand
CTGTAGTGTGCTGTTTTTAAGTCTTTAGGGTATAGGCCAAGGAGTGGGATAGCTGGGTCAAATGGTGGTTCCATTCCAAGTTTTTTAAGCAGTCTCCATACTGCTTTCCAGATTGGTTGCACCAGTTTGCAATCCCACCAGCAATGTTTAAGTGTACCTTTTTCTCCACATCCTCGCCAGCACTTATTGTTGCTGGTATCTTGGATAGCTGCCGTTCTGACTGGGGTGAGATGAAATTTGAGAGTAGTTTTGATTTGCATTTCTCTAATGGCTAGAGATGTTGAACATTTCTTCATATATTTGTTATTGATTGTATATCATCTTCTGAGAGGTTTCTATTCAGCTCCTTAGCCCATTTATTGATTGGATTATTTGTTTTTTTGGTGTTAAGTTTTTTGAGCTCTTTATATATCCTGGAGATCAGTGCTCTATCTGATGTGCGTGTGGCAAAAATTTGCTCCCAGTCATTCAGGATAATTTCAAGGTGTGTTTTGTGCTTTTCCTAGAGTTTTCCCATAGTCTTAACATCCAGTTCCCCATCTCTGAGAGCAGGCTTAATAATGTATTTCTTTTTGACTGCTTTCCTTCCTCTCTCTGTTATCATTTTCCCATTTTCCTGGTGATGCTCCCTGAACTTCTAGTTGCATTTAAATCTTTCTGGGGCCACCCAAACTAGAATAATTTTCACAACAAACTACTATGCCAGGTTTCCTAAGAAGATCATCTTCAGGAAGGGATTAAAAAATGGGATCACTTGCTGGCCAGATGAATAAAAGGAGACAATTGCTGAAGTGTTGAGACCTCTTGGGATTTCATTATAGTACAGTTTCTAGGACTCTCATTTGTGGAAAATTGAGTGCTAGAAAAAATGGCTGCAATCACAATTCAAAGGACCTTGGTGTTGCTTGATGCCATTAATGCTGTGAAGGCTGAAAGTGACTGAATGAAGTAAACTACCAACTCAGAAACATGATGTAAGAGTTAGACTGTATGTGTGGTTGCAGTTAAAGAGACCTTTGTCTCCTGTAGTTATGCAGTAGAAACTCTTACACTTTGTGAAATAATTAACAGCAAGAAATAAAAATCATGATCTATAAGGAAAGGAAAGATGTTGATCATATTGGAAGACAATTGTGAAAAACATGTTTTCCCTGAGATATTTGATTGACTTAGTCTTTGGCAAGTTCTGTGTACCAGTTCATCAGGAAATGATCAGATCTGCAAAGCTTTGAGGAACATGTACCCTGGCTAAGAGTTTCTGGAACTAAGTTTCAGTTTCTTTACTTTAATGAGACATTGAATTATTCCAGGCAGTCAGCACTCTCTTCTAGAATGGAGCATGGGAACATAGCATGCTGTTATGCCACTTGAGATAAACAGTTATTCTGAAAACTGACACAGGCAATCAGTTAAATAAATAAGATACTGTAGGCAAATAGCCATCTGTAAATGAAATGCAGGGATTGATGGCAAAGATGCTAAATAAATGTGAAACTTAATCTGTAATTATGATCTAAAACAAATCTAAGTATAGGCTCAGAAGTTCCAAGTGCTTTGATGGAACAGGAGGATTGGCCCAGAGGATCTGGATTGTTTCCTCAGAAAAGAAGCCAGGGTGAGAAGGGAGCTGAGGACAGTTCTCTCTGAGTCTAGAGGCAGTTCTCTCTGTAAGGATTTCCTAAGTCTGAAGGTGCTTTGGTTAGGATGGATGATGTGTACCTGTCCATGGAGGAGGCTATGGAATTGTAAATGGAAGTGAGGAAAAAGGCACTGAAGAAAGTGGTGTCATGCAGGAATTTATTGGTAGCATTCCTATCCCTTTCCTAAGCATCCTGGTTTTGTTGATAAATCATACTGGTACCCTGATGGTATACTATTAGCAGTGCCTTCATTAATTTACAAATGGATGACCAACTCCTGACCCTAACAGGTGGTGGGAAGCAAGTGGATGTGGAGCCAAAAGGGCCTGGTTTTGAGAGCGATCTAGGTCCTTGCGTTTCTCTTTTTCTATTCTAATCGTGGCCACTATGCTTCTTCATTTATAAAATCAGAATAGCAGAGTTTTCTTTGTGGTTGTGTTGTGAGTAAACAAAGTACATCACTAGTGGTATGTGTTATTATTAACCCTTTGAGTCAAAATTATTAGAATTTAGGCTGAGTCACATGTGATCTTTGAGTCACATGTGATCAAATCAAAGTCTAATTTTAGGATTATGTGGCCATGAGAAAATGCCTCTTAGATTCCCATTGGCGGGAAGTGTGATTGAACAAAGGTCTAACTGCTGGTCTGTACCTGACCCCTGCCCCTGTGGCTGTGTATGCACAGAAGCCATACTTCCTGTGGGGAGCTCTCAGGCAATAATAGAGCACAGGTGATACTAGGTTAGGCTCAGGCCAGAAAGAAATGGAACTTCTCTGGAAGCCCATCTTATCTTGAGGAATTCAAGGGCCTTGCTAAACTCTCCTTGAAACTGCACTGCAGTCTAGGATGCTTCTACCAAATCTTCCTTCCTGCCTCTCTCTCCTTTACTCAGGGTCAGACTTGTATCATAGCCTGACAGCTCTCCCAACCTCTGTCAGCTCCCTCCTTCTCGTCTCAAAGGCATTTGCTTTAATAAATTTCTTGCACGTCTAATCACATTTTAGCATCTGCTTCTCAGTGGATCTTAACTTACACAAGAATAAAATATAATACAGCTGCAGGGATATCGCTCCTTCTCAAGTATGAGTATCGCGGTGTTGATAATGTCATAGCTTAAAAATGATGCCACTCGTTTTTATTTCTATTATGTGCACTGTTGCCTTTATTTTCTTTCTCAGATTTATAAAGATACTACATGTAATAACTTATCAATAAATTAGTATTTAAGTCCATATTTGTAAACATAAATATTTATTGCATTCTTTAGTATTCTTTTTTTTAGGTCTTTTTTATGGTACATTATAATTGTACATAATAGTGGAATTTCTTGTATATTTATATTTTTTATTTGAATACTGTTCGGTTAGAATAGGCATTTTTCATCCTTAGTACTCAGTGAAGCTATTTTCATTTTAAATAGAGGGAAAATGTCATCTCAAAGACTTTATATTGTTTCTGCTCTGGGCTTTGTGACAAGGAGGTGGACCAGCACTCCTGTGGCCAACATCATGCGAATGAGTCCTGCCTCCTGGAAGTGGTTTTCCTCTTCCTTTCGTTTAATTGGACTCTTCCTCATCTTTCAGCATCCAACTGAGGTGTCCTCTAAGAAACCTTCTCTGACAATTCCAGAAACGCTTTTTTTTTTCACCTCTACCATCTGCCTTAGTACGTTAAAGTGATCACAACTTGGCTCTGTTAAACTGATTTATGTTGGCTTTATGAAAAAAAATAACTTGAAGGAAAGCTTATAGGACAGAGATATTTTCAGAAATGGTGCTTAAATTTTGTTTTTAATTTGTTTTAAATCTCTGTTGCAAGCATTTGCTACTAGACCAGTTACAAACTTTGGCCCCTTACTAAGGTAAATCCAGCAGGATTGTTCCTGGAAGGAGGCCCTTTTTTTTTAACTTTGAGTTTCTGATATGATAAACCAATGACACTCCACTCCATTAGAAATATTCAGTAGCCTCTCAAATGTCCCCCACTTGCCAAAGAGTTTCATTTGTTGTTTAATTCTAGAAGTCTATACATAAAAGGTTTTGGTTTGTTTGCTTGCTTGTTTAAGGTAGCTCTGGAAGAAATTAATGGAACTTTGCAAATGAAAAGTTGGGGGGAATCAAATAGAGTGTAAGAATTTTGGTCTAAAGGAAAGATGATGATGTGAATTTCATGATTTTCTTTGTGACTATCTATACAAATCATGCCTGACCTTCTTCCTTCTAAAGTGTAAGGCATTAAAAGGTAAGGACCCTAATTTAATAAGTGCTTAAGCAACTACCAAATAGGCCTAAGGATACATGGATAAGGGTGGCGGTATTTCATACGTAGCTTGCACTGCTGTATCTGTGCGGGAGTCTGTATTCCCTTGGACTGGCTGCTGACAAACTTGTGTAACAGACACTGCTGTCTTTCAGTGCAGCAGTCCTGCCTCTTTGTCCCTAGGACTTAGTAGTGATCTGTCCACTGAAGCCACTCAATAGTGGGCCCCAGCTGAGCTGGAGAGGGCTGTTTTCCTCTGCCTTCTTAACACGTTTCTTTTTCCAATTTCCAGTTCTGCTAATGAAATAGCATGTGCTAATCAGTTAGTCACTTGTCAGGTACCCTAAGTACATCTATATCTATATGTATATCTACATCTTTATCTATATTTGATCAGGTGATCAGAACAAGAGGCCTATTGGAATTAGGTGATTCTCTCAAGGTCACGCCAGCAGTTGATTATATGGTAGCTGTTTTTTCTGATACCTGGCATGTTGCTTTTTCCATTAGAAGATGCTATTTTGTATCTGCCATATGTTTTGAGTTACTCTGAATTTGCCCTATATTTCCACTTAGAATATGTAAATTTTCTATATATTTTCTCTGTCCTTGAGTATACCACAGCTTCATTGTTATTTTATTTGCAAAGTCCAACTGGATTGAATAAAACCACAGTAGGACAGGGCTCTTTTCCCGAAGCCTGGGTGTCCCTCCCTCCTTTTTAACTAGAGTGTGCTTGGCATGCAGTTATATTCAGGCTCTTCTGCCCCTGACAGCCCTGGATCTTTGAATCTTGACTCAAAGGCCATGAGTTTAAAGAGGTGTAAAGTGAGATGCATAATGATTCAAGGTGCCTTTCCATTCAGGAACAGCCTGAGTATGCCAAGAGCATTTGGATTTGGTGGCAAGGAAATCCAGGAGTAAATTTTCAGGAAATGTAGCATAATTTGTGATTAAGATTATTGGTAATATCTGACCTTTAGTAAATGCCAAAGGCATAATGATGGCTGGCGAGCTTTCCACAGACTCTGCACTGCAGTCGGTTCATCCAGGCCAGAAGAATCTATTTAATAGAACTCTAATGGGGAATGACCAGGATCTGACTACAGAAGATTAAAAGTGACAATGCTAATTGACTGCGGAGGTATCTACATGAAGAGGGGCCAGAAAAATCATTTAAGTCTAAATGAAATTGGACTGATTTGATATTTGAAAAAAGTATTACTTTCCTGCTGTGTTTGGCTGGGTGAATTAACTGTTTCATGTTTCTTAGAGTCTCTAAAACAATGAGCTACAGTTGTAGGGAAAAGATCTTTTTTCAGCTCCATTAGAAAAAGAATTGTGGCCGGCAGTTTAGTGGGCACTGCAATCTCAGTGCTTAATAAAGGTGAATGTTATACTGACTTCAAAGTTTGAAAGTATTCTAGAAGAGTGCAGAGTGGCCCATTCCTCTTCCCCATAGAGGACAAAACCAAAGGAGTTCAGTTGCTGATGGAAATGAGTATTTAATTCTTAATTTAGAAGTTTTTTTTTTAAGGGAGGGTACAAATTAATTGCTGTGGTGTGAGTATAGTTTGTTCCCTACAAAACTGAGGTTGGAATTGTTTTGCTGTTGTGGCTAAATTGGCAAGTAGGATCACAATGAGATAAGGGGGTTGTTAAGAGGGATTAATGCCATTCTCTTTGGCTTATTACCTCAAAAGTGGATCACTCTTAAGTGAGCCCAGCCCTCTTGCTTGTTCCTGTCTTCCATAGTTACTCATTTGCCCTTTCATTTTTCTGTCATGTCATGATGCCAAATATGGCTATATGATCTCAAGACTTCCAGCCTCTAGAACTGTGAATTCAATAAACTTTTTTTCCCTATAACTCACCTAGTCTCTGGTATTCCATGATAGCAACAAAAAACCAAACAAAGATGGAATGAAATTTTAAGGTCAATATTACCTCTCTCTCCAGATTATTATCACCTCTAAAGTCTACTCAGATTCTCATGGAACTAACAGATATGTAGAGCTTTCTCATCCACCTGTGCTGTGCCATGCTTCAACCATGCTGGGGATTTGCACTCCCCAGAGTGGGATGGATAGCTGGGTCAAATGGTGGATCCATTCCAAGTTTTCTGAGGTATCTCCATACTGCTTTCCAGATTGGTTGTACCAATTTGCACTCCCACTAGAAATGTATGAATGTACCTTTTTTCTCACATCCTCACCAACAGTTATTATTGCTTGAATTCTTGATAATTGCCATTCTGACTGGAGTAAGATAAAATATTAGTGTAGTTTTGATTTGAATTTCTTTAATTGCTAGGGTGATGAACACTTTTTCATATGTTTGTTGATCAATTGTATTTCTTCTTCTGTAAAATGTCTGTTCAGTTCCTTAGTCCATTTATTGATTGGGTTATTTGTGGTTTTTTTACATTAAATATTTGAGTTCTTTATATATCCTGGAGATTAGTGCTCTGTCTGAAGTATATGTGGTAATGATTTTTTCCCATTCTGTAGACTCTCTCATCACATTATTGATTGTTTCCTTTGCTGAGAAGAAGCTTTTTAGTTTGAATCCATCACATTTTTTGATTGTTGATTTTACTTCTTGTGCTTTAGGAGTCTTGTTCAGGAAGTCAGGGCCTAGGCCAACATGATGAAGATTTGGACCTACTTTTTCTTCTGTTAGGCACAGGCTCTCTAGTCTAGTGTCTAAGTCTTTGACGCATTTTGAGTTGATTTTTGTGCAGAGTGAGAGTAGAGGTTCAATTTCATTCTTCTACATATGGATTTTCAGTTTTCCCAGGACCATTTCTTGAATAGGCTATCTTTTCTCCAATGAATGTTTTTAGCACCTTTGTCTAGTATAACTGTATTCATGTGGGTTTGTCTGTGTCTTCTATTCTGTACCACTGGTCTACATATCCATTTTCATACCAGTACCATGCCATTTTTGTTACTGTTACTCTGTAATATAGTTTAAGGTCTGGTACTGTGATGCCTCCTGCTTTGCCCTTCCTAAGAACTGCCTTGGCTATTCTGGGTCTCTTATTTTTCCAAATGAATTTCATGATTGCTTTTTCTAGTTCTATGACGACTCCTTGGGATTTTAATAGGAATTGCATTAAATCTGTATAATAGTTTTGGTAGTATGACCATTTTGACTATATTAATTCTGCCTATCCAAGAGCCTGGGAGATCTTTTCATCTTGTGAGGTCTTCTTCAATTTTGTTTTTTAGTGTTTTGTTTTTATTGTAGAGGTCATTCACCTTTTTTGTTATATTGATTCCCAGTTTTTTTTTTTTTCTTTTTGAGCAGATTGTGAATGGGGTGGTTTTTCTAATCTCTTGCACTGGATTCATCGCTTATGTATAGAAATGAATTTGATTTGGGGGTATTGATTTTATATCCTGCTACTTTGCTGAATTCACTTATGAGTTCTAGAACTTTTTAGGGGGACTTTTTTGGATCTTCTAAATATAGAACCATGTCATCAGCAAAAAGTAGTTGTCTGAGTTCTACTTTTCCTATGCATATCCCTTTAATTTCTTTCATCTGTCTGCTTGCTCTAGATAGAGTTTCAAAGACTATGTTGAATAGAAGTGGTGAAAGAGGACATCCCTGTCTTGTTCCAGTTTTTAGAGGGAATGCTTCCAATTTTTCTTCATTTAGAATGATTTTGGCCTTGGGCTTAGCATAGACAGCTTTTACAATGTTGAGGTATATTCCTACTATCCCTAGTTTTTCTAGAGTTTTGAACATGAAGGGGTGCTGTATTTTGTCAAAGTCTTTCTTGGCATCTATTGAGATAATCATATGATTCTTGTCTTTAAATCTATTGATTCAATGAATTACATTTATTGATTTCCATATAGTGAACCAACCTTACATCCCTGGGATGAACCCCACTTGATCATGGTGCACTCTTTTCAATATGATTTTCTATGAGATTTGACATAATTTTATTGAGAAGTTTTGCATCAATGTTCATCAAGGATATTGATCTAAAATTTTTTTTCTTTGATGTGTTTCTGTCTGGTTTTGGTATTAAGGTGGTACTAGCCTCATAGAAGGAGTTTGGCAGGATTCTCCCCTTTTCTATTTCATGGAATAATTTGAGGAGTATTGGTATTAATTCTTTGAAGGTCCTGTAGAACTCAGCTGAGAATCCATCTAGTCCTGGACTTTTCTTAGTTGGTAGGCTTTTGATGGTGTCCTGTTTGAAATTGATATGTTTAAATTGGTATTCCTTCCTGATTCAGTTTGGGCAGACCATATGCCTCTAGAAATTTGTCAGTGTCTTCAAGGTTTTCTCTTTTACTGGAATGTAAAGTTCCAAAATATTTTCTAATTGTCTTTTGTATTTCAATAGTGTCTGTTGTGAAATTTCCTTTTTCATCATGAATTTTAGCAATTTGAGTTCTTCTTTTTGTTGGGGTGGCTAAGGGGTTGATAAATTTTATTTATTTTTTCAAAGAACTAGCTTTTTGTTTTGTCAATTTTTTCGATTGTTTCTTTTGTTTTAGTTTCATTGATTTCAGCCCTGACTTTAATTATTTTCTGTCTTCTACTACTTTTGGTGTTGATTTGTTCTTCTTTTTCTAGGGCTTTGAGATGTAATGTTGGGTTGTTTATTTGTTGACTTTTTCTTCTTTTAATGGATGAGCTCAATGCAATGGACTTTCTTCTTAATGCAGCCTTTATAGAATCCCAGAGATTTTGATATGTTGTATCAGAGTTATTATTTAGCTCTAAGAATATTGTTATCTGCTCCCTGATGTCTTCTGTTATCTGTGTGTCATTAAATAATGACAATAGTATTGTTCAATAGTATTGTTTAGCCTCCAGGTATTGGAGTATTTTCTATTTTTTATTTTATCATTGATTTCTAATATCATTCCATTATGGTCAGATAGAATGCAGGGTAGTATCTGTATTTTTTTCTTTTGTATTTGCTAAGACTTGCTTTGTGGCATAACATACAGTATATTTTGGAGAAGGATCCACGTGCTGCTGAGAAAAAGTGTATTTGCTTGTTGATGGATGAAATATTCTGTATATGTCTGTTAAATCTAAATTATTGATTGTGTCTTTTATTGAGTTCTATAGTTTCTTTGTTTAGTTTTTGTTTGGAAGATCTGTCCAGTGGTGAGAGAGGTGTGTTAAAGTCACCCGGTATTATTGTGTTATGTCTATTTAATTCTTGTAATTGAGAAGTGTTTGTTTGATGTACATAGATGCTCCATTGTTTGGAGCATAAGTATTTAAAATTGATATGTCTTGTTGATGTATGCTTCCCTTAAGCAAATATGAAATGACCTTCTTTATCCCTTCTGACTAACTTTGATTTGAAATCCACTTTATTGATATGAGGATGGAAACACCTGCTTATTTACATGATCCATGTGAGTGATATGTTTTTTCCCATCCTTTTACCTTCAGTCTGTGGATATATTTTCCTATGAGATGAGTCTCTTGAAGACAGCATATTGCTTCATCTTTCTTTAAAAATCCAACCTTCCAGTCTATGTCTTTTAATTGATGAATTTAGTCCATTAACATTTAGAGCTATTATTGAAATCCAGTTTGTATTTCCAGTCATTTTGGTTTATTTTTGGTTATTATCTTGACTTGGTTTCTTCTTTGATTGACTTTTCCTTTAGTGTAGTTCCTTTCTTTACTGATTTTCATTGTTGTTTTTCATTTCTTCCTCATGGGATATTTTGCCAAGAATGTTCTATAGTGCCAGCTTTCTCATTGTAAATTCTTTTAACTTTTGTTTATTATGGAGAGCTTTTATTTCATCATTAAATCTGAAGCTTAATTTTGCTAGACATAAGATTCTTGGCTGACATCCATTATCTTTCAGAGTTTGGTATATGTTGTTCCAGTAACTCCTAGCTTTGAGGGTCAGGGTTGAGAAATCTGCTGTGATCCGAATTGGTTTCCCCCTATATATAATCTGATTCACTCTCATGTGACCTTTAAAATTCTACTTTTATTCTGTATGCTAGACATTTTCATTATAATGTATCTTGGTGCAGATCTGTTATAATTTTGCACATTCGGTGACATGTAAGCCTCTCCTATTTGATTTTCCAACTCATTTTTCATGTTTGGAAAATTTTCTGATATTATTTCATTGAAGAGATTGTGCATTACTTTGGTTTGTATTTCTGTGCTTTCTTCTATCCAAATAAATCTTATATTTGGTCTTTTCATGTTATCTCATAATTCTTGAATGTTCTATTTATGGTTTCTTACCATCTTCATTGGTCAACTTTATTTTCAAGATTATATATTTTGTCTTCATTGTCTGAGGTTCTGTATTCCAAGTGATCTAGTCTGTTGGTGATGCTTTGTATTGGTTTTGTTTTTTGTTTTTGTTTTTGTTTTTGTTTTTGGTTTATTGTTTCCTTCATTTCAAGGACTTCTGTTTGGTTTTTTTTTTTTTTTCAGTCTCAGATCTCTTTCTTTAAGTAATCTTTCACTACCTGTATTTGTTCTCTTATCTCTTTGTTGTGATCAATTGTTGCCTGTAATTTCTCTGTTATATTGTTCTGTGCTTTGCCAATCTTTTAAATTATGTATATTTTGAACTCCTTCTCTGACATTTCATCTACTATATTATCAATGGATTCTATTATTGTAGCAACTTGATTTGTTTGGGCACTTTCTTCTCTTGGTTTTTCATGTTGTTCATTTGTCTTCCTCTCTAGCAGTGAGGAGCTGAGGTATTACAGTTTCTACCTTATAATCTTGTTGTGTCCCTTCAGGTTACCAATACCTCACCTTTAAGGAGAAAATCAATATTTACAGCATCCAATGCAAACAATATGCAGCCGTAAACCATAGTAGTATTTGGCTATACTTTAAAAAATGCAACTTTGTGCTTTTCAAAAAATATTTTTGACTTTTGAAATTTTATTGTTTTCTGTTTTCATCTTTCTTCTTTTCATATCCTTATATTGGTTTTAGCTTGCTTTCATGAACTCATTAAGGTTAAAAATTAAATCACTGATTTTAGACCACGTTTTTTCTCTTTTAATGTAAGCATGTAAAACAGTACATTTTCCTTTAACTCATCCTGAAGATATTGCCATTTAATTTCTTAACATAAAAGTTTGAAATTTTTTATTTCCTTGAGATTCTTCTTTGGTCCATGCAGTGCTTAGAAGAGTATTATTTAGTTTTTTTATATTTGAAAATTTTTCCATATTTATCTTTGGTATCGACATCTACTTAGTTCAGTTGTGGTAGGAGAATAAACTCTGCAATTTCAGCCCTTTTAGTCTTATTTTATGGCCCAGTGTATTATCTCACTTAATGCCTGGTTCGTGTATATTTGAAAGTAAGCTATATTCTGCAATTGTTAAATTAATCCTTCTATAAATACCAGGTAAAGTGAATTGATAGAATTATTCAAATCTTCTATACACTTACTTGTTTACTGAAAGAAATGTGTTCCATTTCCAGCTATCGTTATGAATTCATCTGTTTTTTTTCCATTAGTTCTGTCAGTTTTTAATGTATTTTGAAACTCTTTTATTAGGTACATATGCATTTATAATTTTCATATATTCTTAACTTATTAGTCCTTTTAACATTATGAAATGCCCTTCCATGTTTTTACTACTATCCCTAGTTTAATGTCTATCTTGTCAATATATTCTCAATAGCTTTATTTACTACATTTGTTATTTGCATGGTATGTATATATAGTTACATCTTTTTCCCCATCCCCTCTGCCTTTATAATTAAAATGTATAGCTTACAGAGATAGAATAGTTGAGTTTTATTTTTTATCCAGTCTGAGAATATATGCCCTGTAATTGGGGTGTTCAGTTCATACACATTTTATAATTTTTATATAGTTGTATTTGTGGCCAGTGTTTTATTTGAGTTCTACTTTCCCCATCTGATTTTTATTTCTGTTACCCCTTTTTTGACATATAATGTGTGAAATGAATATTTAGCACTCTGTTTTAATTTTCTTATTATCTTTGAAAGCTATTTCTATTTTCATTATAATATGTATTCTAATTTATTGTAGTCTGTTTAGAGTTAATATTTTACATGAAATAAGATTAATAGAAAAAATTAAAAGGTAATCTTTTATGTGATTCACATTTTAAGCTTTTCCTGTAGTTTTTGTTTTTTGTAGAATTAAATTTCTATCTGTTGTCAGAGTGAGATATTTCAAGTTTGCCCTTAGTCCTAGGCTGGATCCCTTACTCTATAGTGTGTATCTTACTTTAGAACATAACCCCACTTTACATATGGTCTATACTCTTAAGTGTGGTCTTTATACGGTCTCTTCACTCCAAATGGACCAAAATTCTAGCATCTCTCTGTCTTGTCTAATTTGTGGTATTTTCTCTCAACATTTAACCCTCAAGCAAAGATTCTCTGCTTTGTCTTATATTGTTTTGTGCATATGCATCAGCCCTTTGCTGAGAACTGCACTGAATGCTCATGTAGACATTTGTGCTCCTGCTCCTCCCTCCACAACCAGGATAGAGTGTTGTTGTGATGCTGTTCTTTCTTAAAGCACATTCTAAGTTACATACAGGAACATCAGGAAAACGCTGACCAGTCTTCTAATGTTACTGTCTACCCATCACAGTTCCAATATTTTCTTTGCAGTAGCTTTGTGTAGTATAAATATTTTCAGTGAATAAACATCCTACTGCATTAAGTACAAATTAGAAGGGACAATTTTATTCAATACCTAATTTTTATACATTAGACAGGCTATCTCCTATTGAACCAATAAATGAGGTAGCCTCAAAATCTGAGTCTTGAGACTGGTGACTAGTCTTCTACGCAATTGGTTTTTATAGTCCTCATTATGCTGAGCTTTCCCCTGTTTCAACTTCATGGAACGTCATTCCTGTCTAATCTGGGGTCCATTGTCCAATAGTTAATTTTGGACAAAATATTTTATTTATTGTCCAAATAATTTTGGACAATAAAATTGTCCAAATTTTATTTGTGCTATTTTCATGTCATGGAAGGGGGTGTGCTCATGGTGATATTGGATAATTTCATTCAACTAATGTTGCATAAGGTAGATATTTCTCAGCCACTCATCTAAATGTTGGAGAAAGAAGAGTGAACAAGAAGTTAAGGTCCTAGTTCTTTTGGAACTCATGTTCTAGCAGATTTACATTAAACCATGATACCACAAAGTTGCGTCACATTAGAAAGCTAAATAGGGGCACTTGAGAGGAATTTCTTCATTGAGGAATTTGCAACAGGTTTACAGTGTGCTTCATAGCTCCCTGGGGGATTTCTGTGTCATCAGGGATCAATATTAGAGTAAATATTTTGTAGTCTATGAGAAGGGTGAAAGTCCTCCTTATGTGGTTTTATTCTAATTAACCACTGTGATAACACATTCAAGCGATGTTCTGGCCTGACATAAGCCTAGATTGCTCTCAAGTCACACTGACCTTGTTTTGAAGTAACATGAAGCAAATTGCGTCCAAAGTATAAAGTGAACACTTACCTACTATAGGTCCTCTCCAGCAGCTACCTTGCTCCCTTTATGTTCTGTTTGAATTCAATAATTTGTAACGCAGAAAAACTGGAAACTTTCTCATGCTATAGCTTTGCTCTTCTAGTCAGAAATTCCTCTATGTGAAATAAAACTGCTAGTTATTTGAGGAATATGTGTACATTAATGATAAAGTGACACTGTGTGAGTTCAAAGCAGAGAGATGACAATACTGATTTTTTCCATTTTCAGAAATAAAATACTTTGCACTAGTGAAATGTGAAAATAAGTTACATTTATTAGAATAAGCACTCAAAATATTTGAAGGAAAATTTTTGCAAATACATTTTAATAAACAGTACTGTGAATACAGAGTCCTATGTAGCTTACTATGTGCACTTACTATTATGTTTTCTTTTAGAATATATAAGACCTAATACCCAGGAGATTGTTCAGTCATTTGTGTTTCTATTGCTTTTCTTATACCTTCTGAAAATATGTCAGTTTTCAGAAGTTCCTCTTTATTTTCCATTTGTTAATATCTGTGGATTAGTTTTGATTTTGTAAATTTAAATAATTTTATAAATTTAAATTTTAAATTTAAATTTAAATTGATTTTTATAATATAAAGACCAGAGTTGTTCAGACATATGCACTTTGTGTTATGTTATTTTTTATTATGGAGCTTATTCAAAACAATTTTCTTCTTGGTAAAACATGTCTGTGTTTTGATTGCTCTTACACTGACTTCTAGGCATATATATATATATATATATATACACACACACACATATATATACACATATATATAAATATATATGTAAGTTATTTTCACATTTCACTCATGCAAAGTATTTTATTCCTGAAAATAGAAAAATTCAATATTGTCTAAGCAAATATATATATATATATAGTTTATGTTATATATGCATATAGATTATTATATATAAAGAGGTTATAATTATATGGCTATTGCTGCTTATATATAAGTGAAAGATAAAACTGCAGTTGCATTTCTGAAGGAAAACATCACTTTTTATAAATAAGATAATAAATAAATAATAAGAATATCAGAAGAAGTTTTGAAAAGTAGTAGCTAGTATGTATACTCATGCTAGATTTGGCATTCTTACTATAACATTTTTAGAAATCTATTTAAAACCACATATTAGATGTTAGAGAATATTCATAATTTCAATAACATAAAAATAATTTTCCCCTTGTCTGTGTTCAGTGTGAAGCTGGGAGGTAGATCACAGTAATTAACAGCAAACCAAACGTCAGAGCATACAGCAGTTAATAGATCATCTTAGCCCTCACATCTTACCAATGAACTTATTTTAGGGAATATTTTAAAATGTCCCTATGTCAATCTAAGAAAAGTATAATCAACTGAATATTCTTCACTGGAATGGTCGTGACCTAACAATAAAACAGACCTACGAGGACAGGGATGAGAGCATTGAATGGAAACCTGAAGAACACTCTATGTTCATGTGTCTGCCTTCACCAGCTGAACCAGAAGGTGACAAATGAGCCTTTTCAGTGGCATTATGGGTCTTAATATCTGTTCCAGCTCCCCTGGATCCTCCTTATTGGATACGTGCATCGACATCACAGCCTCTACATGTTAGCCATCAGAACTCACTCTCAGAACATTCTGCAGAAAATTGCCCTTGGAGTCATATAGGAACCACCTCTCTGGAAATACTCTGGAGTTTTCATAGCACTTCGGGAGGTCTGTAGCTGATGGATGGCAGAAGACAAGGTACAGAAGTCTGATCTCTTACATGGAGGGGGAAAATATCCTTGCTGACTTTAATGTCTGGAGCTCCTTGTGAATCAGATGAGGATAGGATGAAATGTAATTTTGCATTTTTTTGGTAGAATTTTCTTCTTTCTATCCTACATCTTCCACCCCCCTTACCTGTTTCTCCTGACAACATTCTCCTAACAAATAGTTTTCTTTTTTTTTAATTTTTAAATATATCCTTGTCTAAGCATTTGCTTCTGGGAAAACTGACTTAAGATGAGAGTGGTATATTCATATCTATTTTCCCATTGCTTTCCTTTTGAGGATCCTGAAAGGAATTTTTAACATCCTTCATGGTGTTGTGAAAGGAAAAAAATCACAATCTTGAGGAGAGATTAAAATCCTTAAGGCTGACTGTCTTCGTGGAGTACGGAGAAGTCTGAGGACTTTTGTTAGAACTAAGAAGTAAGTAGAAGAGGAGACAAAGACAGTAGAGAAATAATTCAGAACCATGATTCAATATGCACTCACTGAGTGCCAACAACATACCAGGCTTTATTCCATGCATGAAGAATGTGTTTCTTGCCCATGGAGCTTATATTTTAGTTGGAAGAGAAATGAGAAACTACCACACAACAGAAGTACACACTGAGTAGTAAATGGCTATCTTAGTCAGTGTGGACAGCCATAACAAAATATCATGGACTGATTAGCATAAACAACAGAAATTTATTTTACTTATTTAAAGTGAAACAAGCAAGCAAACAAAATAAATTTTAAAAATACCTAAAGTTATTTTCAATGTGACCAGATATGGAATTCTTTTAATTTTTGTGGATTTTTTTTTCCCTTACCTATTCCAATTCAATTTTTTATGATTAATAGTTACTGAGTCTTTGTAAAACATTGCATTGACTTGTTATATGTACAAAAACTCTTTTCTTATTTTCATCCTTACATATTATTTTAGTTTATCTTATTTTTCACTGTTTGTTTACTTTTTAATTAAGTTAAATAATTACAATGACAACTGGCATAAATGGTTTAGGACTCAACAAGTGAAATGGTGGGAAATCAGTTTATGGTCATTCCAAAGTTTAACAAGGAATTTAAATATTTCATGAGAACAGTTTGTTTTACAGAGGGACTTGATAGGATTAGTTTGGAAA
This sequence comes from Xerus rutilus, assembly GCA_028644305.1. Classification (NCBI taxonomy): domain Eukaryota; kingdom Metazoa; phylum Chordata; class Mammalia; order Rodentia; family Sciuridae; genus Xerus; species Xerus rutilus. The sequence continues at coordinate 77,658,457 of CM053402.1, read as the reverse complement.
ACCACTGAGATTAGAAAGCTTGTATAAAATATGTCCTGTCCTTTGAGAAAAATAAAGTAGGTGGCACTAATAGGTGCATAGAAGGAAGTGAGGCAGAACTGGAGGATGTTATATCCTTTTGGAGAAAGTACTGAGAGTGCTCCAACTAAAAGATCCAGAAGACAAAGCTATGCTAGTTCTCTTGATCACAAGCTCCAAAGCACTCAAAGAAATATTCCTTCAACTCTATGGTTCTTCCTCAAGTTTGTTGGACACATGGCCTTGAATAAAGACCTGTATACTTGTATTTTGAGATTGAAATTCTAGGAAGACTCTTGCAAATTATTTCTTGCAATTATATATTAATTAGTTTTGCATTATCTTTCTTCTTGTGTTTTTTAAATTAATTTTTAATTTTCTGATCATTATAATACATACAATTTTGAAGTACTTGCCCTAAAACAATTTATCAGATTTCCTCTATAAAAAGGCTAAGACAGTAGGAGAACATTGAGTGACTGTGTGTGTGTGTGTATGTTATGTGTAGATAATAAGAAAGGAGGTCTAGAAAAAGCTTAGGAAAGAAAAGGTGTGGGACATGAAGCACTCTTCTCTCTCTTTCCAAGTTTTGCTGAGTGCTCACAAACTCCTCTGCTATTCATACTGCATGCCAGCCAATGAATGACTGGGTAGAGACCGATGGCAGTCCTGATTTTAATCTTCTATCATGGAGAATACCCAAATTAGAACTGAAACAAGCTAAAGTCACCTTTTTACTTAAAAGATGTTTTCTGTGATTTTGGTGGAAAGATACCTTTCTCCATTAAAGAGAATTAATTGTATTTACTTTTTAAAAAAATGTCAATATGGTTTGTGGCCCATTTATAATTCAACACACCTAGATTATCTATCATTGCCACGAAATGTAAAAATTGCTGCAGTGTTTTAATACTTTTCATCAGCTTTCTAGTTTGACATGTAAAGAAGAGTCATTTTGTGCAATTCTAAACTTTTACAAAGGTAAGAAATGGTGAAATAATAACAACATTTATCTTCTGTCAGGAAATATTGACATGGTATTACTATCACAAAATTGGTTTGTGTTCTGAAGTATGTCTCACAGATAAATCAGATTTTAGATTCTTAAAAATGATCTAAATTGTTCTTTTTATATTAATGTCTATAAACATCAAGACATACAAGCGTGGAGAGAGATTCTGTGAAGTAGGCATAAAATTTGGATAAAAACCATGAAATTCCCTGAACAGTCAGTCTCCATATTTGACATTGACTTAAGGTCATCTTCTAAGTATAATATTGCATTTTTCATATTTCACTAAGTTGTGAACTTCTTGGGCAAGCAAAGTCCTTTGTAAATTATAATGAAATGTCTGTTTGCTCTCTTTGCAAGATTCTATTCAGAGAATTGAGGAAAAAAAAGATGTACTACATAAATGGAAAAGTAAGAATTTATATACAAATTCATGTAATGGAGAAGAGCCCAGAATGATTAAAACGTTGGCAGTAAAAGATCTCAGCAGTGAAAATGAACTATGGTCTATTAGTCAACAATTCCTGACCTTCTTGTTCTTATCTGAGCCCATCAGCCACACGCCAGAATCAAACACCTAGTGCCATCTGTCTAATCAGACTGGTAAAAGCAATAGGGCATGGAAATGCAAACATGGATTCCTTTTGTATATTTTTAAAGACTTTATGATGTTGTTAAGGAGGGGAAAATCAGTCACAAGCAAAATGTGATTTAATTGGCTTTAAAATATTTACATTAAAAAATAGCAATTCTTCCACTCATTAGCTTTCAGATTGACAAAAAAAATTCAGATTCACCTCATATTTATTAAACACCCACAATATTCAAGACATGTTCCAGGAAAAGTGAAGAGACACAGATGACTGGTGGAGAGTAAGCAGGCTCAATGTCAGCAGTGGCCTTGAGGGTTTGAGACACTGAAGGGCTATTGTTCTGAGAGACAAGGCTGGCAAAGCAAGTTGGGGTCAGGGGAAGAAGACCTTGAATGGCAGATAAGCAAGACAAGCTTTGTTCTATAGGTAAGGGGAAACCATCAAGGGTTTCTGAAAAGGAAAATGGCCCAATAAGGAAGATTCTTATAGGCTGAAGATTTGTAGCAATATTTATATAGAAAATTCACCCTTATATTCCCCCCTTGGAGAGTTTAAGAAGGGCAGTGGCAGACAAAGAGGAAAGCACAAGGGCATAAAGAGTGGACACTGGAGAAGTAGGAAAAATAAGACATGCATTCTAAGAAAGAAAATAGGCAAAAAAAATTCTAAATATGGAAGTTAAGTAAGTTTTTTAGTGAGAATTAGGTGGAAGATATACCTGCTGCTCCCTCAGGCTGTGAGCACCTGAGAACTCACCCACCACTGACCTAACTAAACGATAAGCTGGTGACCTTCAGCCTACAGCAACCTAAATGTTTGGTGTGTTTTATTTAATTTTCTGTTATTAACTTATCTGTTTTTAATTTTTCATTAGCTTCTTTATACACTTTAACATACTTTGAACCTGGGTGTCTTTAGGAGGCTATGCTACTCTGTAACTTGCTCTCTCTTTTTCTTATATCCGTATTTATGTACCTGACCAGCTTCTGTAGGTAGTTAAGTTTGTAGTTCTGAGAGACTCATTGCTAAAGACTTTATCACTGAAAAGAGATTCAGGGTATTTAAAATTATGAATGCACTAAAATTAAAAATAATATTAAAACATACATGTTTAGAATTGTGAAAGATATATTATGTACTCTGCTTCTCTCATATTTACAAAGAAAACAGGGACTACTTGTGAGAAATGTATCAGATGCTCTCAAAGTGCTTGTCATGCTTTATCAGCAGCCGTTAAAAGAGCATCTGCCACAAATATTTAGCCTCTCTGAGGTTTTTACAAAGTCTTTTTTACCACTTGGGGCAGAAATCACTTGGTCAAATCTCAGTTTTGCTCATTTTCTTGCTACAGGAAAACTAGTGGATTTATTTTCCTCTTGCATTTTTTGTTTTGTGAAAAGAATGTCAGGAAGCAAATAAGAATTACTGAATAATATAGTACATCATTTTCTTCTCTTCTTTGCATGGTTGTTTATTAATAAAAATAAATTCTACTATTGCCCAATATAGCTAGCTACATTGCCAACTATGTTGATCTCCCACTTACTTTCATCTGGACCTATGTGAAAAAATTTTCAGTTGTTTTCTTCTAAATTTTAAGAACATGTAACTCCCCCACCATTTCTACATGGGGAGTGTATATATTTTCCTATATGGATTCATGATAGAAACACATAAAAACTTGATATATCTGTATTTGACTATTGAGTAGGGTATTAAAATCTCAAAGCTCTAAAAATG